>VDFB02004770.1:0-20392 GCA_007258455.2 Sequoia sempervirens | reverse complement strand
GGTGATCTTCTTCTATTATTAGTAGGTCATCAACATATAAAATAATTATTAACATATCACCTTTAATTACCTTAAAGTAAAGATTTGGGTCTGCATCATTCTTGGAGAATCCTAGTCCCAAGAGGTAGCTGTCAATTCTTTCATACCAAGCCCTGGGAGCCTGTTTAAGTCCATATAGTGCTTTCTTTAGTCTGCATACATGTGAGTCAGGTTTATGTATCACAAAACCTTCGGGCTGTTCTAGATAGACTTCCTCTTCAATGGTTCCATTTAGGAAGGCGGTATTTACATCCATTTGGTGGATCTTCCAGCCTTTACCTGCTGCATTGGCTATCACTGCTCTCACAGATGTGTATCGGGCAACAGGTGTGTTGGTGGGCGTTTTATCATCCACCGAACACACAGAATAAAATGTCCAGAGACACTCTATCCTCTCTTGAAAAACTACCTCGTATGCTAAGATTGCAAGTAAGATCATACGGTAATTCCAATGTTTAAGATGAATGTGGATAAGCTCTGTGGTTTGATGTGATTATGTTGGTAACACAAAGGGACTTACGCTAGGACTGTTCAATTCACAATGAAGGTCTAGACAATGAAGCTCTATTGCTTGGGTCATGGATCAAACAAACTGAAAAAAGGAGATAAGGGTTAAGAAGTTCTAATCTACTCCTAAGAATTCAAGAGACGGTATTGACTTGGTGGAACCAATAACCACGCTTTAGCCATGCGGCTCAACGGAAACCTTCACAAAGGCGGTGGAAATCTTCGAAGGAATGTGCTTATGATTTTCCGATCTTGAATAACTACCATCAAATCGAACAATAATTATCTAGACAGAAGTTAAGCATCCACAAAATAAGCTCAGGCTAACTTTACGCATTGAATGAAAATCATCCATTCAAAGAAAGTATGAGCAAAAAGTTTCACCACAAATCAATACTTATCAAATCTTGCATTCATCTAACATACATGAAATAAAATCTAAACTATGATGAGGGATAAGAACCATGCCAAGTCCAAAATAAGAGAAGCAATCACCATCAAAACAACGCATGCATTACTTATTACTTTGGCAGTCTTACAACAATTGCTTATCTCAACATGTTTTGCAACATGCTCCCATGCTTTACAAATGAGGGGTTGAGCTCAATTTATAGGCTCCCCAATTACAATTCAATGGCCAAGATTGATTTGGAATCAACGGCCAAGATTACAAATAAAACCCTAATTAGGGTTTGCTACCCCTCGACCAATGAGAAAATTACATTCGAGGACACTTGTCCTTTTTGCTAAATATGAACCAACAGATAAAATAGAAAGTTGTTGCATGTTGGTTTGGAATAACTTGATTGGTTGGAAGATGACGAGGCGCCACCTCGGCATGCTGGATGTCTTCTTTGATCACTTTAGTTTTGTTCCTTAGAATGTTTTCCTCACCGATGACTTTATCTTTTGTGCTTCGATCTTGGATGACTTTGGCTTCTTCTTCTCACATTGCCTTGGATTTGGAGAGGAACTCCCTTGTGCTTTTGCAGCAATGAAGGAAATTGGAACTTTCTGAGTGGAGAATTTCCCATACTTAGCCAAATTTTGGCTACTTTGTAATACCTTCAATTTCATTTTGTAACATCTTCCAGATTCTGGCCATTTTTGTGCTCAAATAAACTTCGCCAGTCGATTTGTCTTCAATTTTGAATTTGGCTTGATGTACTTGACGATGTGCTTGCTGTTGTCTTCATGATGCCAAATTCTTGATGTGTAAGGGTGGACTCCCCAAGTTTTCTTTCATCTCCCTTCAAATCGGACTTTACACTTTCTTTTGCCATTTTCTCCTTCGTCTTGTGTAGTCAACCGCCTGCAAGAAACAAAATAAATTTATTTTAGATTTCCTAAAGATAACTTTTCAAGACAAGCTTTGAAAGATTTTTTATAAATTTCATTTTCAAGCTTTTAATTTTCTCCAAAATGGCTAATTTATTTGATTTTGTCTTTTAAATTTAGCCATGGCAAAAATTATTGGATGAAGATTTTCATTTTCTCTCTCCTGAAATCTGGCCTTGTGCTGAATTTCTTAACATTCTCTCTCCAAGTTGGGCTTGGTGAACACTTTTCCATGGCAGACTTTGAGAGTCTTTTTTCATCTATCTTCAAATGTTGGAGGACTCCATATCAGATTCTATGTTTAAATTTTCTTGCCGTCCATTTTATTTGGCCATAAATTTTCTTGCCGTCTATTTTATTTGGCCATAAATTTCTTGCCATAAATCCTTTCGTCCAAAATTTATCTAGCCACGTCCAACTTTATTTGGCCATAAATTTCTTTCTTTTTCCAAAATTTATTTCGCCATGTCTAATTTTATTTGGCCAAAAATTTGCTTCGTCCAATTTTACTTTGCCATTACCCTCTTTCGTTGGCCGTATTTTCTTGCCATCCTAAGTTATTTGGCCATGATTTTTTTAATCATCCAAAGTTATTTGGCCAAAATTTATTTCATCTTCCTAAATCATCTGGCATGATTTTAAGTCATTGGCAAAATTTTCTCTAGATACTTTGATGTTTGGACTTAGGCGAATTTTCAAATTGCCAAGCATATATTTTTTTATTTCTCAAAATTCATACTTAGGCAAAACTTTTGAATTTTCCTCTCCTAAGCATGGCGGACTTGACTCATTTCTTTGCCATTCAACTTTTCTTTGCATTTTTTCATGCCAACTTATCATAGACTAGGCGGACTTCATTACTTCTCATGCCACTTCTTAGGGCGGACTTCACCTCACTTCAAGCCATTTGCATTATGGTGGGCGGACTTCATTCTTTGGCTTGTCATCTTAACTTTATCTTGGGGCGGACTTAGGCTATTTGCATGCCATTCAAGATGTGGCTGGGCGGACTTCCTTTACTTGCTAGCCATTCAAGCTTTTTCTTAGCTATGCCTTAGACAATTTTTTTCTTTTCTCCAAGGGCGGACCTGCTTAGATGTCTTGCCATTCAATACTTTGTTCAAGGGCGGACTTCAGCCTTTTGTTTGCCATCTCCTCATTGCCTTAGACAATTTTTTTTTAGCAAGGGTGGACTTTACATATGTTTAGGCCATTTCTACATATGGCTGGGCGGAGTTGGCAACTTTCCTTGCCATTGGAGGGCGGACTTTGGCTTGTGGCTTGCCATTTAACACTTGAACATGGGCAGACTTCCCTCTTTGGCTTGCCATTTTAACATTTTGATAGGGCGGACTTGGCTCTTTGGCTTGCCATTTCATATGGCGAACTTACTTCATGGCCTTGCCATTTAACCTTATGTCCAAGGCGGACTTGAGCTCTTACCTTGCCATTGGAGGGCGGACTTTGGCTTGTGGCTTGCCATTCAACCTGCTTGGCTGGGCGGATTTCATCAAGTGGATAGCCATTGGAAGGCGGACTTGCTGCATTCTCATGCCACTCTCCATCTCTTGGCTGAAGCGGACTTGCTTCTTTTCATTGTCATTCACCATTTGACTAAGGCTGAAGCTTTCTGACATTACTTTACCCTTCTCCATGCTGAGTAAACTCCATACTTAGGCGAATTTCTCACAAATTTCAGTCTCCTCCACGAATTTTCAGTCACACCTGGGCCACTTTGCCATGATTTTTTATCAGACTTATCCATGATCCTTTCAGATTTCTTAACATCCAGATTTTTCACTATTTCCAGTGATCTCTTAGACTGATTTTTTCAGATTTTTGACATTTTCCAGAATTTCACCATGAATCTGTGATTTTTTTTTCAGATTTTTCCAGGTTTTTTTAACTTTTCCTGTGATTTTCCAGAATTTCACCATGATTTCAAAAAATTTCAAATCGATTTTCTGAGAGTTTCGTTGATCTTTTCGAACTTCTGAGTGGATTTTTGAAACTCGAGCCCTTTCCAAACATAGAAACTTTCTAAAAATAGAAATTTTCCAAAAATAGCAACTTTCCAAAAATAGACCCTAAAAAATAGGGATCTCAGAATTGCCCAAAAGTGCCAAAAAAGTAGGTCCTAAAAAATAGGGGGCCCGGGGTGAGAAACCCTAAAAAGTGGGAGGTGTCGAAATTGACTAAAATGATAGTCGATCTTCGTCTCCCAGGCCCTCTAAGCATGATGGCGACATTTGCATAGTGATCCAGGCTAAAACTCACTTGCTTGACTCGAGTGACCATTCAAAACTCAAACTCCTCATTGTAAAAAGACTGGTGATAAGCAATTGCGACGCCAAGGCAAAACCCAAAAGCAAAAAAAATAAATGAAGGGTCCCCATTTGCAATGGAGCGATGTGTGAAAAGGTCACAACAAGGTGCAAATGTTTCTTCATAATCAATGCCTTCCTTCTGTGAGAAACCTCTTGCCACAAAACGTGCCTTATGTTTTTCTATACTGCCATCAGCAGCATGTTTGATTTTAAAGAGCCATTTAGAAGAGACAACAGATTTCTCTTTTGGTCTAGGCACTATATCCCATACATCATTCTTTAGAATGGACTGATACTCTTCCGTCATTGCGTCCTTCCATACTTGATGTCTGAAGGCTTCTGAAACACTGGTGGGTTCTGAATTTATGATGTCGTTCATTAGAGCAACGTAGCTTGAGAACCGTTTGGGTCTTTTACTCTCCCTAAACGTTCCTTTGGGTGCTGCATGATTCTCAGCTTCTTTGATCATCTTTCTAGCCCAAAGTGGTCTCTTCTTACCGTTGTCATTTGTATTCTCATCTGAAGTAGATAGAAGTTCATTTGAAATTTCCTCAGGATGCTCCCTCTGAATCTCAGGAGTAGGATCCACTTCTAATACCCTAGGGGAATAATTTTCTATCTCACTAGAACTTCTTGCCCTTTTGACTGCAATGTCTTCTTCAAAGATAACATCTCTGCTCAATTCAATTTGATTCTGCTCGAGTATGAATATCCTGAAGGCCTTGGAGGTTTCACTATATCCCATAAATATTCCTTTCTTTCCAGAAGGTTCAAGTTTGAATCTCTTCTCCTTGGGCACATGAATATAAACAGGGCAACCAAAAATCCTAAAGTGACTAATGTCAGGTTTTATGCTAGTGAAGGTTTCTTCAGGAGTTTTGTTATCAAGATGAGAATGAGGACATCTATTTTGGATGTAGACAGCAGTCCTAGAGGCTTTTGCCCAAAAAGAGGTTTCAATGTTTTGGTAAAGCAACATTGCTTTGGCAGCTTCTACAATGGTTCTATTTTTTCTTTCAGCAACCCCATTTTGTTGAGGGTTGTAGGCCACTGTGAACTCCCTCTTAATTCCAGCACTCATGTAGAATTCCTTAAAAATTTCAAAGGTGTATTATTTCCCATTGTCTGTCCTTAAGGTTTTTATTTTCTTCCCAAAGAAGTTTTCCGTAAGTGCTTTGAACTCTTTGAACCTTTTGAGGATTTCTATTGACTCTTTACACTTAAGGAAATAGATCCAGGTTTTTCTAGAGAAGTCATCTATAAATATGACATAGTATAGAAATCCTGCTTTAGAAGGTACAAACATGGGTCCACATAAGTCAGAGTGAACCAGATCTAACACATTTAGGGTTTTGCTCAAACTATTGGGAAAGGATCCCTTTGTATTCTTTCCTAAGGCACAACCTTTACAAGTTCCTTCATGAGATGGTTTTAACTTAGGTAAGCCTGTTACAAGTTTTTCCACAGAAGGTAGGGCACGAAAATGAAGGTGGCCTAATCTTCTATGCCAAATCTCATTTGACTCAAAGGTGTCAAGGGTAAGGGCTTGTTTAACTTCAGTGCATAGTTTGTAAAGGTACCCTTGTCTTACACCTATGGTTTGGGCTTTCTTGATAGTTGAGTTTTTAGGCCATGCTAGAACTTTTCCATCCATAAAGGTAACTCTATATCCATTGTCTTCAAGGGCAGAGATGGATATTAGATTCCTCTTTATTTTAGGTACAAATAAGACTCCAGTGAGTTGAAGAGAAAGACCAGATTTCAGTTTGATGGAGCAAGTTCCAACCCCTTTTACCGGGTGTGCAGAATCATCCCCAATGGTTACTTCTTCATTAGCCTTTTTAGTCATAGTGTCTAGGTGTTCTTTGAATCCTGTGATATGTCTAGAGGATCCACTATCAATTACCCAGTTGAGGGTGTTGTTAGATACTTGACTAGATAAGGCTGTATAGAACACAAAGTTCTCAGATTCATGATCTGAATTTGTCTTTCCTACTTTGGCAAAAGATGCTTGTTGCTTTGATCTGTCAGGGCACTTCATTGCATAGTGGCCATATTGATCACATCTAAAGCATTGCACTTGAGAGATGTCTTTCTTTTTAGAAGATCCCTTTCCATTGAAATTTCTCTTTCTTTTAAAAGATCCTTTCTTGTAGGAGTTTTTCTTATTCCTTTTATTAGACGATGTGTTGAGTACATGAATGTCTTCATCTATGTTTTTCTGTTTGTTTTCTTTTGAGGAGAGTCTTGTTTCTTCTTGAAGGCAGTCAGCTCTTAGCCTGTCAAACTTAGGGAGTTTAGATCTTGCACTTATTCCTTGAACAAATGACTCCCATGAGTTTGGTAGGCCTCCTAGTGCAATTAGAGTTAACTCTTTGCTATCAATCTGATATCCAATTGTGGATAGTTGATCCCTTAGATCAATGATCCTCATGAAGTATGCATTAATGGACTCTCCTTTGTTTATTTGAGCATTGTTGATTTGCCTCTTTAATGCAAGAGTCCTACTGGTGTTGTTGATCTCATAGGTACTCTCAAGAGATTTGAACATATGATATGCAGTTTCATGTTTTGCTAGGATGGGCACTATATGATCCCTAACTGCATCTACTAAGATTTTCATGGCTTTTTCATTGTTTTCAATCCATTGAGTTTTCTCAAGATCAGCCTCTGGTTCCCTTTTATTTTCTCTCACAAGTGAGTCTAATTTATTCTCTTTAAGGATCATCATGATTCTAAATTTCCATGATGTGAAGTTGTCTGCTCCTGCAAGACGATCTTCAAATCTGATCACACTTGACATTATGAAGAATGTGATGTGAATTCGATTTTTAAAAATACGAATTTTCTAGAGCAATCTGATATCTAGATTTGATTTGGATTCACACAACTTGGCTCTGATACCATGTAAATTATATCAAATCTATCAGATCAGGATCCTAAAAGACCTATGTAAATCTAAGACTTAAACATTGTGAAAGGATTCTAAGTCGAATTTATATTTCTGTATTTATTGTGCTGATTGCAGAACATCTGTCGATTTCCATATGCTGCAAAGGAAGAAAATGACGTCCCATTAATATGTGGAGACACGCCTCAAGGAGAGACGCGTCTCATGAGAGGACGTGTCTCCATAAAGTGGAGACATGTCTGCTCATGGGACGTGTCCCTTGAGCGCGCATGCTCCTCTTAACTACCGAAGTCATTCGGTGATTAACAAATGCTAAGATGTGTGTCATCTAATAAATTTCGATATATTTACATACAGATTTTGATCAACATCTGTAATTTGAAAATCTTATTTGATGATTTTATATTTAAGAACACTTTGGTTAAATATAAATGATGATGATGCATGAATGCAATCATCATTTTATACCGAAGCTATCTTAAATCAACAGGGTGATGTTGATTTCTTAGGATATGGATTCTCTAGGGTTTTGTGGTGGAGTCGAAAATGGGGAGTTTCTACATTATAATGTTCTCTTTTGTTATTGGTTTATGGTTCCTTCTACATTGCTCAACCCTTTGATTGTTTGTAGGATCCATTTGTTATTTTGTATTGTCTATGCATTGCTTCTTAGAGTTTGGGCTTCATCTCTCTCTTAGTAGTTGCAATGCAATTGATTAGTCTAACCTATTCATTTACTATTTTGGTATTGACTACCAAGGCAAGTTCCTATTTTGTTTGGACTTCATCCTTTGCTTTGTTTTTTCAATGTAAGTGGTTTCAATTTGTGTGGGTGATGGTCCCAATGGAACCCCTCAATAAATTGTCGAAAAAATTAAAAACATAGGTTATTCAATTACTCAAAACAAATCAAATGCAACGACCATATATGATTGCCGAGAATCCTAAATTCTATCACCATTTGTTTGGAGAATGAATACACTCTAGTCATGCCCAAGTATAGATTTACTGAAAATGGAAGAAAAACATGGAAAAATTCAAGAGCATGTTCATCCTTCACCAGTGTTTAGTGTATTGTCAGTGTCCATGATGTTCATCAAGAATCTTAAATTATGAAGACTATTAAAAATTTGACACCTTTGGAGAACATGTTTTAAGTTAAAGGGGTGTGATTTTCCATGTTAACACTTTAGCTATAAGGTGGTTGTAAAAAATTTAGTCGATTGTGTATAGCACGTTTCCACTCCTAGTCAAAAAGTCATTAATCATTTTTTTATGGGTCATCACTACTTCAATCAAGTACTTCACCCCTAAATACAAGCTAGAGAGAGAGTAGCTTTCTTTTCACCATTAAAAAGTGTCTAAGCAGTCATTATTCTTTAATGAAATGTGAAACGCCCATTTGCCACTAGGGGTGTGAAGTGCTCATTAACACAAAAATGATTAATATAGATGCTCATAGATCTATGAGGTAGGGTTCCTATGCAAGTAGCTACTTGGCACAACATAATTCATATTACTGCCCCAATGTGGAGAGCCAACTATTCTTCAGGCAGACAACCTTACCAATGTTCTCTCTATTCAAAAGATTGCCAATTACAGATGTTAGGAGTACTATACCTAGCTTCTATATCAGAGTATTCAAAATGGGCACCATCAACCTAGGTCATTAACTTGGGGGCATCAACAAACTTTGTATTGGCCCTTTTATAGTGGTCAAGAAGAATGTTAAAAAGTTTGACACTCTCAATAATGATCTAAACTAGAGCCTTGCTCCATATTGCCTTCCTTATTTGGCTCTACTAGCAGTTTTCTTTCTAGCATATGACCACCATTTCACATGATTTTTTTAAATTATGTGGCTTTAAATATATTAATTTCTCTAGGCTTTAGCCCTCTTATTGGGTTCTTCTGCTTCAAAGATTTTGATCTAGACTTATCTTTTATTTTTTTTTATGCTATGGTTGTTGGAGAGCATTTAGCACTCATAATTAGCTATTGTAACTTCCTTTGCTTTTGAGTCTAATTCATCTAATTGGTCACTCGTGTAAATTAGTAGAATCTCTTTGTGTCCAACAGAAACACTTCATAATAAGAGAAAAAAAACAAGTTTGTTGTTATAAATTAGTAAATCTGCAATTAACAAACAAAGATGCCTCTAGAACATATTTTGCATAAGAAATATAATTCAACAATAAGCAGGCAGTCTCTTTCTCCGTTCTGAACTGCTATTTTAGAATTAAAAAATTACATAACAAAGAGGTTTGGTGTTTTCTTGTTATACTATGAAGAATCAACTTAGTCAACAAAGGACTTTATTATTTTAACGAAATCAACTTGGCAATAAGTCCAGTAACAGTGATAGTAATATTCGCTTGAGCAACTTATACACCAACATAAACTATGAAAAACACATTATTCGATAACCCCAAAAATATTCTCAGGAAAATTACACGTGTACAAGAAAATGAGAATTTACAGACCTTTGAACCGATCATCTGGATAAACAGGGACATCAAAGTACACTAATCCTCTTCGATATAATCCGTGTATTATTTGAGGATCAAACAACACAAACAAATTTGCCTCCTCTTTACAGATTTTGTCTATTGTTGCCATCTCGTCTTCTGTGAGTTTCTATTTCAGAAGAAAACATGATTAAAGAATTTAGAGCCCAAAAACAGATAAATTCGTTTATAAAACACTATTTTAATTGAACCTGAACATGTAAGAAACCAACATGTTTGTGCCTTTTAATGTTACTCTAATGCTTGTAGATAAGCATGTAAATGTCATAAGGTAAGGATATAAAATTTTCAATAACATAATAATAATCAGATAAGTAATACGTGCAAACAAACAAACAAGAAGCAGCTACAAATGCAAATTCTTCTGTAAAGAAAATGTTTGGTAAGAATCAGAAGGGTAGTTGTAGTGAAGGTAACCAGACTGCATTATTGGTACAAATCCTCAACTTACAGCACCAACATTTTCCAACTTGCTAAGAAATAAATTTGAACTTCTGTTCCTACAATGGTAGCAATGTTTTCATTGCAAAAGAAGTATATAAAAAATTTAATTTTTGACTTTCATGCAAGTAGGAGAATTGTAACAACAAAATTCTATGGGACAGATTCAAACTCACCCGAAACTCCTCCAAGGTAAAGTTGACAAGACAGACACCCCACCATGGTTCAATCGGGAAATCAACTGGCTCTGTTGGCAGAAACTCCTTGACTATTGATTTGTTAATCTTCCACATAATTTTCTACATGAGGATCATAATAGCAGTAAACACAAGTCAGAGAAAACCCAAGGAAAATAACTTAGTTTTATTTTACTCTACAAAATCCAACTCAATATCAAGACACATACCAAAAACAATAAGCTCAGTAAGCTTTGAAATTCTACTCCAATGGCATTTTTAAAAATTGTCCCGATGAAAATGATAACCAAATTAAAAATCAAATAAGCACAATGGAATATACAAATCTGCATTTATAACACAATCCATGGCATTGATTTAGGATTTGTGATTAAATCACACAACCAGAAATTTTCACTTTAAACTAGACCTTTGCAATATCACCAGGCTTTGATCCTAAATTTATTTTACTCTATGTACCCAGGGACATGCCCCCTGTATGTTTTGACCCCCTTCCCTATAGGGGACATCTCAAGGACATGGATAGGTAGGAAATGCCTCCAACCAATTGCCGATTTCAAAAAAAGAAAAACAGAAATGTTTTAGGGATGGCCAATTTGAGACAGGAAAAGCCAGATGGTGACAAGGGATGGCTAGTTGTCCCCTATGGCCCAAGCACACCTTTAAATGCACTTTTGAAAAAAAAAAAAAAAGCATGGGAGGGCCCACAAGGACCCCCACACCCCTTTACACCAACCCTAAACCTAAAACAGCCACACTAAACTAAAAACAAAAAAACAAACTCATTTTTTCATTTTTCAATTTGTGAAGAAAAAAACAAAAAGAGAGAGCAGCTGTCATGTCCCCTTCTCAGTGACATCTCTCAGACGACAGGATTGGCCTATCATACGACCCTCGTAGGCCGGTGGACTGGATAGGGGGTCATTTCGGAGCTTGGCTCAGCTTCAGTCAGCAGGGATTGATCAGTTGTCTTTCGTTCTGGCTCGATCGGAGGTCATTTGCAGAATTGCTATTTTTAGCAGTTCTTGGCAGGCAGTGTGGGACCACTGCTATTTTTAGCAGTTTGGCTGTGGCGGCATCAGGAAACACTTCAGAGTTCGTCAGCATCAGACGGATTGATCATCGGGTTAGAAACGAGGGAGATATTAATATTTGATCATATTGATTAAATATTAATTAATTAACGTTTATAATATAAAGTTATAATTTAATATTATAACTTAAGTGTTTATTCCTTGAGGGGTGCGCCATCATGAAAAGGGGGCCAGTTGACATTTAAATAATATTTAAATATCCAGTGGGGAAACTATGGAGAATGGAAAATATTAAAATATGAATATTTCATTAAAACCCTATTTTCAAGGGAATCGCACTTTTCAGTGTATTTGAGGATTTGCCTTGGGAATTGAGCCCATTATGTGATTATTGAGTTTGATATTGATCAATTTTTGGTCTGAGCCTGAGACTTAGGGTTTCACGTTCGATTCCTTGGAGAACGAGCCATCTCCAGCGGGAAGCAATTCAGAGAGTGTGCAATATCACTTGATTTATTGCAAACAGAGGTTTTCTTATCCAGAGAAAACTATAGAGCTTCAGATATTGTATTTGTCAGAGATTCTTCAGAGGTTTTCATCCAGATACCATTTGTTCATCAAGGCGCCCATCTCAGAGATCCAAACTTTGCTTATTGGAGAAGTCCGTACCATATTCAATGCTGATCTGACAGGCCGTACATTTCTGTCAGGCCGTACCAGCAATAAAGGACGTGTTCTTTGTCTAACTCATACGCCTATCCTTAGTTCTCATTCATTCACCATCTGGAGGCGCTGGGAGTTGCTGGAGATATTGGGAATCAACAGACTGGAGAAAGACCAAGCATTTATGATAGCCGTACAATTCTGTACCTCTCAGCTGTGACAGCCATCACCAGGTTTTCTCAATAAAATTCATTCTTTTACCTTGCATGTTTCAAAATTGCATTGTACTGTTTCCAGTTGAAGAAATAAAAGAGGCGCATTCATCTTAGCTTGTATTTGCTACCTTATTGAGGATCTAGTATTTTATTAAGAATTTATTTTAAATTTCTGTCAAAGCCGTACTGTCATTAAATGCATTGAAAACACAAAAAAATTGCAAAAACTTCAAAACGTCAGAAAAACCTAAAAATATCAGTTAGAGCATTGTCAGAGGGGAACCAGGGGTTTCTACAGCAGCAGCAAGAAGAGACGAGAACAACAGTGGGAAGAAAGTGATAGAGGATCAAATCTACATCATTTGATGTATGTTTGCTATCCACTGTTCATTTGCTCAAATTCCTTTGCATTTTTTTGGAAGTTCCAAACACTTAGGAAGGGTGTTTGTTTTTTATATTTGCACTTGCAGCTGTGTTTTGAATTTCAACAAAAAAAACAATGAGCAATAGTGAGGCTAATGAAGGTGACGAGGTTCAAATTCAGCGAGGCATAGAAGTATTGTTGGGGGTTCTTCTAGGAGTGGGAATGTTGTAGGGGCTATGAGTTCAAGTAAACCATTTGAATGCCCTTCTGAACTCCTCAAAACCTATCTAAAAGGCATATTTAATAAATAAAAAACCTCTTTTACAATTTGCAACAGCCATAGACAAAAACAAGAAATAAAATCAACAAGAAGTAGAGTGTGGCTATGTCATTTGTGCAACAAAGGCTGTAAGGGAAGCTATACAAGGGTTTGTTCTAATTTTTTGTGTATAACTGAACTAAGGGTAAAAAGGCTGTGAAAGAATAACCCTAGCTAAGAAAGCAAAAAGGTCAAGATGACTAGGTTGCACATGGAGGGAGAGACAATAAATATGGGAACATCAATAGAGAACATGCAGCCTAGCATCTCATTGCCTACCCAAACCATAGATGTTGGGAATCAAAGGAGAGAGGGTTCTACCAAGGGAGAGAAAAGAGCTACTAGTGTTTTAGGGTTATTTAAAATGCAATCACAAGAGATGATTGAGTCTTCAATTGCTCAATTTTTCTTTGCCCATGCCATACCATTTCATGTGGCATGTTCTCGATGGTTCAAACAAATGTTCAAATATGCAATTGTTGTTGGTCCCTCATTTGGCCTCCCTAGAGAACATAAGCTACGCAACACCCTCGATAGAGAATATTTTAAGGTGAGTATGCTGATAGAGGAAACTAGGCAAACTTGGATATAGCATGGTTGCTCTATCATCATGGATAGGTGGACCAATATTAAACATCAGCCACTTGTCAATATCATTGTTAGATGTTCAGTTGGCCCTTATTTTCTTAGAGCTATTGATTGTTCAAAGAAGAGGAAGGATGCAAAATTCAAATTTCAGATTTTCAAGAATGCCATAGACGAGGTTGAGCCCTATAATGTTATACAAGTGGTGTGATTCGACCCATATATGTAAGTTAGTTGGCTTGATGGTGGAGGGTGTTTGCAAGCACATTTTTTGGACCCCATGTTGTGTTCATGCATTGAACAATGCCTCAAAAGATATTGGGTAGATGCATTGGGCAATGGCAATGGCAGCAGAAGCTAGAGACATACAAATGTTTATTTGCAACCATCACACCTCAATGGCTCTGTTCAAGATTTTTATGAGGAAAGAATTTCTCAAGCCCATGAACACTAGATATGCCAACTGCTTCATTTTGTGAGAGAAGATCCTTGAGGTGTAAAATCCTTTACAATTAATGATGATTAATTTAGATTGGGGTAAAAAGGCAAGCACAGCTGAAGGAAAAAGTAAAAAATATAAGATCCTTGATGATGATATGTGGTCCACAATGAGGTAAGAAATTGCTAGTTTTATTATTATTTTTTTTTTAAATTAATATATTAGTGTTTCTAACTAATAAATTATTTTCATTCTTTGTAATAGCATTCATTATGTCATTTGAGCTTTAATCTTTTTGAAATTTTAATTTTTTGTAACTTGTTTGCAAATATGTTTTTTCCCTCATCTCACTTGTTTTGCAAGTCATAAGATACGATGATACAAACTCTTCTAGCCTTAAAGAGATTTATTATACAGTTGATAGCATGCTTGGACAAATGAAGCAAACCGTTCATAGTAGGAATCCTACTTTAGGATTTTATAAGCATATTAGGTCTATTGTGACACAGTTGTGGAACACTATGAAGTATGAACACTTCATATGCTAGCCTATGCTCTAAATCCCAAATGGTATGTAGCTAGTCCTAGGAGAGTACCTCCATCTCATGATGCAAAGGTGAAAAAAGGGCTCATGAAGGCCCTTCAAAAACTGTACACTAATGAGGAGTCTACTTTACTTTACACATAATAGCTAGCCTTTGTCTATCTTTGAGGTCAAACATTTAGCAAACCAAAGGCAAGGATGGATAAAGCTACATTAATTCAAACTAACCCTATTGGATGGCGGATGTGGCATGGAAAGCATGCACCAAAGTTGAGGATGCTTGTCACTCACCTCCTTTCACAAGTTGTCAATTCCTCTACTACAGAGATATATTAGTCAACATACAACTTCAATCAATCAGTCAAGAGGAACAAGCTTATCTCTTAATGAGCAGAGAAGTTTGTAGCATGCATATTGCCTTGTGGCTTCAGAATCGACAAACTTCTAAGTATCATCAAACTTCAACTGCAAGCTGAGATGTTGATTGAGGAGGCACAAAAGGGATTGGTTCAGGTTTCACTAGATGAGGCAGCTTCTCATAGCGGCAATTACTCAGAAACTCTGATTTTGATGCAGTGTTACCAGATGTTGATTAGGGACAGTAACATGTTCTCTATGTTTTTTTCATTTTGAAATTGAAACTTGCAGCCTTTGGCCATTTTGTTCTAATTTTTACATAATATATATGAACATTGATAGTGAAACATTCAACCCAATGAATTTTTTCTAACTTGTTTCTTGATTCTCATGTGAAATCTCAATTCAAGTCTACTGTTATGTATTAAGATTCTATAATATATATGATGAATGTCTTATCAATGTTGTCATATGAATATTTGAAATTTCCTTATATTTTAAATTCTCCCTACTCTTTAATAGCCATCCCCTAAAATATAGCCTGCCCAAAAACCCATCACAAAAACATGTCCCTCCATCCCTTGATGTCCCCATCCCGAAGAATTGGTGTAGATTTTACTGTTTTAATATCAATTACCATAACTTAAAAGGGTTCTCTTCTGGAATATAATTTTATCAACAATTCATATGGTTGTCATATCAGTTTTGGATTCTCATATTAAAGATGTATGATTGAGACTACGAATATTGATGCCTCACAGCCTCAGTAAGTATTCAAGATATAAGGTTCCTAGGAGAATCAACTACTGCATGCAGATTATACAGGACCCTCACTATTGAATGGCATAAAAATGGTGACTGATGTGTCCATCTGATCTTATTAGCTCAAGATAAGGAGTGAAGTAAAGAATAATATGGGACATCTTTAGAGAAACAGAGAGCACAACAGGTTCCCTATCAAGTTAGTAATAGTCAGCTCTTCCATGGAATTCAAGTTCTGATATGGTACTCCAAATTTCCAAGCTGCTTTCACCATCGTTGGCTCCTGCCACATGATCTCTCTGCATCATATTAGTTGCCCGGTGTTCTGTCTTGGTAGTTTCTGTTCTGAGCCGTCTTGCTTACTAGCTGTCCCCTGATGTCAACTTATAACTATTTTACATGCATTAATGTATATCTAATTGTCTATTTATTGAACTGTTAAAATTCTGTTAACAAAATATCTGGGAAAGATACATCATCTGATTTCCTGTCTCTTTTGAAGGCATTTTGCCAACACATCAATAGAATATCAATATTATCCTTGTAGCAAAAGAATAATAATAAATGTACATACCAAGAAAACCCAAGTGTTAACCATTTCAAAGCAACAAGGTGTAAGAAAAACAAACAATAAAGTCCAGAATATTAACAGAAACACTTATCCTTAGCTGTTGCCAACAGAATTTTGATGGAAAGATACTCCACCATGTTAAAGGGCAACTGCAGCCCATTCCTTAGATGTCATCATCTAAGAGAATGGAAACTTGCATGGGTAAGATTTTGTGGAGAAGGCCATATCAAAAAATAATTTCATTTGTAAACATGCATTGGCCCTCATGCCCATGACAATATATAATGATACTAAGGAGTTTGCCTACCCCGATATTATCCAGTTTGTCACTGATTTCATTTGTTGCAAACAATATATTCCAAAAGAATAATCCCGAAAGAATATTTCCAGTCAATAGCGGGCTATAATTGTGATAGTATTGATAGATTCGGGCAGAAAAACATATCAGAACAGGAGAAATGCATGAATATGTGAGAGAGACTAATTTGGAGTACTTTCCTAACTCAGCTTTCTTCCATGATGAATTGTTTAATGCAAATTCAGACATCTTTGAAGACCACTTCTGCATTAGAAGGATGTTTAGAGACTGGAGGATATGGCATTTCATCTTTCAGCGAATGCAAAAGTATACAAAACTTTTTTGGCTATCATTTAGCAATAAAGGCTAAGAAATATACCTTAGCAGATAGATGTACCTGCCCTAGTGGCCAGGTCCAATTTTGCATTGTAGCCTAGTGTCATTTTTAGTCTTCAATGCTTAATTAATTTCATTCTACCAAGCTTACTAATCAACTATTGTAATATATGATACAATAGTTATGCGGTGTGTGGAACTTTGCATTCAATGTATCGATAACTGCCAGCTTAGTTTCCATATTTTTGGCCATACTTTAAAGCTTCCAATTACAAGCATACCTAGGTTTCAAGCACATCCACTCAAAGACAAACAAACAACAAACAGAAAAAAAAGGATGCATGACATAGTGTTAGTTCACTACAGTCTCCAACTCTGTTACAGCAGTTGAAGCATAGATACTAAAGCCACTAATCTAGAAGAGCACAAATCATCTATATGAGATTGTAGAAATTGAGGCAATAATTCCAAAAGAGGACCTTAGCTGTTGATACAGCTGGGGCACAATCAGTAGTGCAACTAGAGCTTAGGCAGTATGTTATGGTTTCACCCATGAGATCTAGAATTGAAGTTGGCTTACTGCCAATGATTTTATTTCTATATGCTTCATGCTATGTAACATGTATCAACAATAAGTTTATAGACGTCATCCTTTACAGCTTAAAGAATGGCATAATGATGTATGATCATGGTTTTAATTTCCCTGTAAATCAGAATAATATATAAATAATGAATTGTCTGAATAATGGATTCATCTTGGATGTACCCATAGCAGCATACATAAATCGTTTGGGGAAAAAATCGGCAAACCAAAAAATCAGGATTTTTTGAAAAATCGTGAAAAAATCAGGAAAACATCGGATTTGAAAAAAAAGGTAAAAAAATGTAGAAAAATAGACAAAACCTTCTTTTTTTTAAACTTAAGGTCATTTCCATAGCATAGAGATATAGAGAACAAATAAAATAGAGATTTTAACCCGTGAATTGTAGAAAATAGATCTTTTTTGTTTATATTCATATCGCTGATTACATTGCACTTTGTCTTAAATAAGGAGTTGCAGCTTGTTTGTTTGTATTAAAAATCTTAAAAAAATATATTGTGTTTGTTTGTCTTATATTCTTTGCAATCTATCAAAACTAATGCTTAAATGTTGTTTCAGCTATGTTCCTAATACATAGACGCAAGCCCAGGCAATAAAATGACAAATATTATTGTTTTCCTTGGAACTTTCATTCTATTTTCAAAAGCATGATGAGGATATCTGAAAGTTTTCACTCTACAGTTTAATTCGTCAAGAAATTGCAATGACTTTTGGAATTTGGAAAAAATAGCCAGACATTTTGTAATGTCCCCTTCTCGAACATGATTTCTTCTGTTTGACTGTTGGCCTATTCTGGAGACCTGTAGGCTTCTCGGTGGTGAAATTAGGGTTTCTTGGTTGGTGGTTTTTTGTGCTCACGGATTGGTGATTGAACTGTGGATTCCTTCTGGGTTTTTTGTGAGCTTTTCGGTGATGTGTTCTTCTCGGCATTTTGAGCACTTTCACGAATTTACTATTTTTAGTAAATTCTATTTCTGGCAGTGGTCCTGTTGGGTTTGGCTCGATTGACCTTCTACTTCAGTATGTTTAGTTGGATTGCTCAGCTTTGGCTTTGGGGCACGTTTGGAGAGATAAGTTGGATTATTTTAATAAAGTCACATTATAATGTTATATTTTGCTGTTGACCCCCCCCCTTAGCCTAGTGATTGAACTTAAGTTGTTTTTAAAAGTGGTCTTTGAGGGGTGGCGCCTCATGAGGATATTTAATATTTTTCTAAAGCTCAAAAATCAATGTTTGGAAAGGGACGCCCATCTTGAGGAGAATATTTTAAATTAAAAAGTCAAAATTGCTTAAGACAAAAGGAACGCCATCTTTGGAGGGAAAAGGAGTTACTCAAAATTTGAAATGCTAGGTTTCTAGAAGCTTCTGGAAAGTCATCTCAAGTCTTTAAAATGAGGTCTTGGTCTTCATTTTCATCATCCAACATCTTGAGTAAAGTTATGCTGCCGAAATGGTGAGAGGATTGCTTCGAGGAATGAATGCCTCCTAGCTTGGCTCAACTTCGTGCTTGTGAGACAGCACCTAGTGGAGAGGTTTGCTTGTTTTGAGTGAATTCTGTAGTGAGGATTGCTTTGTTGTGAGTTAATGCATTTGTAGTTCAGTTATTTGCATTTTCATGTCATTTTCTGGAGTTGCTGAGAACATAGCTGATTGTAGTTTTTATTCATATTTCAAAAATACAAAAAGATATCATTCTGGGTGTTGTTTATCTCTTCTTGTCTAGGGTGGGCGCCTCTTTCCACCAATTTGCAGATTTTATTTTGAAGAACTTGAATTTATCTAAGGAAGTCGCCCCTCTTGCTGGTCCGTACCATTCTGTTTGCATTGGGATTTGTGTAGGAAATAAATACGGGGTATTTGAGTTGTTAGGGGTCTTCTATCTTGGTCGCCACACTTCTTAGAGTTTCCAGCTTTTGATTTCACTTCATTTGGGGGGTATTGGGTGAGATATGAGCATTTCATTGAAGAATTAGAGTGTAGGTCTGATATTCATGTTGCTGGTCTGTCATATCAGACTTTGGAAAATTGTGTATGAGTGAAGGGAGGGAGTTAGAACTTCACAATTGATCTATTGGATGACATCCTTACTATTACGGCTCTTTGAGATTCTCTAATTCTTGATCTTGCAGGCAATCTTCAACATATTGTAAGCTGAACAGTAGTACTGTTAGCATCTTTCTTATTCTTGCAATTTTCAATGTTTGTAACTGCCCACTGAATAAGTGGAAGAGGCTGGCTTGCCGCCTGTTTACTTAATTTGCATTGTAATTTCATTAGTCTCCGCCATATGGTCGCCTCTTATCCACCATGGATTGAGTAGCACATACTTGGTGTTGAGTTAATTTTCTGTATTGCAATAGATAGGGATCCTCTGACCGTATGCCCGTCGTTCGCCGACGCATCTCTTGGTTAGAGTTCTTGTTTCAGCATTTCCTTTAAGATCCTCTGACCAATGCTCACACCTTGCCCACATCGGGATCCTGGTGTACATTTTGGTTAGAGTTACTTTCAGCAACGTTTTGGTTTATGAGCTTGTTGTACCCAAACCAAATTTTTTGCTTCATTAAGGCATTTTGCATTTTAAAGTCTAAACCTCGCTAAAATGTTGTAAAATACCGTTTTGGGCAATGTCAAGCATGGAGTTTTTGTCAATAGTTTGTCAGTCAAAGTCAGTTATATTGAACAAAACCTGAAGCAGAGACTCAGAATGGAGCGTTTCACGATGGAGGAACATCTCACGACGGCGTTTCACATTGCACATGGTCATTTCAATGATCAGAACAGAGTTTTCAGTGATCAAATCATGAAGATTTCTCAGAGGAAAAGCACAAAAGTGCAAGTATAGCCTGAGGGCGCCCAACTTGTTGAAGGTTAAGATTTTGCTAAAAACGTTCAAGCATCCAGTCAATCTCTTCAAAATTAGCCTGGCTATCCGTTGAGCTATTCAGCGAAGCATTCCGAGACTCACAACTCCGGCAAATAGCGACAGAAGTCAAAATCCCTAAATTTGTGAG
>VDFB02004769.1:0-30420 GCA_007258455.2 Sequoia sempervirens | reverse complement strand
ATATTGGACTGATCACAATCCAATTTTCCTAAAATTGCATATTGCACAATAGAAAAATTCAACTCTATGGAACTTATAGCCTTATATCAGTTTTATGCATTGCAATGTCTTTTCCAATGCTATATCCATTATTTGCAGGAGATCTATGGATGAAACTAAAAGATAGTCAAAGCAAATGCAACCCATGCAAGAAGAATCAGCACAACGGTAAAGTGATCATAGTATTATTCCTTCAAATTCATTCTCCCAAATCACAAATATTCAAATAACATTGTTCCAATTCTTTGTAGGACACCAAAAGATGTATCAAAAAGACAAGCCAAATAGGTGCAAATTGCACAAGAAGAGTCAGCACAATGGTAAAGTACTTTGTTCTACAATGTACTGCCATTTTCCCAACTTGCTAATATAAAATTAGCATTTAATTGACATTATCCTTGTTCCTTGTAGGACAAGAGTCAAGAAACCTAGGATTGTTTCAATCGAACAGCTAAATGCAAGAAGAGCTGGAGACACCTTCCAAGGTGATGTCCTTGTTGTCTACAAAGCAACTTTGGACAAGGCTAACAAAACACGGGAAGTGCTACGTGCTGATCTGACAGATCACAAAGCAGAAATGACAATCACGTTAAATGTTAGTGGAAATCTTGTTTACCAACATGAGCCTAAAATAGTCCCGAGATCAGCTATTTCAATCTCATATTTCCAAGTTGCACCTAGAATAGATTATGACAGAGGTGACTGTGATTGCATTCTGATTTTAACAGACATTAGCACCACTGAAAACATCCCCCGCCTCTGTCAGGAGTACAAATTTATCCCAAGTACGACTATCAGCCAATTGCTTACAACTGTTAATGAGTACCCAACTGGCACAATAGCTGTGCTGGTAGTCGGTGCCAGGAAAATGGGTACCCAATTTGCAATTGACATCAAAGATGGCCACACTGACATAGACAGGGCACAGGTATTTCAGTCTACAGAACTTTTACCTCTTCTTTCAGTTTCAAGCTTTTAATGTTCTACAGTGGCCTCTATAACAATTTCCGTAACAAAATCTAATCCTCTCATTGAATTGCAGTTGCTATTACAGTCAACATATGAGCAACAATACTTTGCACTCGAAGACCAGTTGCATACAAATAAAACACCTGCAATGCTTTTCAAGAATGTTGTGAGAAAAATAGACCAAAAGAACACATTTCATACATGTCGATCAACATTCATTTGTACCTTGAATGAAAAAAGAAGCTTGGAAAAGCTCAACAGCCTACTACACTCAACTTTCAAGGTAACAACATTCTTTTAAAATAAATCAATGATCCAAACCTATTTTGTCTCCCTCTACCGCTGAACCATATTCGCTAGGTTTCTCGGCGCATTAAAAGTAGTAAATGATTTAACCATGCATGCATGTTGCCCAAAATGCAAATTCAACTTTGCTGCTTATGGCACACTCCAAGAAAAAACTGCTCACTGCAAACAGTGCAACCAGCAAGTCAATTATACATTTTGTTTACAACTTAAAACCACCATAACAACTTATGACAATCAAACAATTCAATCTTCAATTGACCAGGCTACCATGCACCGTCTATTGCCCACACTGCAAAGGCTCGGCTATGAAGACTACATTAAGGACAAGTCAGCAGTGATATTCATCCTAATGACTTGTCATTAATATTTTAGCCTTGACCAAAACAATGCCATTGTCGACGCGATTTGCATTGACAAATAGACAACAAACACCACCAGAAGGTAATAAAGTCATTCATATGTAAACTTTTTTTCTTTTGAACCAGTACCTCAAATCACTATCCATACAAACTATGTTTCTAATACATAGCATTTTGTTGGCTTTATAGGAATCTAGGAATAGAGGAGCATAGATTTATATATTTGTTCGAATTTCATTTTTGCCATTCCACGCTCCAAGAAACTAGGAATAGATGAGCACAGATTTATATTGTTCAAACTCTTACCTTTTTGTCTTTCCATGCTCCAAGACATTTCACTGGGTCTCACATGTTAAAGAAAATTTCAGTTTTAAAATACTCTATTGCTATTATACATTTAAGCACTTCTGTAGGTTAATATGTTAAAGTCTTTTAGAATATGGACATCTGAAACTCTAATTTTGTTTTTGCACCTACCAAGACAATATTTCTCTATGTACATCTGACATATATGTTCAATGATTATTATCCCTCGATGCATAATGCCATTCAAACTATATAGTTTAAATGTTCCCTTTTTGCATTTTGTCCTTCCTAGCTTCTCCAATATTTGCTTTTTGATTCCTATGTTTCCAAGAATTTATGGTGACCAAGTAAAAGTAGTTATGATTATAGACTGTAGACCTATTAACAAGTTACTTGAGACAATAAATGGTTATTTCCGTTTAGTTGTTATCATTTTTTATGCTATTACTGTAACCAAGTCTTGCGCTTGCTTTAATGCATTGTACTTTATAGTCATTTTTCCATCATGCATTCTAATGTATGGCGTACACTCCTGTATACACAAATTCATATGTTGCTTACGCTACATATATGCATATTTACATGCATATATGCCTCTATGTCCATGTGCACATATGCACATATTCATGTGTCCATGTATTCATTTAAGCTTCTACGTATTCCTGTATGCAACTGTGTATACATGTGTCCATATACTTATGGATCTACCACTCTAGCCTTGTACCGATTTATTATGTTATATGGATATTGCATATAGTAATACTAATTAGTTGTTTCACTGTACATAGCAGTTGTATTCATGAATGCCAGATCAAGCTTATATGTATTAGGATGCATATATACTCACACTAAAAACTACTGAGTTATGATCTCTATTGTCCCACTTTTGTAGACACGTTACTATTGCAATCAACTGTGTTAAGCATTCGTGTCCAAAGAAATTAGATACAGGAATGGCAATATATTACACAACCTTGTCTTATGGCTTTATAGCAATTTTTTCATTGCATTTCAAGAAAACCAGAAACTAGAATTTTATTCATATTATTTCATCTATGGCATTTACAGCTTTTTCAATCATTAGTACAAGCATAGAGTTCACTGTTGAATAGTTCTATTGTTCACATGATTCCTCCAACATTGTTCATGCCAAATTCTATATGTTTCCATATTTTTCATATGTGCCTAGGAGGACATTAACTATAACAGGTCACAAAATTCCTTTTTCCTGTATGCTTTCATGATAGCAAAAAAGCTCAAAGCAATTGCAAAATCTAGGTTTTCATAGCACAGGCTTACAAAACACAAAAACAACACACACAAAGTAATAGAAATGCATAGCAAGTAACTTAACTCTATATTAAATGACCAAAGTACCCTATCCATACATGTTCACCAAGCCACTCCAGCGCACTCACCTCCAGCCAAATGTCATTTAATGCATTTAATTTGCATTCATGCATTACGCTTACATTTTCCTGATATTTTAATGCATTTAATCTATATTCATGGATTATGTACCTCTAGCCAACATATGCTATTTTTGCAATATATAAAATAGCTCTTCACATGCAAACTGTACAAAAAAATAAGCAATATGTTCAACAGCAAAATGTGATTGGCCAATGCTAGCGGTTAAAAGCATTCTGGGCAAATGCATAGGCAAATTAAAAATACATTCATAGAAAAGAGCTTTTCATTCCGAATCCATATGCATACTTTGATTCAAACTAGTGGCTGAAGGTACATAATCCACTGATGCAAGCTCAATGCATTGAATGGCATTTGACTAAAAGGAACACTGTTTGCATTGCTAGTTACTCCTTGAATATATAACAAGGTTCAAGGGAAAAACTGTCATTACCACACATGTTAACATAATTTTCGTTCCAAACTTCTCTTTATGAGACCGCTTTGCAGTAATCATGCATTGCGTACGTCTACCTGCCACCTTGATAAACTATGCCTTTGCTTAATTTTAATTAATCAATTTTTGCGCTCGCAGTTTCCTGATATTTTAATGCATTTAATCTGCATTCATGCATTATGTACCTCTAGCCGCCAACTTTTAAACTATGCCTTTGCTTAAATTTATTTAATCAATCTATGCGTTCACATTTTCCCAAATTTTTTAAAATGAAAATGATTTACAAAGCTATTTGGATGAATAGAAAAATAGATAAATGCTAATTTTCCAATATATAGAATAGCTCTCCAAATTCAAACTATACAAAAAAAACATACATAATTACATGTATACGTATATACATGTAATCCTGTATACATGGATGCATACAGAGACTATGTTTCATGGGATTATTAGAGAGTTCACTTGCTTTCAATATCGTTCCATACTTTGCAAGTGTGCCTATCAGGACAACAATTATAGTATCCAAAACCAGCAACCAGTTACCTGAGGCAATAAATACTTTCTTCCCTCAGTTTTCTCTTGCTTTGGAGGTTTAAAGCACAGAGTGAAATTGGCAATGTGACCAAAAAAATATTGTGCCTCCCTTGCTGATTCGTTTCAAAGCTCTCTTTATAGCACAGTTGTGCATTGCCTCCAAGAGTCAAATGAATCTTTGGTGTTTCAAGAAAATATTTAATTGAATAACACTAAAAATGATTTAAACTATGATTTTATAATCAAAGTATCCAAATGCATTGCAGCAATCCAAAACCCAACTTCCATTTAACATGTACAATGAAAATAAACAAAACGAAAAATGCATTTGCTTCAAATTTTTAAAAGCAATTTCAATAGATTGTCTAGCCATTGTTCAAAATATGGTTTTCTATCAGCATAGTCCTTGAACCTTCTTTAGGTCTGGCTGCTAGTTTGTTAATTCATTCTCATTGAAAAGTCAAATTGTGAAATGTTCCCAAGGATAATTATACTTATTTAGCTCTTTTAATTGTTATATATTCAAAGACTAATTAGCAATCCAAATAGTGTCTACTTTAGTCACATGCAATTCAATGCACTAATTTTGTATCAATAAATTGTGTACTTTCAGCCACTAGTTTTAATCAAAGTATGCATATGGATTCAGAATCAAACTCTCAAAATGAATGCACATATAAATGTGTCTTTTTCTTCATTTCATAATGTATCTATGTATCCATAAGTGCATTCATGCATATATCGGTTTGTGCATATATCTTGACATCTCTTTATGCATCTATCTATATATGTATGATTGTATCTATGGGTACATGTATACCTCAATTTATGTATATATGCACCTATGAATTGCATAGACACATCCATGTATATATGCATTTATCAATAACTTGCATGGATACATGTATATATGCATCTATGGACTCATGCACACATGTATATATGACAGCTCATCGGTTCCAAAGCTCTCTCTATAGGACAGCTGTGCATTGCCTCCAAGACTCAGATGAATCCTTCGTATTTCAAGAAAAGATTCAAATGCATAACACTTAAAATAATCTAAACTATGATTTTATAGTCAAAGTATACAAATACATTGTGACAATGCAAAACCTGACTTTCATTTAAAATGTATAGTTTCTATCGTCATAGTCATTCAAGTTTCTTTAGGTCTGACTGCTACTTTGTTAATTGACTTTGATTGAAAGGTCAAAATGTGGAATGTCCCCAACGATACTTATACTTATCTCTTTTAATTG
Organism: Sequoia sempervirens; assembly: GCA_007258455.2. Taxonomy (NCBI): domain Eukaryota; kingdom Viridiplantae; phylum Streptophyta; class Pinopsida; order Cupressales; family Cupressaceae; genus Sequoia; species Sequoia sempervirens. Next base: position 24,775 of record VDFB02004769.1, on the reverse strand, counting down.
TTATATATTCAAAGACTGTTTAGCAATTCAAACAGTCTCCCCTTTGGTCAGATGCCATTCAATGCATTAATTTTGTCTGAATGAACTATGTACCTTCAGCCACTAGTTTTAATCAAACTATGCATATATATATGTCTTTTTTCTCTATTTCATTATGTATCTATGTATCCATAGATGCAGCCATGCAAATATCGATTCATGCATATCTTGCCATATCTCTACATGCATTTGTCTATACATGTATGACTATATCTATGGGTGCATGTATACATTGATTTATGCATATATGGACCTATGAATTGCATACACATATACATCTATATATGTATCTATCAATATCTTGCATGGATACATGTATATATGCATGTATGCACTCATGCATCCATGTATCTATCTTTGTCTTTAGCCAAATGGCCCCTAATGGCCAAAGTATCCTAGTAACCCATGGCTATCAAGCAATTCCAGTGCCTTCCCCACCAGTTACATGGCATTTAATGCACTTGCTTCAATTATTTTGACCCCTCCATGTGTTCGCTTTTTCCTGATACTTCAATGCATTTAATTTGCAGTCATGGATTATGTATCTCTACTCGCTAGTCTTCTAGACTCTGCATTTGCATAAATTTATTTAATCAAACTATGCGATCGCATTTCACTGATTTTCAATAACAACAATAGTTTATAAAGCTATTATGATAAATAGAAACAGCTAAATGCTAATTTCCCAATGTTGATTTATCAAAATAGTACTAGTTTTCCAATATAACAAAATTAAAAGTTATATGTTGACATACATTCATGCATATTGTCCATACGTGCATATATGCATATATGCCTTCATCCATATTTGCATATGCATATGAATACATCCTTCCATGTAAAATATGCATTTGCACCTATATCCAAATATGCATACATCCATGTATACATGTGTTCATATCTCCATCTCTCCATGTAGTTCTGTTTTCTATGTATATGTATGTGTTCGTTGATGCATCCATGCATATATCTGTGAATAGCTCTACGTATTTTTGTCTCCATGTATTTAATGTTCTCCACTGCATCAACATTTACATGTTCTCTTTTTTATGATCTTCCATATTTATTTTTTCCATAGTATATGCATAAGAACTTCCACTTTGTCTTCTATTGTCGCATTTCGAGGAAGCTCAAGGATCTCAGTACCTTGTTCAGTATGAGGGAGAGTGAGAAATGCAACATGGGTCTTTTTTCTATGTTTATATTGACAGACTCATCCCTATGATGATTTTTAAAAGCATAACCAATACCAAATTAGACATTCTTCCACCCCTTGTTGCAAGAAATAATCACTTCATACCCTATTGATTCCATTCATTTCCATTTCCACCCTTGCACGTCCTTTTTTCTCAAATCAAATACATTTTCAAATCTAGTTATTTGCTTGTCTTCAATCATACCAATGTGTTGCGTTCCTTTTTTCACAAAATCCAGCTCTCTCATTGAAATTTTCATTTCTTGAATTTAATTGTGAGCATATAACTTCCAAACGATAAATTCATACCATTTACATTCCCATTCATCCTCATATCCACCATCCCATATCCTTGCCTCCCATCTCAAATACTTTTCATAACTTATTCATACACGCTATTTGCATCTCACCCTTCTCTCAATTCACTCCCTTTCTTCCACTTCCATAACTCATTCTTCTTTTTTACACTCACATTTCTTTATCTATCTACACCTCAAATATACCCTCATCCATCACAACAAAATTCACACCATAACAAATAATGAAAAAGATGAAGAAAATATCAAGGTTATGCAAATAAACACTGAGGGCTTTAAAAATAACACTCATAACATACAGCTGTATTCAAGAGTTATTTTCATAATGTCTTTTCTAAACCTTGTTTATTACAGATCCCTAAAAGAACGTATAATTGTTTCTTCAAGCCTATTATGTGTAATCAGATTTAACAAATATTTGCATGTTTCCATGTATTGATATGCATCATTAGGCATTCTTTATACAATTGTTCTAAAAACAATATTGTATATGTTTCAAATGCAAATTGTTCCTAAAATTTATTGCTTTATGCACACGTCCATCTAAAAATTATTCTTTGTGTACCGAATTACATGGACACAACTATACATCCATGCATGCATAAATGCTGCTTGAGCATCACTATGCTTTCACAAATTTGTATTTTTACTTGATTTTAGTGTTTTCCATTCAAATTTCTCGTTCACATGTCATGTCTGCCTTTCGCTCTTCTTTGCATTGTCTGCACATGAATACATGTATACATGCATCCATGTATAGAAAGATGCCTCAAGCATTGCAACAAATGTTTAAGATTTTTGGCATTCAATACTTGAAACAAAATAATAATACACTTTTTGCTTCTTGGATAATATCATAAAGAAAATTTGTTACTTCAAATGTAAACATGCACCCATGTAATGTATCTTGGTCACCCATGGCCATCATATATTCATGCATATTGTCCATACATGCATATATGCATATATTCCTTCATCCATATTTGCATATGCATATGAATACATCCTTCCATATAACATATGCATTTGCACCTATATCTAAATATGCATACATCCATGTATACATGTGTTCATATCTCCATCTCTCCATGTAATTCTGTTTTCTATGTATACATGTGTCTACTGATGCATCCATGCATATATATCTCAATAGCTCTACGTATTTTTTTCTCCATGTATTTAATGTTCTCCACTGCATCAGCATTTACATGTTATCTTTTTTATGATCTTCCATATTTATTTTTTCCATAGTATATGCATAAGAACTTCCACTTTGTTTTCTATTGTCGCATTTCAAGGAAGCTCAAGGACCTCAGTACCTTGTTCAGTACGAGGGAGAGTCAAAAATGCAACATGGGTCTTCTTTTTATGTTTATATTCACAGACTCAGCCCTATGATGATTTTTAAAAGCATAACCAATACCAAACTAGACATTCTTCCACCCCTTGTTGCAAGAAATAATCACTTCATACCCTATTAATTCCATTCATTTCCATTTCCACCCTTCCACATCCTTTTCTCTCAAAAAAAATACATTTCAAAATCCAGTTATTTTCTTTCCTTGCATCATACCAATGTGTTGCGTTCCTTTTTTTACTAAATATAGCTCTCTCATTCAAGTTTTCATTTCTTGAATTTAATTGTAAGCATATAACTTGCAAACGATAAATTCATACCATCTACATTCCCATTGATTCTCATATCCACCATCCCATAACCTTGCTTCCCATGTCAAATACTTTTCATAACTTGTTCATACACCCTATTTCCATCTCACCCTTCTCTCAACTTGCTCCCTTTCTTCCAATTCCATAACTCATTCTTCTTTTTCGAACTCACATTTCTTTATCTCTCTACACCTCAAATATACCCTCATCCATCACAATAAAATTCACACCATACAAAACAATGAAAAAGATGAAGAAAATATCAAGATTATGCAATTAAACACTGAGGGCTTTGAAAATTGAAAAAAATATTAAGGTTATGCAATTAAACACTGAGGGCTTTAAAAATAACTATGACAACATAGAGTTGTCCTCTAGACTTCCTTTGAAAACGTTTTCTTCTATATCCTGTTTATATATCCTTAATACACTTCGTCAAAAACAATAATGTATTATTTTTTTGTTTCAATCATAAATGTTATTTTTATATCTTTCAAATGCTATTTGTTTTTGACATTCTCTAGCTTTGTGCACATAGCCATATATAGATTCTTGTTTACTTACCAACTTACATTTACACATGTACACATAGATGGATGCATTCATGTTTGTCTTCGCCCATACGTTTATGCATTTCTTCGATATATGCATTGCTAATAAATAGTTAATCTTCCTTGCTTTCTTTCATTTAATACTGTAAATGCAAATTGAGTCTCACTGTTAAAATACAATTGTATTCAAGAGCTCTTTTCAAAATGTCTTTTCTAAATCCTATTTGTTACAAATTCGTAAAAGCACATATGACCATTCCTCCAAGGCTATAATGTATATTCAGATTTCAAAAATCTCTACATGTATCCATCCAACCAAATGCATTATTAAATATACTTTATACACTTGTTCCACAAACACTAATGTATTGCTGCTTTGTTTCAGTCAATAATGTTTTTCTAATTCTTTTTTAAATTGCAAATTGTTTCTGACATTTCTAACTTTATGGACGTAGGCATATATAGATACTTCTTAGCATACCAAGTTAAATGGACACATCTACACATCTGTGCATGCATATGTCTTTACATGGGTCCATATTTTAATGTTTTCCTTTCATATATGCATTCATACTAACTAGTTTAATTCTCTTCTTTTCTTTTATTTAATACTACATATGCAATTTCAGTCTCATCACGCTTTCAAGTTTGCTCAAGTGCTAGGGATGCTTTTCACTCTTCTGTGCATTCTGTGCACATTGGTAAATGTCTACATGTATCCATGTCTGCTAAAATGATTCAAGCATTGTTACAAACACTGTAACATTATTTTACTGTACATTGGAGGAATAAATATGGTTTTCATGTATATGATTCAATTGAAGCTTAATAACGAGATAACCATTGTTATTGTGTTGCTTATGATCTTCGGACTTGGTTTTCAGCCTCTAGACTCTTTGTAATTGGGTCAACGCCCTTGTTTTGTTGCTTTATATGTCAAAAATGGGATAAGGTTATGATTCAATTGAAAATTAATGTATGATTATATGGTGATTTGAAGAACACATATGATTTTCACTTTATATTTTTTGCTAATATGCTCTTTATTTTAATTCAAATTGAGTTTAGTTGTGAAAATGGGGAAACTAAAAGCAAAATAAAACAAGTGTACAAAATAATAATATTTTACTATTGAAATAACTTATTTTATAAACTAGGTTTTGTAATTTTCTGTGCGAGGTGCTCAATCCTGTTGACTAGAAAACAAAGTTTTAGAACCAAACAACCATGTCCACTATGTTGTTAAGTGCAAATTTGATACACAAACCCAAAATTTTATATAGATTGTTTTTTTATTATTATGTATGGTTTGAGACATATGTTGTTGTATGATGTATTCATTGAATAAATTGTTAGGATGGTTTATTATAATGAATGCATGTATTTTCCAACTTAGATTGGTGATATATTCATGCCTTAGTGAGCTAAAAAGTTATTACTAGTAATAGGTTAAATATCTTGGTTACCATGGGAGTTACTGTATTTATTTAACAATAGGAGAAGTTCAATTTCCTTTTTCTTTGATAGATAAATCCTAGCCTCATCTTCTCTACTCAATATTAACATATATAGTAGTTCACTATCTTCTTAATATTAGCTAGCTAGCAAATGGAAGATACTTTTATCACTATAGTCTTGTCACCTGGCACACCTATCCTTAGTGAACTACACTTGTTCATATGGATTGTTGTAAAATTATATTCTTTGATACCCCTTAAATCACTATGGGTAGTATACCTATGAACTAAAGTCATCATGCAATAATATGAATACATTCTATTACCTATTAAGAGTAATGGTGTGTTGTGATATATAGTTTTCCTTCTTTCTTATGTGAGATTGTCAATACATTAGAACACTGCCTAATTGGGAGATAGATCTTTGGTTGATTGGAACACATAGGGATTCATGTTATTATAGCTTTATAAATTATACAGGTCAATGTCTATCTTGATTCTTTCTTATGTTAAGTTCTTTGTGTGCTATGATTGCAATATTCGTCTTTCCTTGGTTTATTGACATATGTATTCTTTTATTTCTTCTGACTAATTTTATTCCACGTGTTTAAATAAGGGATTGTGCTAAGGTACTAGGGATACATGTAGTATGGGGTACTATTATTCTACCTTAAGAATGTGTTGATTAATCAAAACACATGGAATTAAAGGATATGTGCTTTCGTAGTATTAGATAGAAGTAGTAACAATTTACAAGTATTGCAAATGGCCTTGACTGCATAGTGTTAGTTGAATTTAGTTTGGATGCACCACTATTATAACTTTAATAATATTATTTGTATGAGATTCATATCTTGTCTTCGATAATTAATGTTAAAATTAAAGATAGTTTTTTATTGCATTTTGAGACCTATGTTACAATGTGAAGAGATTCTACTTGTACTTTGACACTTAAACACAAGGTGCTTTTGAACTCCTACATCCTTATCAAGGGAATTTGGTATCTATACATAATAGTAAAGTTTAGAGTAGTCTATAGTGTTGATACCAATGATCCAAATTACCATTACCAAATGGAGTGGCTTATTGTTGCAAAATATTAAAGTTCTTGTGTCTGGGATTGCACCGACACTATTTTAAAGTACTTTAATATGGAATTTATCTAAAGCATGGTCTAGTTTTGGTATATTTAAAATAAGATATTACATAGACAGGATTTAAATCTTGTTTATAATAAAATCAATAACTTTGTATAATACTAATCTTTTTACTACATTACAAAAAACATTCATTAATCTTCCAAAAAGTTTATACTCAAATGAGCTATCCCTATCAATCTTCCACCTAACACTATTGTTTCTATTAGCACCTGCATATTGTCATATGATAAACTAAAATAACTCAATTGTATTAAATAACTCAATTGTATTAATCAAAAGGTTTCCTAACAAGAAATAAAAATATAAAACATTGACCTAGTCATAAACACTTTATTTCTCTAGTTTTCTTTCATTTAATACTGTAAATGCAAACTGAGTCTCTTGCTTTAAGGCTCATTAACATGCCAACTATGCTTCTCACTCCTATATGCATTATCTACACATGGATGCATCTATGCATTAATGTCTCGTGCATTCTTACAAATCTTTCTGATTGTTTGAATTCAATAATTAATAGAAATTAATAATGCATTCTTGCTTCCTTATACATATACACACAAAAAAACAAGATTTCATTGCTAAAAAAAACTCCACGTATACATGGTACCCATAAAAAAAAAATCCCCTTGTATCCATCCACACATGCTCTTTGTTCACATGTCCTTATGGACCATGTTTCCCATGAACCCTAAAAAATTCCATGCATTTGTGCGCTTCTAAAAATAACTTCTAACTTTTCTAGCTACTTTCAATACATTATATTCCTATTTGCTATCTAGAAACTTTTCCTATCTCTAACCTACATGACTTTTACCTGTTGGCAGGAACTCGATGCTTGCGTCACTTGTTTTTTATGTTTTTCCTCACAACCTTTCGATGGCTGAGAGCATTTTCCAATGGAAACATATTAAAAACAGGTTAAGTCATTTTTTTGAGAAATAAATAAATAAAGGCAATTTATACATTAACCCTTGAGGAACAATTACAAAGATAAAGTGTTAATTACACAGCTAAACAATATGGGCTAGTTAAATTAGTTGAATAAATAAAGGTAATTTATTCAACTAATATTAAAAGAATGATTAGATGGGTATGTAGGATCAATTTATTAGGTCTAAATAACCATTGTAATGACGAAAGTTGCATATCCATGCCTATTATCTCATATTTTGGATTCACTTTGATTAAAGTGTATATTCTTGGATAAATTTGGCTCATGACCTCACATGTTTCTACCCTTTTTTATCACTCATCTCCAAATTTTTATTCATAATCCCTATATACATTGTTCAACCCTATGTATTATAAATATGTGTGTAGACTTGATCCATGTCACATTCTAATCTTTGATATAAACCACACCTTTTTAAAATTTAAAATTCAAAATTATCCGCTATCAACTACTTCACTCTTGTTGTTGTGACTTGATCTAACACATGCTTATGTTGAGTTGTGTGCTTGGTTGTTATATTTAAGGACATTCACTCATTCATTTGAACTTATCTAAGAGTTATCAAGGAGAAAGCTAAGGTTTTTATTAGTAGAGCATTTATGACAACATTCTAGCAACATTTGTTAGACCATGTCATTCTACATCCATTGCACTTTGCTTATTGTCTTTGAACTTTTTTCTTACAGTCAAAGCCGAATTTCTAGATATTTGATCAAGGAGAACATTGCCCTCACACTCCACTAGATTCTTGAAAAGGTTTTTGTGAACAATGCATGTCCTTAAATAAGCATATGTTAGAAATTAAGGCAAATGAATTACATCAAGCCACCTTATTCTAGTATATATCCATGTACATCACTTCAACTCCATATCAAAGATCAAGTCTACATACGTGGAAGTCAAATCTACACTCACAAAAGTGAACCAAAACAAGAAACAAATAGTTTGTAACATTAGAAAGCATCTAAATCAACCTTCAAAATTTAAAACATTAATAAAATGATATCTAATATTCCACATATCACTTTTCTATCATCAATCATAAAATTAAATATCAAATTTATCTAAATTCTACATTTAATTTCATATTTATTTCAATACCAATATAAACTTATTATCATAAAACAAATTTATTTATCATTCTTATTTAATTAATTATCCTAAGATTATATATGCCACTTTCCTAACCAAGTATGCCATTATACGATACATTTTGTGGCCTATGAAAATGAACTAGCTATAAATTTAACCCTATACACATTTGGTACATCTCAAGGTTATGCTTTGTGTGACGATGAGGTTCTATTAGCTACTAAGGAAGTTGGTGTGCTTGATATTCCATTCTTCCCACATCTAATGATAGTCCTATGCTCTTAAGTTCATGTTCCCTTGATGTTTCATCTCATGAGAATCCTAGGGATGGTGATATGAATGTTTCATCTTTTTTTACACATGATGATGATTGACATTATGATGATAGTTCTTTAGCATCTCATAATTATTCTTTATACTTTCACAATGATTGATTGTTTTGTGATATAGTGGATGACATGATTTGTGATCATACTATTGATACACATTTACATGTTAAATTAATTCTTACTTGCAAACTATGAGTACATATATGTTGATATATTTTCAATGAGGGAATTTAGACTTATTTTATGAATAAAGCATCATATTTTTTAACTCGGCTTCTATTATTTTTAGTACATTTATGATATTTTCAATGATTTGATTCATACTTTTGGTTTATATTTGTTTATGTATTTACATGCTTGTTTATACCCTTCACTTGATGTTCATCTATCACATTTTAGAAATATTTTTTAAAGACAAGAATATGCTACCCTTAATGATTTTATATTTCCTTTATAATTTGTGCTAATTATTTCTAAGATAAATTGGATATTAAGAGTATAAATAAGCTATTGTTCTAATGTTAGGAAACAATTCATGCATCATAAAATTAGGAAATAAAAATAGATATGATCAATAGAAGACACAAAATGAATAACACATGCACACTTGATGATTGTGGAACATAAAACTAAAATTTGGTTGTGTAGGTCGGGGAAATATTTTGCAACGAATTTGGAAGTTGTTCGAGGGATTTTATAAGAATTTTTTTTTTGTTGTAGCATCCAAGATTGTCACCCTTGATAATTTCACATTAGGTTTGGCTCCCCCTTATGCGCTTGGACCTAATTATGCATTAATTACACATTTTTTAAACATTGTCAAAAAATCAAACAAAGGGAAAAAATGAGCATTCAATATTTTCCCCTAACACTTTGGGCCCTGAAAAGAATGGGTCTGGTCTAGGGTGACCCACACCCAAGAACACCTTATTTTTGCTCCAATTTGAATATGTTGGTGTCAATATTTTATTATTTGAATTTCCAATTTTTTTGGTTAGTTATCAACATTCAATTTTCAGGAAATTAGAAGAATTTCATATAAATACAAAGTATTTTTCAGTATTTCAAATCTTGGAAATTTTATTGAGCAAATTGATCATCCTAAAAAGCATTCAAGAGTAGTCAAGAGCAAAATTATTGACATTTTAGTAGCATTTATTCATGTCAAGCATCATTTCAAGTTCCAATCATGTTTTCATATAAGTTTGTTCATTTTTTTATCATTTATTTTTTGAGCACTAACACTTGCAGGACTTCAATCAATTAATATAATTCTCCATGAAAGGGATGAGTATGTGAATTTAGTCCATCAAGGAAGGTAAATTTGAGTGGTGAGTTGCAGTAATTTTTCAATTCATTACTTGTGAAACAAAGAAAATTGTGTTCTCTCTTTTGGGAGATGGAACTAAAGGGGGATTAGGGTTCCTCCACCTGTTTCCTTCAAGTTTCATTCAAGGAAACCTTAGAGATCTCAATCTAGGGATGTAATTAGGGAAAGAGATCTACAATAAGGTGTCCTATGGGCTTGATTAAAGATAAAAGGGGGTTCACTACCAAGAAAAAGCTTGGAAAGAAGAAGATGCAAATGATATGCAAACCTAACTTTGCAACCTAAGATATAAAACTCAAAATTAGAATAATGAACTCAGAAAGGATAGAGGGGCACTTGGAAGACTGAAGAAGCTTGAAACAAGGTCTATACTCTTGAAAATATGACTTTTAATGCACATTGGGACTCATACGCTAGTAGGAGTGATTTAGTCCCAATTTAGAGTTTCTGGGCAGAAACTAGACTTTATAGTGACAAGTCTAAATCCTCTGAAATTTGGAAAAAGTGTTATACCAAGACTCATATGCCACAAGTGGCATATCAGTCCCATTTTTCTTTTTTGAAAAGTCAAGATCTAAATCTGTTCTTCTATGCTTGCTCCTCCTTCCTAACTTTATTTATGGATCTGGACTTATAAACAAACCTACAAAATAGAATATTGTATTGATTTGCCCATGGGGGGTTTGTCGCGGTCAAACACCTAGTTTGGTAATTAAACCTTGATAGAAAGAATAGATCTTGAAATTAAATGTGAGGGAAAGTCTTAATCTTAAGTTGAACTAAGATTAAGAGATCTAAAGTGCAATGAGACCCTATTCTAATGTGCTAGAATAGGATGCATAAATGAAACATGAAGATAATGACTCACTTTGGGAGATCTCTAATCACCCTAATAAGCCACAACAATGCATGTACCTTCATTTAGGTATAAAGTATAATGATAATGGAGGATGGAATCACTCAGGAAACAATTCATAATGCTTAATTTCATGGCTAGTTGCATCTCTCAACCTAGAATCCATCAGGATTCTCCATAGACAACCATCATCAATCCTTGACAATGCTAGATCTTGAATGAAAGTGAACTTGAAGACCTACAAAAACACACTACAATGCTACTCCAAGACTTTGACTTTGCTTGCTACTTGCTCTTCTGAAAGTATGCTTGAGTGCTCAAGTTAATATTATGAATGTTTAGGTGAAAACTTGCTAGATAGATCAAATAATGATTTGAAACCTTGTTTACATAGGAACTTCATCTAATTTATCATTTATTAGATCCCAAATGCCAACATTAACCAAAAATTTGAATTAGAAACCTTAATTTCCCTCTCAAACCCTAAAAAGGGGCCACATGGGACTCATACGCCCAACTATATGTGCCTTAGCAACATACTATACAACTACTCTTTAAAAATATTTAAAATTACTTTTCTATTTGTAGATAGTTTATAATTATGTTTATGCTTGTTTTGAAATGTTTAATAGATGTTGCTCATTAAATGAGTGTATACCAAAAAGTGATATTTGTATGCATACTTGTATTATTTTTATGTGTGCATCTACATTTACTTTTATGTTGGCTACTTGATTTTACTTTGTAATGCACCTTCACAATAGCTCACATGTAAGTTAAAGTGGAGAAAAAATATAATGTTGAAAATTTTATACATATAATTTTGCTTTGATCTTGGGATCACTTTTACTTGATTGTCCTTTTTATAATGGCAATATGGAAATATTGGAACAAGTCTAAAGATGCTAGATGGGAGAGTGATTTATGTTAAGCATTTTGTGGAGGAGTATTTTGGTTATCATTGAAATCATTTTCCTAGTGTGGGGTTTGTGATGGTAGTATTTTTTGTTTTATTTGGTTGAGGATAAAGCTTTTCAACTTCCAAAAGTCATGACACTGAAATTTTGAGGAGGGCTAAAGCTCCAATATACAAGACATGTTAAGTAGACATTGAATATTCATTGTCTCCCTTACCACTTGACCTAGAGAAGCCACTAGAAATAATCATGGTGGAGCATGAAACATGTGATTTAATACACTTCACACTTTTTAATCTTTACTGAATTAGAAAAATCTAAAACTATGTAAACTCTAATCATTCATTTTCAAATATGAAACCTCTAGCTTTATTCACTTCACACTTTTAAATCCTATTTAGTACATCATAAAATTCATATTCTTTCTTATTATATTAGAAGAATCAATTACATATTATTTGTTAGACTTTATGGATTGTGAGGATTTAATTGATTATGTCTTTGACAAAAATGTCAAAATTTGAAAAGTGTTGACTATTGTGTTAAGTCATCTTTGCTACTAAAGATCTAATCTTTTTTTGTTTGTAGGTCTAATTATGTGCACAAATTTGAACATGTGATACGTATGGATCATATTTCATGAAGATACAAAATGTTAAGTCCTACTTTCTTTGATCTTGGATATCTAAGTACTTGTAAGGATTTGTAGTGCTTAGAAACACTTTTGACAATTTGCTAAATTGCAAGGGTAGAGTTCTTAGTCAAACTCCTAGTGGATTAGTTTTCAAGGATAAAAAAAATTCAAAGACAACAATAATGTGTGAAACTTATCTAGAATGATGTGAGAGGTAAACAAATGCTTCCTTTAAGATCTTAGATATAGATGTTCTTTATTCTTCTTATATTTCAACATGATTTCAAATGAGTAAATGACTGTGTCCTTAAATATAACCAAGTACACAAATTAACATAAGAGCACAAAGTTAGCTTAGGATAGCTAATGCTGTGATTAACAAGGAAAAATTCTTAAATTGAATTTTTTAAATTTAGGTATCACTTTTTTTATTGTAAAATTTTCTTATATTAACTTTGTGTTTGTAGATTTAATCCAAAATGGAGAACAATATGTTAAATGGTCATGGATAAAATTATTAGAATTAATGGTATTGATAGGCATTGAAATATGAACTAAATTTTATATGGATAAATATACCTTATATACTAATTATTACATTTATGACATCAAACCAAAATAAATCCAAAATATAAGAAAAAATACATTACTATGAAATTTTCAAAAGAAACTCAATTAATTTTTTTATTAAACCCATATAAAACAAGAAGTCACATTAAAGAAAATATTTAATGACAAATTATAAATAAGCCATCACATTAAAGTAGAATTGATATATGCCTCCTATAATGCATGTGATGTGATTAAATTTTAGTAAGTGTGTAAAACCCTTAATGAGTGTGTTTATCTTGCATTGATAATGATAATAATTTTTTATAAATCACATCTACTAACATTTGAAAAAAATTGAAGCAAAATCTTTTGGACAAATGATCCGGTGGATCCAAAAGACCTCAAAATTTCACGTCTCTAATCTCACAAAAACAACACCGATGCATAGAGTTCGCCGACACGATCCTGATGCAACTTGAGGAGTCAAAAAAGTTATGCTTGGTCAAAGGTTTGGTCAAACAAGTGAATCAGGTGTCCAAAAAGGTGAAAATTTGATTGTCTCAAATCCAAGTAAAATTTACACCAAGTCGTAGTGCTCGTTGTGCTGATTCCAGAACTATCTTCGGTTTCGAAAACGGAGTCCGTATGAGCAAAATAGAACCAGTCAAAGTTTTAGTCAAAAATGATGATGTCAGCATGTGACATGGCAGTTGACTAGATGGTGACGTGGGAATTACAGGTGATGTGGCAAAAATCTCACAAAAATTCACGTACCATGTTTTATTTTTGAAAATAAAGTGTGGAGGCTTATTTTATCTCACAAAAATCCATCGGATTTTGTGGGATCCCAAGAGGATTTGGTGGGATCGGATTTTGTGGGATTAAAACAAAATCTCATAAAAATAAAAGACAACTAATGAATAAAAACAAATACCAAACCAATATAGCCCGTAAATGGAGAAATGGCATGGGCATCATAAACAAATTAAAAATGGATTTTAAGAGGGTTGTTATTATTTGTTGTAAACGAGGGGTATTTGTTAGTAATTTGTTGTTTTATTAATTATGGTGGTTTTGGCCACAATAGCCAAATTTATGTATAAAAGGAGGTGTAGGTGATTGATTTTTCAATTCAAGTTTTTGAGAGAATTTTTATGCCTTTGTAAGAAAATTTTGGAGAGTGTTTGGAGGAGAATTTACAAGGTGTTTTTTTATACACCAAAAATTGTAAAGTGTGAGTGAGATTGTGAGGAGATTATTGGAAGCTTGGAGAATTGTAAGAAGGCATTTTCAGGTGCTTGGCAATCTTAATAAAGCGGTCCAACGTTGAGAAGCGGACCCAGAGATGTAGCTCAAATTGAGCGAACTCCGTTATCAAGTGTGATCTCTCTAATTCTTCTTTGTCTCATTATTCTTTCAGCATTTTGATTCCTTTAAGTTTCTCAGTTTATGTTCTTGAATCTGGTTGAAGTTAAGTGTTCTTTCTTGTAATAATTTCAACGGTTTAGACACAATCACGCATTACTGCTGCGATCAGGGATTAAATCTGTATTGGATTAAGTTTTCAAATTACTTTAGCATCCTAGTTTACAGATCAACAAATATGTTACAACATTAGGTTATATCTTGAAAGGAACTGCGTGCATGGTTGCAATTTTTTGTTTTAATTTATTATATTACGTTAAAGAATAAATACATTTTTTATGCACTATATTAGGATAGTAGTGGTTTTTTACCTTTAGACTAAGTTGTCCTATGGAAAGGAATTTATCATTAAATTACATAGTTTAATAATGCATTTATTTTAATGTACAATGTATTATTAAGATTTCTTCTTGTGATTGCTACCCTTCCAATCATCTATGTCATGTAGCTCTTTTTAGGTGGATGTTTCTACCTTCTCATTTGTCTCAATATGTAATTCATATATGTCTTTATTCCTTTGCATAATAACATAAAAAAAAATTGTTGTTCTCGTTCCTCTTTAAACTCCTGATGCCAAGTATGCCTAAGGATGGTGTGTTTATTTGTTTTGCTAGTTCAGTGGCTTTGCTCTTGGTTCTATAGCTTGTTTATTCTACAAAGGTGAATATTGATCCTATTGAAGTGGATTCCTCTTCTATAGAGGTGAAGATGGGTGTTATGGGTCTGGGTGGAAGCTTCTTGCTTTGTTGTCCCTTTTGAGGTGGGAGTTACTCCTTTTGAGGTGAAGTCTATGGCTGGTGATCTATGGATTCGTGGAAAATGTTCATGCGATCCTTTCCAATAGAGGGGAGCTCTTTCCTTCATTTATGGAGTTTGATTTTGCATCTTGGTTGGACTGGTGTTTTAAAGAGATTTTTCCTTCCTCTATTTTTCCTTGTATTTCTCGTATTGAGGTTGAGAATCTTGGTGGAATGATTGTTTCGATTGGGTACTTTTGTTGCCTTCGTCTTAATGGTTTAGTGTTGTTGTTATTGAGCAAATGGTTTGATGCAGCTTGGATACTTTGTTTCCTGACTGTTTCAGGAGGTTTCTATTAGTTTCTTTGGGTTCAAGGTCCCGGTCAAAACTTGGTTGTAAAAGGTTTAAGGTCCCTTCAAAACCTGTTGGTTACAACTAGTATTGATCAGAATATCTATGTTTGGTTGTTGATGATGGGTTGTGCTTGGTTTGCTGATTATTTATCTAACAACTTCTTTTCCTTGTAAAGGGTTTTAGGTCCCTTCAAAACCTTCTTGTATTGGGTTTTAGGTCCCATCAAAACCTATTTTTCCCCATAAAATAGAATTATAAACTCTTTACAATATTAATTCTTCATGTGAATAATTTGGAAAGATATTATTTACATACAAATTAAGTGTTATTATGATAACGATAGGGAAAATTATAAGGAAATGGTAATCATCTTCAATCTTGTTAGTGTTATAAATTGTATGATTTTACTTTCCTCAAACAGTTCATGAATTAATATAGTGAAACGTTTCACTATGTAGATAATGAGCAATAGCCCTTATTTTAGTAATAGTCATTTTGTATTTTCAAGCTTGTCAACATTGGAATTTAAACTCTCATTACACAAAATTAGATTAATAAACTCTTTATAATACCTCAATTTCATCTTTTAATGATAATTTTATCATTTCTCCATATTTCATTGCTTATCAACCACTACTCAACATTGAGCGATCAACATAGAAGGAAAGATAACATAGAAACAGTAGTCATTTTATATTTTCAATTGTGTGCAATATTGGAATTTTAGTTTTTGTCACTAAAACTAAGATTAATAAACTCTTTATATCACCTCGACTTCCTCTTCTAATAATAATTTCATTATCACTAAAAGTTTTTCTTTACATTTATAATGGTGTTAAATTATTTTTATTATTATTGATTGATCATCATATTCTATATATTCTAATATTTAATCCAGTAAGTGTTTTCTCTATCCCATTTCTTTTTTGTTTGTGTTAGCAATTAGTTTTTTTCAAATCAATAAAAAATAGTTTATTATTGTGTAAGTAGATTGTGTGTATATGATATGTCTCTAACCGTATATTTAAACTCAACTAAAGTATGACCTAATTAAGTCAAAATAATATGATGTGATTATATATCATACTTCAATCTAAAGTCCATTGGCTAGTAAATCACTTTTGGACATGCTTGGTTTTGTTCCTATTCTAATAGAGATCATACAAGATCAAATTTCATAACTATATAAAATAAATTTCTTATGAGTAACACATATTTTATCATTTCTAAATATATGAAGCTTTATAATCACAAATTACTCTCCTAAATTTATGTTCTAGTTCTAAATTTTTAAGGTAGTTGAAGTTGATGTCAACATATTTGTAAGATTAAAAAAAATCAATAATATTGTCATAGAAAACAAAAGAATATATGGTGCCTTATTTTTATACTATAAACCATTATTAAGACTATTGAGTAAAGTAACTTAAAATTTCTACAAAGTTTAGTGTTTTGATAATCAACTTATACAAAGTTTATACATGGCTTAATCTAATCATACTTAAATGTGGGAGGTACATTGAATAAATTTATTCAATATGGGGGGCATATTAGATAAATTTACTTAATTATTGAATATAAATTGTAAAAAATATTTAATAGGGGCCACATGAAGACAAGTCATCTAGGGAACTTGGATTAGAGAACATTTGGGTTACCTTGAAGGTTGTAATGAATATTGTTTCTAGTGTCAAAGTTGGCTTAGATGTACACTTACGTGCACTAATTAAGGGTGGCTAGAAAATAGTTTCACTCTTGTTTCTTTTGTGCCTATAAACAAAAGATTTAGAATGAAGGTTAGACTTTTATCTTGTGCATGCTCATTGTGAGTGAACCTTTATATACATACCTAGAAGGTTGAGTTACTTGTTTAGAGATACTAGGGAGTATAGAGTGGGACATGTGGATCTTATTTGTTCTTGGGTTACTCTCATAAGGAATACAATAATAGTTGTTCATTACTATTGAAGGACATTCATTTACATGGTTTTTTTTGTTTGATTGAGAGTACATTGATCTCTTGTGAAGGATTGGAGCTGGATATTGTGAAGCATTGAAGCTTGATTTTGGTGTTTTGAAGATTTTTTTTTTTTTCCAAAACTGTTTTTCCTAAGGTATATCAATCTATCTCTCTCCTTTGTGTAGTTTCTATATTATTTCTTTGATTTTATTTTATTGTTACTATGTTGGAATGTAATTGAAATTTGTAGTTCATATAATGTGTGATATCTAATTTCCTAGGATTAGATAGGAAATTGTTAAATATTTACATTGAATATTCATTTTCTACGTAACACATCTAGATTGGTTAGTAGAAAAAAAAAATACAAGTGGTCTATCCCTTTACAATTATTTTCCCTATCAAGTGGACCTGAAATTATTTTCTCCCCTTGAACTCACTCTAAATCAACTTCCTTATTCAATCCATCCCCAACTTGAGTTCAGCTATATCAATGTTTTGTTCTCATCTTTAGTGGCAAATCCTTAGGAGTAATGAGGAAGTTTGCAGTGGAAGAAATTGAGTCAACTATAGGTTAGAAGACATTCTTTAGAGTTGCATAGGATGAAGTGTCAAGAGAAAAGGAGATGCATAAGAATTATATAGTATGTAATAGAATTGACTTGAACCAAATAGATTGTAGTAGCATTAAGATAAATCAGGGATTTTGTGGTGGAGTTGAGATAGTGTGCAGTAAGTATAGAGCAGGTGAAGCGTGTTTTGAGATAGCCATAGATGATTGTGGATGGCTATGCTGTTGACGCGATTACAGTATCTCATAATTTGTTACATGTATGGTTTTTGACTACTATGCTACTGAGAATAATATTTCACCTTTTTTCTCTTTCAAACCACAAGAACTATATAAGAAAAAAAGACGACTCTGTTTTCTGTTTAGAAGAGAGGTTGTTGGTTACGAAGTTTGACAACGAATATATTTTGCCAGACTTCCAGACACCTGCAACACAAAGCTGAAATCCCATAATATGATTTATAGATTGAAATAATTCACCAAACAATTATTTTTCAGAAATGCTTTTTTCTTAAATGATCACTAGTTAAAACTTCAATCCAACCTGCGTCTTACATTCTACTAGATAGAGACAAAGAGAAAAGCATCTGAATATGCAAATATAACCGAATTGTACAAGCTCCCACCCAAATCTTACATTCTGGCTTTGGCAATAACAGTGTCATCTCTACTATTGAGATCTATTGACCTCAAATTTCCATTCCATGTATACCCTTTGAACTGGTCTTCTGTCACTCCTGAAGATGAAGAATGCATAAGCTCACACAAAGCTTTTCAATTTATCAAAAAATTATCTCTCTGAATATTGGAGAAACATAATAGTTGCTAAAAGTGGAAGCTACATTAAAATTTAACTAGAAAATATTACCTTTACCCATGGATGCAGTTGCAGAAATACCATCTTGCAGAGTCTTGAGAAGAGAATCATAATAATTAGCACCAGACCACTTATGATGAGCAAGTGTATCAACTCCATTCATCCTTTCCTGCCTCTGAATCTGCTGCACATATGCCAACATACCCCTGTGGGCATAATCTCTGGCAAAAGTATCAATAACCAGTGAATTGGCATGGAATCCAGCCAGTGTGATGAACTGCCAACAGAATCCCATCTGGGCTATCTGTGGAATGAAATTTGGCATCTGCTCATCGCACATGCGAGCAACATCCCAATTGAAAGAAGGTGAGAGATTGTAGGCCAACATAATCAGGATGCTTAGATTTCACACCTTGTGCAAACTCCTTGCATTCCACCAAATCAGGGCTTGAGGTCTCCATCCAAATGAGATGTGCATGGGGAGAGAAGGCCCAGCCCCTCATAACAGCAGCCTTCACAGAGCCTTGGAATCTATAAAACCCTTCTCTAGTCCTTGGAAGATCCCAATCCCAAAAAACATTAGACACTCCCAGTCGTTCAGCCAGCTCTCTAGCCTCAAAATGGGACAGAGTACCAACCTTATCAAACCACGGATTAATCCTGTTACTCTTCTCCTTCTCCTAGATGTTCATGTTCCTAAGAGCGTCCCCACAACCTCTGAGAACGGTCTCAAATTTGCCAGGACCATCCATCTATCTTCCACAGTCTGTAAGTCGTTACCAGTCTTGCCATTTGCAATGGCCTCTCCCAACACTGCAGCCAGAGGTTTACCCTTAAGCCTAGGGTTGGTGACCCCCAAAATAAAAGGATTGTCCCTCCCATCAACATTAGTCTGAATCAAGGTTGCAGCGAGAGCATCAGTTCTAGCCACCACAACAGTCTCCACACCCATTATATCAAACTGCAACCTAGCAACCACCAGTCAGTTAATATATATATTAATTAGAACTAATATATTGAAGAACAAAATCTATAACTAATAAATATTAAGTAGATAATAAATATGATAGAAGATGTGAATATGTTCCTTTAATGGAGCATAGAATTTTGAAAAGAGAGATCATAATAATTAAAATGAATATATAAGGGCTGAAATAAGAGAAAACATTATCAAAATTATGAGTGAGAGATTTAAAAAATAATTTTGTTAAAATGAAAGAAGGATGCACAATATAAGACATATGAAAATCAAAATAAAAAAAAGACGCAAGATTATGACCGTGAAAAAATGGAAAGGAGAATAAGAAAGGAAGGTGAGAGCCACAATGAGGATTAAGATAAGAGACTGGGGTTGAAAGGATGAGGAGACTATAAAAGAGAAAGGAAGGAAGAAGAATAAAGGGGGGCATGATAGAGGATATCAAATAGAGGTTGGAAGTGGAAGAGGGATAGAGGAGAGGAAAGCAAAGAAGGGGGGGAGCAAGATGAGAGGGAGGAAACTAAAAGGAGAGGAAAAGAAAACAGATTGAGAGGATTAGAGAGAAAGGGGAAGGGAGGGAGGAGGGAGAGATGGATTAAGAGGGATGGGGGTTCATTTGGGAGGAGGTCAATAAGGAGTTCCAAGCTGGGCTAAGATGCCATCCTTTGTCGCGGTTTAGATTGGTGGGGTAGCCTTTGATAAGGATGGATTTAAGGAGTTTCGTCTTGAAGAAATTATCTTCCTTAACTAAAACTTGGGTATCTTCAAAGCAAATGTGATGTTTGGTGTGGGAGGAGTGCTTGGCTAGGGTCGATTTCATGATGCGGTCATGTTTGATATCGGCACTATGTTCTTTGATCCCGGTCATGATGGAGCGACCTACTTCTCCAATGTAGGGGATCCCACAAGAGCAATTGATCTTGTAAACACCTGAGTGAAGGGTGGATTGCAAAGGATCCTTTGGTAGAAGAGAGGAGCTTCCTAGTGGTGGCGAGGGGTTTGAAAGCACAAAGGAGGCCTTTTTTATGAAGGATTTTGGAGATCTTGTTAGAGATGCCCTCAACATAAGGGAGGGTGGCAATGTGGGTGGTCTCAAAAACCTTAGGATTGGGTTTAGGATTAGCAAGGTTTTGGCAAGTTTAAACTTTTTGCAAATGAATTTGTGACTATAACCATTTAGCTTGAAGACATGGTAGAGGTGGGAAAGCTCTTGGTCAATGTGTTCTTTTGTCACAAATGTAATACACTCAGGATGTTAGTGTTTTAAGCACATCAGATTTATGGGCAGGGTGGTGGTGAGAGGAAGCATGCAAGTAAACACCAATGTGTGTTGATCTTATATAATCCCTATGAGCAAGGGATCCATCATCCTTTTTGATGACGAGGACATCAAGAAAGGGGAGTTGATTATTAGATTCATGTTCTTTAGTGAATTGGATGCATAGGACAAGACTATTTAAGTGGGATAGGAAGAGGTCTAAATGCTCAAAGCCATGTGGCCAACAAATATTGGTATCATCAACATAACTTTTCCACCATTTAGGTTTGAGGGGGAAGGAGTTGAGAGCAAGCTCCTCAAAATGCTCCATGTAAAGGTTGGCTACGACAAGGGATAAAGGAGAGCCCATTGCCACTCCATGAGATTGTTCATAAACAACGCCTTGAAAAGTGAAGAAGGTGCAACATAAGCAAAGCTAGACAAGAGATGTAATTTCGTCATTGGTTTTGTTTGATTAGTTTCCACAAAGTCATACACTGGCACATTGGTGAACAAGGATACAACATCAAAACTGACCAAGATTTCATTTTTCTCAATCTTTTTGTCTTGAATGAAAAGAATTGGATTTTCCCACTAGAGGTGAGATTAAGCTAGCAAGATGAGCAGCTAGTTTATAGGTGGGGAATGGGTGGTGTCAACAATTGGTTTGAGAGGGATACCTAGCTTGTGAATTTTAAAAACCCCATAAGATTCCATGGGGAATTAGGGAGATTGATATCCTTATGAGGGATGAGGCATTTCTTCTAAATGCTCAAAGCCATGTGGCCAACAAATATTGGTATCATCAACATAACTTTTCCACCATTTAGGTTTGAGGGGGAAGGAGTTGAGAGCAAGCTCCTCAAAATGCTCCATGTAAAGGTTGGCTACGACAAGGGATAAAGGAGAGCCCATTGCCACTCCATGAGATTGTTCATAAACAACGCCTTGAAAAGTGAAGAAGGTGGAACATAAGCAAAGCTGGACAAGAGATGTAATTTCGTTATTGGTTTTGTGTTTGATTAGTTTCACAAAGTCATACACTAGCACATTGGTGAGCAAGGATACAACATCAAAACTGACCAAGATTTCATTTTTCTCAATCTTTTTGTCTTGAATGAAATTCACAAAGTCTTTGGAATCTTTGATGAAAAAATTGGATTTTTCCACTAGAGGTGAGATTAAGCTAGCAAGATGAGCAACTAGTTTATAGGTGGGGGAATGGGTGGTGTCAACAATTGATCTGAGAGGGATACCTAGCTTGTGACTTTTAAGAACCCCATAAATTCGGGGGGTGATATCCTTATGAGGGATGAGGCATTTCTTGGTGAGAGCATCAAAAGAAAAATGGGCAATGGCAAGTTTGACATTCATAATAATTTTTGAGATGGGGTTACGAGGGAGGATTCCCTAACTCCCACTGTTAGAGAGGTGGTCATGCATTTTAGCAATGTAATCTTGTTTGTCAAGGATGACGGTGGCATTCCCTTTATCAGCTTTGATAACGACAAGGTCATTGTTTTTATTGAGATTTTTGAAGGCTAAAAGCTTATTATTGGGAACATTTTGTTTGGGAGGTTTCGCATATCGAAGAGCCACTGCATAGTCTTGTCTAATCACTCTGGCTACGGATTGAGGGAGGGATTGAATTGCAAAATTGAAAAATCCACCTTAGGAATGGAAGATAGAGTAAAGGCAAAACTTATTCCTCATTTTAAGAAGTTCAGGGCTAGCGGTTCAATATGGGCTTTGGAGAGGCTGACAACCAAATTACTCTCCTAATTGGGGAGAAAAATTCAGACCCAATCCAATCTAATATCATTGAATTCCACGTTGCGGGAGGGGAGAGGGTTGTCAGACGGAGGGAGCTCAAGGGGGATGGTTGCGTGGTGAGGTGGTTTAGAACATTACCCGCCGGAGGATGAGAAAGGATGGCAGCGTTGATGGAATGGGAGGGCGAAAGAGAGGTAAGAATAGGGCTCGATGGAATATGATGGGGAGGAGGTACGCCGCGACACAGAGGGGAGTTGGAGAACTGGCATTAGTTAATTTGAAATTAAGAAAGTGAACGTTGGAAGAAATGGTAACAGGGTGATCGGACGTACCTGGAGAGTTCGACGACTGAGAGATTGTGGCTCCTGAGTGAACCAGACATTGCGTCGCGGAAAGATGTGAGACGTCCACCTTGCTTGGACTCGAGATTGGAGGAGGAAGACACTTCTTTAAGTCACCTCTTAAGGTCTGATTATCTGCAGAGGGCGTGACTGGAGCGTTCGTTGACAGAGGGATTGCAGCGCTGGAGAGATTCAAATAAGGTGTCGCTGGATGGTGTGAGTCGTCCATCTTGTTTGGACTCGCGGTAGCAGGAGGAAGACATTCGTGTAAGACACCATTTAATGCCAGAGTATCCGCTGAGGGTACGAATGAGTCTACGACGTCTGCCAAGTTTATATCAGAAGGCGTGAAGGAAAAAGGTTCATGAGAAAAAGTACTTTGAACTGTAGTTTCAGGAGAATGAAACTCCGTGATGAGGTTGAAAGCAAAAGGAGCGGGATTGGTGGACAACGTGTGGAGGGAGTTAGCAGAGGGGGAGAATTTATCAGACACCACAGGAGGGTGACTGACAGGAGAAGAATTCAGGGAATAGTGGGCGTATTTAGGACAGATGTGCGAGGGGCAGAGTTGGGTGTGATTTATATGAGAATGAGGCGCGGGAGCGGCAGTGGGGGAAAAACGGTGAGGTGGGATGTAAGGGGGTAGGGAAGTAAGAGCAGCGGAGCCAGCAGCATGACAAGGCGAGAAAGGAGACTGAGCTTGGTGTTTTTTATTGAGAAGCTTGGAAAACTTTATTTTTTGCCTGGCTTCCCATTCATGTTTCAGACCTTCTGCTCGTGCATTGGACTGGGTATCAAGCATAACCCAAATGTCAAAACGGCTGCAAGCAGCAAGTTCAAGGTGCAGGTGGAAAAGATTAGTTGCTAAGAGATTGATTAATGCTCTGGTGCCTTGAATTATTGATCTCAACAGGGAGAGGCTTGCTCGATCAAAAATTCGGAAGGTATGCTTGTTACGAAGATGGTGAGGGATCCGAGCTAAAAAAGGGGATAACGTTTCAAGAAGGCTAAATTTGCAATCCTTGATCGTCAGCTTCACAAAGAGTGACGATTCACAAAGAGCTTTACTATAGAAACAATATCCCTCCCATGAAAGGCAACAATAGTAGGAACGATTTTTCCACGGTTCATGACAAATTAGAACGGGTGTGGAGACTGTTCTAGTGGCTAGAACTGATGGTGTGTCTGCTACCTTGATTCAGACTAATGTTTATGGGAGGGACCATCCTTTTATTTTGGGGGTCACCAACCCTACACTTAAGGGTAAGCCTCTGTCTGCAGTGTTGGGAGAGGCCATGGCAAATGGCAAGACTGGTGAAGACTTGCAGGCTGTGGAAGACAGATGGATGGGCATGGCAAATCTGAGACTGTTCTAGAGGTTGTGGGGGATGCCCTTAGGAACATAAACATCGGAGAAGAGTAACAAGGATTAATCTGTGGTTCGATAAGGTTGGCAATCTGTCCAAGGCTCTGTGAAGGCTGCTGTTATGAGGGGCTGGGCCTTCGCTCC
>VDFB02004768.1:0-11933 GCA_007258455.2 Sequoia sempervirens | reverse complement strand
AGAGCTGACCTTTCCCTTACCCTTAGGATCCTACTTAGCTGACTCCTCAAAAGTAGAATGAGGCTCTAAGTCCCCCATCAAATCATAGGTGCATTGCACACCTGCATTCTCCAATTCCCAAATCTTGTGTTTAAGCCACAATTTTGTACACTTTATCATTGGATTCATGAGGTGTTCCAATTATGTTTTCTCCTCCTCTAACCAGTCTACTTCTCCAATTGGTTTGTCCTTCACTACCTCATAAGCATGTCCTTGAATCAGGTCTCCATCATCTTCTATTTGATTGAGGATGGCCCTCACATTATACAATCGAACTGAGTCAACTGGTAACCTGGAAAACTTCTTCTTTATGACCTCATACTCATCACTACAATTATCCCAATAATCTTTTATATCATCCTTGTGGCTATATTCTTTGTTGGCCCTCTTCTGTGCTTTGCCAGTTTTGTCAAACCTAGACCTCTTGGAGTGGAAGGATAACCCAAGAGTGCCCATCTACTCCTCTGAAGCCTGAGCTGAGTTAATGGAAGGGCATGCCTCTCTAGTGCCTATCCTCAGAGGGAAATCTCCACCAAACCCAGTCTTATGCTTGTCCTTCTTCACAATAGCATCAAAGTCACATATTTTCCTTGTGACCTCCAGGAGTATGATATGATTAGTGGGATACCTTGGAATTCAATATGGAGCCCTTTGACAACCATCAATCCTTATGTATGAAAAGGTGGGAAATTGTATGAACCAAGCCCCATATCTCTTGATTAGCTCCTTGGCATGATCAGAAATCCTCACATGCTCTGCACCTTGGAGTAACCTGGTGATGTACATGGTGAATGCATCATTCAACCTTCTATAGTTCGAGTTACCAAGGTGCAACTGTGGATAAACTTTGTAGATTACATCCTACCCAAAGATGCCTCTGGTACTCAATCCCTTGTATGGATGAAATCTTGCAAGTCATTAGACTAAGTAGGAAGTCATTGTGAAGGTCTTGGTCTGCAGGACAATGCACATTTGTTCATGAATCATGGCACTTATAATACTTTCCCAATGATAATTTACATTTTTCTCCATCTTTACAATGACATGAAACATCCAGCTTTCCAACATTCCCACACTCTTAGACCACACCACCTTGCTAAGAAGAGTGATGACATCAAAATATTCATTCTTGAACTTTGCTCTGAATAGCTATTTGGGCAGCTTGGAATAGTGAGACTTGGGATTCTCCAACCAAGAATTGATAACCTGTTAGGCCTTGATGGTATCTTCTTCATAGAATTTCCTTGCCATATCCATATCAAAAGCCACCACATGAGACCTGTCAGGGATGTCAAAGGTCTAGGCTATAGACACATGATTCAAATTTGCTACAATCATCCCTTAGGGACCGACTATCCTCTGGGTACTTCTGTCATAGTGCCTAGCACACTCAAGAACCAACTCATAACATTGCACTGTAGAAGGGAATCCAGCTACATGTGCCAATCCTGATTCCAAAGTCCTTCTAGCCAGCCAAGGAGGGTTTTGCACTGCCATTCTAGCCTTGAACTCTTCATAGTCCCATAGTCCAACATTTGTATCAGTCACTTCTGACTAGATGGAAGTAATATTTCTCTCTAGGATCTTACTCTTGACATCCATCTTGATCCTTTCTACTTCAGACACAAAATATGCTTCTGTACTTGGATCCATCACTTTACTCCTAGCTCCACTTGTCACTGCCTTGCTTGACTCAACCTGCACTTAACAAAGAAACCATAGTAAATATCACATGAAAGCCAAGTTAAATCATTCATAAACAACATAATCATCATCAAAATGAATCCCAGATAAGAAAGGGATCATTAATTCTCATAAAAATTGATCATATCAAAGTTCAGGTTTCAAGTCATCCTAAGGAATCCAAGCCAGAGAGGAATTTCAGAAAATTCCCAGCCAGACGGATTCTGGCGAAGTAAACATGAAAGCCCCCAAGATAACTATTTGATCCATTATCATACCAAAGAAACAGCATGCGACATCTTAAAATAGCTCAAATTAATCATAAAATTTAGTTAATAAGTCATGACATCTCATAATCCTTCGTTTTCATCAAAGTTTCAAAGAATTCCGCCCAGGATGAAGTTTTGCAAAAACAACAATAGTCTGCAAATTCTGGAAAAACGATAGGACAAAGGATTTTCGGAGAAATCTGTATAGAATGGAAATCTGCGGGGAAGATGAAACTCAAGAAAATTGTGAATTTTGGGAAAACAAGGAGAAAACGAAATGTCCGGGAATTTCGACAAGAGAGGAATTCCGCGAAGATCTTGAAACGCCGAATACCATTGTTTTCTCACAAGGAAATGACGATGCCCTAGGCATAAAACCCTAAAAATATGCCATTGAAAACACAAGGAAAGCTTGGGGTTTCAGGTTAACTCAACTGTTAGGTTCTCACAAAAGATTATTTACGCCCCACCAGCAAGCTACCCTCTGATGTGAATGAAAGAGCGAACTCAAAACTTACTTGGGAAACCATAAATCAAACTATATCAAGCAACCCAAGCCACAAAATGCCCAAACATATAGGATTTTGAACTCCAAGCAAATCTGGAATGCCAGAGGACCACTCACATTCATCAATCAAAAGCAAGGCAACATGTACATACCATTTGTTGAAGTGGAAATCGATTTCAGCAATAACAAATGACAGTTGATTGGCGCTCAGCAAAGAAGAGAAATGATAATGCCTAGGAAATCACCACCAAATCCAGCAATTTGCAAACCCAACACTCCAAATCGAGTCAAACACCTCAAGATTAAACTCCTCAACTCAATTGAATGTTGATGATAAAGTATAATGGCAAGAAAATCCCCAAAGATTGACTAAATACATCCCTCCAAATTGTACAAGAAGCATTAATGCAACCGACAAGATAGCTAAAAACCGGAATCAGGAACCCGAGACAATAGACATTGGAAAAGTCCGGACACCATGGAATTCCATGAGAAGACTAGAAATCTATGAACCGCAACATAAAGCAAATAGGACTAGACTTAGAGATGATTTGAGGAATTCCACTAGGGCGGATTTTCCTCGACAATGATGAAAAATCCTTGATATAAGCTCAAAACTTAAGATTTTCAATGAATACCCTAAAGGATCACCAAAAAAAAGATAAACACTTAAGCTCATACCAAGGCAAGGTAAATCCATCAAATTAAAGGGCCAAAACAAAAGTGAGTGGAAGCAAAAAAGGGTCCCCGCTTTCAAGTGTGGCTGTAAAACTGCACAAGTGTTTAGTAAGTTTTCAGATTGGTTCTTACAGAGATAAGGTGTTGTGTGATGTGATGCCTATGACAACGTGTCATGTGTTGTTGGGTAGACCATGGCAGTTTGATAGGGAAGCCATCTATGATGGTAGGATGAATGCATATACCATGCAGAAAGATGGGAAGCAATATATGTTGACTTCTCTAAAAGAGAAGGAAAAGCAACTGAAAGAATCCAACTCTATTGTTTGTTATAGTGTAGAGAAGCAACGAGTAGATGAAGAGGAACAAAGTAATTGTAGTGATTTGCAGTCATTCAAAGTTTAGATTTCAAGAGGAAAGAGAAAATTAAGTTCTGATTTATTGCAGCATCACAATAAAGGCATAAGGAGTAGCAGCCCAAAAGGGTGTGGTGGGCATAAAGGAGGTCCAGTGGTAAGACATTGTTCAGAGAAACATGAGAACACAAATGGAGATGGATTGAGAGTTGAGGTTGAGCAAAAGAGTACACGAGGGAAGGCTTCCATGTATAAGGAGTAGCTATGGATCAAGAATAAACATGGGGTTATCATCCTATGCACCTTCCAATGTTCCTGAATTTACCAACTCAAGGAACATTTCTCTTACCCAAGGTGTCTGATGCAGGAGCATCTAGGGCCAAGAACAATCCTGCATCATTTTCCATGTTTGTTTCAAATAAGGGCCAAGGTTGTGAAGAGTCACAGGATTCCAAGTTTTCATAACTCATGTCGTGGGGTTCACAAGTTCCCTAACTTCCTGACTTAGCGACTTAGTGGATGGAGTTCATCAGCGAATCGCGGGTTTCTAATTTTTTTGAACCTATGTCACGGGGTTCTCAAGTTTTCTAACCTCCCAAGTACTTGGAAATCCATATTTGTTGTCGATGTGATTGGGTGGTGTCAATGTGAGATCCCCCAATGTCTCTTATACATTCCGGTGATATCCCACTAGAGCTTATTGATGTGACATGGGGTTTTCGGGGATAGATCTCCCAAAGTCTTGGCGACATTCTAAAAGCGGTAGATGAATGAAGAAGGTCAATGGTGGTGGATGGTGAGTTAGGTTGCGATACTTGGCAGAGCGATATTTTATGTATTCCACATCATTGTTGTGAAATACCCATCTATTGGCCAACTCAGTGGACCTACTAATAATGATATAATGACTTGGTGAATTCAGAAGTTGATTGGATGATAATGGAAACTATGACATGAAGAGTGGGAAAGATCAAGGCCGACTTGGAGAACTAGAGAAAGATATGAATGACGGAGGAATGCAAGTACAAAACAATGTTGAAGGGAAGTGTGAGAATAGCCTGCAGTACAAAACAAAGGGAAACTTAGATCTGCCTTTCGACAGATGCATGTAATAAGCAACCCATAGGATGGCATATAATATGTAATTTCATTCTAGTAATAGAGGAAATGTTTGTTCTCTTCTGGCATCCGGTTGTTCTTTCCATGTGTATGTAGTGAGATTCTGTAGGTAAAGGGGAGGACCCTTCATCAGAATGCTACTCTAAAATGCTTGATAATCTCCCCTTGAATGCTCTTGAAAACACTTGAATACACTTGTGAACTCAAACTTTCTATAAGGATCACTTAATTGCTTGTTAGGATAAAATGAGTGAAATAACCTTGTATTTATACTCAATTATGCAAGAATTCCTAAAATTACAACACTACAAGCCAACATAAGATCTAGGAGGATAAAATCTTGCCAGAAATTTGAATTAATTTTAATTTTGGGCCACATGAGACTCATTCATCCAAGATGGAAAATGAGTCCCATTAGGTATAATTTATGGGACCATTTTTAAAAATGCTTAGAAAGGTGTGAAACCAAGTTTGAGACCCAAAAAACTAGGTGGGACTCATTCACCCAAGGTGGTGAATGAGTCCCAGATCAATAAATTTGGGCCATTCAAACCTGAAACACTTGAATTATGATTGGGTAATGATTTGTGTCAGGATTATCCTCGAAAAGATGCAATAAATGAGGATTGTGGATGTAAAATAGGGCCAATTAAAGCATAAGAAAGTTTAATTATTAATGAAAACCCTAGAAAAGTGTGAAAATGTGTTACACCACTTTACAACACTCTAAATAAGGCAAGATTAAGGTTTAAAAGAGATTTATTAAGTGTAATTAAATAATAAGACCTTATAAAAGTGTGAAAGTGAGTTACAACACTTCACAACACTTTAGCAAGGTACCATTCATGTTTATTAGTTCACAAGGGCCCAATCCCTAATGTGAATGTGTCAAGCACATTACAACACTAAATCAAGGCACCATTAAGCCTAGTTCACAAGGAGGGCCCAAACAAGCAAGGGAAAAGTAGAAGGGATACTTTTTTCGTTGCCACATTTAGCCCCCACTTTAGTGAGAGGATGAAACTACTTCAAACTCACACTAAAGTAGACAAACACACACCAAGAGGGGTCTAGATGTACCAATGTTGGTAAGATGAGATGAAAATGATCAAGAGGGGTGATCAAGCCCCCAGGATCAAGATCCCATGGCAAACCAACATAGGCACAAAAGAACATACATGAAAATGTTATAAAGAGCAACAAAAAAGCACAAGAATACACTATCAAAGACATAGAGAAGATAAAATAAAATGACAAAGAAAAGGGGTGGATCAAGCTTCGACCATTTTTCCATCACAATAAAGTAAGAGATTGGAAAAATAGAGAAGAATGAAGGTACAAATAGAGGAATTTCACAAAGAGAGAGAGAACATCAAACAAAACGTCATGGGGGTTCACATCATGCACATGAAATCACACAAAGGAAACGGAAAAATGCAAAAGGCTAGTAAGGCACATGCGGGTCAACCTAAAACAGGTTGTCGACATTCCAATCATGTTCATGGTATATCGAAGGCCGAAAACTAGCTAAATAGGAGAATAACAAGTGCTTAACTAGGATCATTACCAAGTTCAACAATCTTTTTAGGAGAATTATCGTTTAAGCTCATGGAAGAGGAAACCAATGTATTCAATTAATTAAGAACCTCTTCGTCAATTTTAGCAACCTCATCGTCATCATCCAAGTTAATCACAACAGGATGTCGAATGATAATGTCTATGGAAGAGTTCAACTCTTGTTGTGGTTGTTGTATTGGATTTTTTTGTTGCGGGGTAGGAGTAGGGTCATCATGCATTGCTTCAGTCAAGTTTGGATTTTGATTTATTTGTTTAATTCTTCATGTAACCTGCAAGCAAGGGCACGACATCAACGCCTATGCTCTCTAGCACCTCTGTTTCTTTTAGTTCGATTTTCAAGTTGCATTTGTGTAGGAGTGGGTTGGTCAACTATAGGTTTCTTTTCTTCCCTAAGGGGAGATATAGAAGGAACCACGAGAGGTTGTTCAACCACTTTCTCTTTGACTTTGTAAACCTGTTTTATTCTAGAAGGCATGACGAGATTGTTTTCGTTATCTCTTGGTATTTTGTAGAAAGTAGGTGAAGTTTTAGTCTTAGGTCGGTCTTGGTTGTTTGGAATTTCTTTAGGCTCAATCATGGTTTCATCTAGGATGGTAGGCTCGGTGGTGGGTGGAGACATGTTTCAAAGGGATAATTCTACTATTTTCTTTGCCTTGAACTTTTGATAGGACAAGAAAAAGAAGTCTTCTTGTGGTTTTATAGGCTCCATAGGCTCGGGCCAAAATAAATCTAAGGAAAAGTTACATTTGGAGGACAATGGGTTAAAGCCACTATGATGGAAAATAAAGATTTTATTGTCAAAGGGAAACTTTAAGCATTTATGTACAACTGAAGGGACATCTTTCATGGAGCAAAGCCATGGATAGGCTAGCTTCACATGAAATTGGTCTAACTGTGAGATGATGGAGAATAAGATATCTAATGTTTTCGGTCCTATTTGTAATGGTAAGGTGATCAATCCCATCATAGGGCAAGCAAAACCATTGCGCATCTTGATCCATGCTTTTGATTTATCATATATATCTTGATAGAGTTTATGTAGAAGTAAGAATTCCTCGATGATCATGTTCTCTCCATAGGAGGGATCTGTTAATATCCCATTAGTGGGATTATCATAGATATGGCTGGCTATGTAAAGAGGACCATCAGGTGCATGTTTAAGTATATCCTTAGAGGAGAAAGCAATGTCAAGAGGATTTTTAGTTCAGCCCTTATGAGGAATGACATCTATCACCCCTACCATTTCATCCATAGGATCATTATCTATAGAATCATGTTGAGTAGAAGATCATTGTTATCATCATTTGTATCAACATTCATCACATCATTCTTTGTAGTTTCATTGTCTTTGACAAATGAAATGTTATGTTTAGGCATAGGGTTGATGAAAATTTGCAAGTTTTGGTTAGGAGGGGCAACTGACTTATTTCCTTGATCATTAACACCTCCAATGGAAAAATGACCAAAATCAATGAGGTCTTGCACAAGATGTTTAAGATGCTTGCAATGTTTCGTATCATTTCCATTTCGTCGCTGATAGTGGAAATAAGCATTTGATCTAAAGCTCATAGGTAAAGGATTATTAGGATTGGGTGTTTTGATGAGAGGCAAGGTAATCATTTGTTGTTCTAAGAGTTGGGACATTGTGTTATGAAGGGTATCAGGTAAGGGAGTGAATTTCCTTTTTGGGTCCCCATAGCTAAAGGGTATCGCGGCTTTAACAACAAATTCTTGGTTATTAACGTTCTAAGTTGGTTGTTGAGGGGGATTGAATTGAAGGAACCTTTTATTCTGTTTTCTAAAAGGTTGGGAATTGTTTTGGTTTGCGGGCTTGGATTTCTCAATTCGGCTAGAAGTGGATTTTTGTATCTTGACTACTAATCAAATTTTGATAATACAGCTCAGGGCAGTACACAAGTGCATAAAGGAGGGAAATTTCATCACTTTTGGAAAATTGCATGGCATGATTTTCCTTTTTTCTTGTGATGTGTCCTCTTCTTGGTGGTGTCATTGGGTTTGATTCCGTCCAAGAGTGTACGCTATACTATCATGGCATGATGCAAACGAGGCATCCCATGGGTGACGATACGACACTTTTGACTTGTCCTCTCTTGGAGACATTAGGCACAATGCTCCCTAAGAGGAAGACCATTACACAAACAAAGAAAAATCCCCTTTCAAGCAAAATTTTTACATGACATTCAAAAGCATTTACAAAAGAATTTTCATTATCGTGCCTTATCGAAGTTGTTAGAAGGATAACTTCGGTATGGTATGAGAGGCTAATACATGATTCTGTCATTTGCCACCTCATTGGGATAACTCACCTAGTGGAAAAAATGAGGTTCCATTGCCCTGGAGTGAGCATACACATATATTGGAACAACTCACCTAGTGGATAGACTAAGTTTCCACTACCCCAGAGTGAGCAACATATGCTATGGACAAACAACCACCGCCTCACATCACGTTGAATCGGTTGTGATTGATCCTTTGTTTTTGTTTATTTTTCTTGGACTTTGCTAGGGTATGATCATGTATCTTTGTTATTACTGCATACTTAAGTGTCTTGGATGTCTACTTTAGTGTGAGTTTGACATGGGGTCATCCTCTCACTAAAGTAGGGGAAAAATGTAGTAATGGAAAAAGTAGCCTTTTCCCTTGCTTGCTTGATAATTGACATTAAAGCTAAACTAATGGTGTCTTGGAGTAGTGTTGTAATGTGTTTTACACATTCACACTATTCTAGGACCTTTATTTAACTAAAACATGCCTTAATTGGTCCTTTGCAAAGGTGTTGTAAAGTGTTGTAACACACTTTTACACTTTTCTAGGACTTATTTGCTTAATTAAGCCTAATGGGCCCCTTTTCAATAAAATGTATGAAAATGTGTACCTTGTTTAAGTGTTGTAAAGTGTTTCAAGGCACTTTCACACTTATCTAGGTGGTCTTAATTGATTGTGCTTAATTGGAGTTATTAACCCCCTTTTGATTCAAATTTAGGCCTTAATTTTGACACCTCCCGAGGATCTATCCTAACAATCATAAATTAATTAACAAATTATTTCATTGGGAAAAAATTGGTCCTGGTAAGTTGAGCCAGGACCCATTCATCCTTGATGGCGAATGGGTCCTCCCTTAACATGACCCCCCTTTCTCAGGTAATCTAGAATGGGTTTTGGCCTTCTTTCAATCCCCCAAAGCTTGGTCCTGGAAACTTAGCCAAGACCCATTCACCCAAGATGGAAAATGGGTCCTCCCTTAATGAAACCCCTATTTTTGAATTTAATTTTGGTGGGAATTTAATTACCTTTCTTTCCAGATTGGGTGTCAGCCTTAGTTCTTTGAATTTTGGGGTTAATATCCTAATTTAGTATAAATAAAGGGGTTAATTCACATTGTTTCTCCAAACAAAATCTAGCAAGAATTCAAGCATTCAAGTGTCTTCAAGATCATTCAAGAGTAGATTACCAAGAATTTTAGAGCAACATTCAAGCATCAAGCATCATGTCAAAGATTTCATGCATCATGTTTGTTATTGTGCTAACAATTGTGATGTAGGGTTTTGTGATTCAAGCAAGTGTTTCATTCAAGATCTATCATATTCAAGCAAGAGTCAAGGTCTACATCCATCAGATCCATCTCAAGCATAATTGCAACACTTTATTGCAAGGGTTTAGTGAGTTGCAACATTGTCATTTGTTCATTCATCTTTCTCCATTCTTATTTGATTTGATTTCAAGGATTGATTTCCAAAATGGGGTTTGACTAAGGTAAACCCCTATCCACTAACCCAACAACATTTTCCCCTCTCCTTTGTGTGTGATTTGCAAGTCTAGGTTGTATATTTCCTAAGGAGAAAGATTGGAGGAAAGTTGTCAAAACATTCAAAGTTGTCAAAGTTGTCATTAAGCCTTGGAGAACCTTGGAGATCACCTACAGATTGCAAATCAGGGTTTCAGATCTAGAAATCACTCAGGAAGGACAAAGTAGATAGAGAAGAGCAGGATCAAACTTTGAAGCTTCAAAAAACCCTAACTGGACTGATTTTCCACTTTTGGTGAATGAGTCTCAGTTTCAGTCAAAATTTAGATTTTTGTAGATTCAAATACCCTTTTGGCAGATTCTTGCTCCCACATAGTTTTCTAGAAATTGGACTGATTCACCCAGCATGGTGAATGAGTCCCACTCAGCATTAAAATAATATTTTCTAGTGTTTCAAAGCTCCTTCCAATCATTTCCAGTGTCCTAGGTGCACTTACTCCTTTATGTAGCTTTCTGCATTGTTTCATTTACTTTTCTAGGTCATTTTGTTGTTCATTACATTGAATTAGGGTTTGGTGTTTCATCTTGCATTTCATTGTCTTTTCCAATTCTAAACTTGGTGGTGATCCCCTCATTAGTCTATATTCAACCCCTAGGACAACCCTATTGCAAGATCTCTTTCTCCTTTGCATTGAGATATCTAGGGTTACCCTTGAATGTAGTAGGTGGAAAGTGGGTATGCTCTATGTCCTAAGTCATATGATAGCATCCTACCCATTTTCCATACACCACAAAAAAATTAGGCATAAACTACATGGTGTTAGCTAATTTTCCACCAAAGTAATTTTTAGGGGGAGCACACCAAACACTATGTTATATTTTTTTGATAGAAACATGAGCACTTTGTATGTTCACCCTATTTAAAATTCTCAATCTCCACCATTTAAAAAAAAAAGTAGTTAATAAAGTATATTTAGAGCACTATGACTCTTTTTCTTATTGCATCTTCAAATTTCAAGCATAACTATCTTCAATTTCTCCTCCAAGATCAATTTTTACTGATTCAAAAAAAATGTGGACACTTAAGACCTCTTTTTGGTCCTCCATTTCCATGCACATACCCTTTATAGTTGTTTTGTCTTTCATGTTTATTAATGTATACTTTGAAGTCTCAATCTTTAATACTAATATCTATTTGTAATAAAACTTTTTGTGACTATTTTTATTCCCTTAAATTATAATTTAATAACTTTAACTATATATCTCTAAGTAATATTATGGTCAATTATATATTGGGTTATATCAATTTACATAGCTCGTAACCTTAACATTTCATCATTGAGATAACTTCCTTTTGTGGAACTAATATAAAGTCATTACATTAGGTCATATTTAACTATAATTTTCTAACATTCTCATTATTCACCAATATGTCCAATAATATGAGTAATCATGTTTTTATGCAATCCTCATCTTATGTTGTATAAATTAAGTTCAACATGTATTCTCAAAATTAAAACTTCACATGAACATACACACACAAACTCACACATGCACAAATAAACATATACACAAGTCTATACAAGTTTATGAAATTGAGAAGGTAAAACACATCTATACAAGATGTATATTTTTTAATTTTTTTGAAATAAATTGCAATTAAACTTAGAATTAGTAAAAGATATTATATAATTTTAAAATAAATTTTTATATTCCAAACTTAATAGATTGGATAGAATCTTTCCAAATATCATATCCATTCCATATTTCATGTTTATCAATAACATTATTCAAAGTATTAGTCTTTAATATTAATTGCTATTTGCAATGAAAATTTATGACTAATTTGATTCCTTTAGAGGGTATTTTAATAAACTTACATTTAGATCTCCAAGTAATTTTATGGTCTAGTATATGGAACATGAATTCTATCAGTT
>VDFB02004767.1:0-14555 GCA_007258455.2 Sequoia sempervirens | reverse complement strand
CCGGTAGAGGTTTTAGCTTAAATTTTCATGAAATTTGGCTAAGTCTGGAATTCGCCTTAAGAGCTCAAAGTTGAATTTTCGAAAGAGAGTTGAATGGACGCTTTAACTGGAGTTCTGACTGCAGTTAGACTAAACGTTTTCTGGGTTGTCATCTTCAGTTCATATATTGGCATGTTGAGTGATCTTTCAGTTCGCATGTCAAGTTAACTAGTTTGCATGTTCAGTTAACAACCTTGCATGTTGAGTTAACTTGATTGCATGTTGACTTAATTGAAGATTATTCTTGAAAGCCAACTTAAGTTCACATGCATGGCGAATTTGGTTGCAATTGTGAAGACTTTGTGAAGTTGGCGAATTCACCTTTTGTCAACTGAAGTTCTAAAAGGGACGGCATAAATGATGAAGCATAGTTTTGTGAAGCTGACGCATTTTACAAAGAATGATAACTTAAGTTCCAAAAGGGTTGTTATTTTTAGCATAAGTGTGAAGTTGGCGCATTCATTCTATGTCAACTGAAGTCTTGAAAGGGTCGCTATATTTGGAATATTTAAAGCATAAAATATGGCGAATTTCTTATTGTCAACTTTAGTTCTCAAAAGTGACACTTTAGTTCTAAATTGTGAATTTAAAGCAAGTGTGAAGGATGGCGAACTTAATGTGGATTGCTAACTAAAGTCAAAATCGCATGAAGTTGTTAACTGAAGATTGAAAAGGGAAACCCTAAAGCATGGCGATTTATTTAGCTTATCTTAGTTTCAGTTAACTGGAATGAGGTCCAATCACAAGCCAAGCGCACTTTTCAAGGATTCCATGCTTTGTGCGAATTTCATAGATGAAAATCTATTTAACCAAGCAATGGCGTCCATTATTTCATCATCTTTAGCTTCGAAGTTCATATGTTTCTTGAGCGACCAGCAAGCTAAAGGTGCTACAGGTGTCCGAATTCAGCGTTCTTCATATCAACTAGTTCAGATTGTTCAGAGGAAGAAGATTCCAGACTTTATTTTCACTTTGCATGCAGGTTTCATCAAGTTCCAAGGAAGAAGTTGGCGAATTTTTCAGAAGTAGACAAGCAAAACTTTCTATCTTCTGTCTTATTTCTTCTATTTCTCACCTTAGGTACTTTCTTCGTATGTCAAAGAAAGTCAACACATTCAGAATCTGATCCTCTGGGTTTGCATTCTTCAGCATTTGCAGCAAAACCCACATCTTAGATTTTTTCGAGAAAATCGCTCCGTAGCCTTCATTTTGAAGCTCTGTGCTTTTTTCCGAGAATCTCTTTGCATGTGGGCTCGAAACACATTTTTTCGAGAATTCAGCTATTTGGGTTTGTTCAGAATTCCGTTGTGCACAAAACCCACGTTCCAGAAAAACTTCGAAAATTTCTTTCGTCATAGGCTATTTTTAGCCTTGTCCAGAGGTTTTCAGAAAGTTCTTCAAGTATATTCGACTTTACAGTCAAAAGTCCTCATTTTCAAAATGCAGTTCAATCTCATTGATTACAAGGCCAAATCGGCTCTTGCACATAATTTCATCAAGACTAAAGACACAGACCTGAATCATGTTTATCCAGTGGTTAATTTGAGCAGTCTGGAGGGTGTTAGGAGCAATTCGTTGAGGAATCTTGAGCGTTCCGGGTTGCTGGCAGTGGCATCCATTCCTGTTACTACTTTCGATCTTGAGTTCGTTCTTGCTTGCATCAAGCATTATGACTCATCTTCACGACAAATCAGATCAGTTGACGGGAGGGTTGTTTGCAGTATCAAACCGAAGGACATAGAGAAATGCTTTGCTATTCCTCCTCGTTCAGATAACTTTACTGTAGTTCTTGAGGCCTGTGAGAAGATATGGGATGCTGATCAACAACGTTCGCAGAGGAAGGTGGCTCAGAAATGGCTAAAAGTTCAAAAGACTAACATGCCTAAAAAGGTTGGTCGTGGTGAATTCAAAGACGAAGTTGCTATTTTGATAACTTTACTCAATCGAGTTACTGGTCAACAGGATGCTAGCACTTTCCGTTCATGGATGTTTTACCTAATTACCAGAATTCTTGATGGCACAGAGCATTTTGACTGGGCTATGTTGATTAGTGATTGCTTACATCAGCAGATTACTAATTTTCTCAAGTATCATGAGTTTCACACGATATCATACTTGGTCTACTTGGTTGCATTTCAAGGTAGTTACAAGCTTCTAAAAACAAATGGCACTCTCGGTGTTCAACGAGTTCATGAGTATTATCCTCAGTTGGAGTTCTCTCAATCCGAGCAAGACTTCCGAGCAGTCAACGATCACTTTTCTATGAGGACAGTTAGAGATCTTGACAATGAAATGCACATTCGTATTTCTGCCGAGGCAAAATCAGCGATGGACACTTGGGTGGATTGGTTTATCCAGTTCCCTACTTTCACATACATCCGGGTTTATGGATATGTTGGAGAGCCCCTGATGTTGCCAAGATATCCGTCAGACAAGATCATCTTCATGGAGTTTCTCAGGCAGATGCAACATGTTCATTTCTTTCTTCGCAATCGTCATAAGACTGCGGCCAATTTTCCATTTACATTGGGAATTTTCACATGCAATGCAGCAACAGATGCCAAGCTTATGTCAACCGAGATAGAAAGGTTCAAATTCAAGATTCATACTAAGAGGCGTTCCTATGATCCTCTCGGTCATTATGCAGATAGGTTGGAGCGAGGGATTGCACATAAGCCAGCACTTGAAGATTTTTGGGCTAATTGTGAAGATGAATTTGAGGTTCGTCGTCGTCACTATTGTAGACTCACTATCGGTCAACTCTCTAATTACCTATCAAAAGATTTTGATGGTCTATCAGATGATGATGGAGAAGTTCTTCTTAATTCATATGTCAAAGATCAAGTTGCTCGGCAGCCACTTCGCTCACCTGATTGGTATGCTAAGGAGAGTACTTCTATTGAGGAAGTTTCCAGATCAGCTATCAAGACTAGCAAGTTGTTCTTGGAGAGAAAACGGAAGCGGAAGTCAGTTCCTGTGACAGAGCCGCCAAAGGATTTCTCTTCGTTGCCTTCTACTTCTAGGGCAAGACCTCGAGTCAAGGCTATTGTGATACCTCCTGAAGGGGTTCGACTCAGTGGAAACACGGGAAAGAGAGCTACTGGTAAGAGGAAGCAGAAACAAGTTGAGAATGTTCCTGAGATTCCAGTAGAGACGGTTATTCAGGCTGAACCTCACGTTGAACCTCCTAGTCCGCCTCACATGCAACCTATTGACATAGATTCTGAGCCTGAGACACCAATTCAAGCTGGATCGGAGACACCTGAACCACCACAGGTTGATACATCAGGGACAGTCTCTCCTCGAATTGAAAATATTGTTCAGTCTTGTTGGCTCGAGAAGTCTTTGGGAAGACAGAGGCGAGAACTTTCGTACAACCTTGATTTGTCTGAGTTCGATGAACCTTATCAAAGAAGGTCGAACAAGAAGATCAAGAAACAGGTGCATATTGAGAAAACTCCAGAATCAGAGATTGTTATCGAAGTTGCCGTTCCTCCAGAGGGTAAAAGCTTGGATGAAGTCGAAGTTGGTGATTTCACTTTTACTAAGGCTAATCTTGGCAGGACCACTCGAGAGACAGATGTGACTCTTCTTAAGATCGTCACTAATAATCTTGAAGAGCGAATCACGAAGGATGGAGAAGATAAGGCCTTACTCAAGGCTGAAAATAGTCAACTTCGTCAGTACATTTCTGATCTTGTTCATGGAAATTCGAGTAGAGCACC
Source organism: Sequoia sempervirens (assembly GCA_007258455.2). Classification (NCBI taxonomy): domain Eukaryota; kingdom Viridiplantae; phylum Streptophyta; class Pinopsida; order Cupressales; family Cupressaceae; genus Sequoia; species Sequoia sempervirens. The sequence continues at coordinate 10,791 of VDFB02004767.1, read as the reverse complement.
TGTTCTTCCTCAGAATACACCTGCAGAACAACGAAAGCTGGATCAGTTAGTCAATCATGGCAGACTTTTGGACAACTGGATTGAAAGTTTAGTTGCTACAGGTCGGCGTCTTCTTGCAGATTTGTATCAGTTGAGGAGTGATGCACATAAACTCCGTTAGGGTATTCAGTTGCTCGAAGTTGCGGTTGCAGAGAGTTTGGCAAAGGATCGTATTCTTGTATCTCAATTGTCGGTTGCATATGATGCCTTGGAGATTGTCGAGGATCAAGGCAAGGTTTTTACTTGGAGAGAGCAGCACCTTCTCAAAATGGAAATATGTGAGAAGATTTCTACCAAGTTGTTTTCACTCAAGGATGATGTGGTTGGAGTACTTGCACTTGTCAGCGGTTTCGTTGTTCAGATTTCGTGTCATTATCTTCTTGAAGATGGCACGTATGTTGAGTTGGACAAAGTACAAGCTGAATTCGAGAAGCTGATTCGTGACAGCCTTGAAGGAGAACCAATGGCGCCTAAGTTAGAGAATATTTCAGTGATTGCAGCCAGTCTCAGGAAGGCGACTGAAGATTGTAAAGATGGCATGCACACAGTCACAGAAAGTGGTAGAGAACTAAAGAAACAGACTGTTGTTTTGGGCAGCATCAAAGTGCCAGATGACAGAGAGATTGATGAGTTCTTGGTCGAAGTGTTAGACCGAGATGACATGGAGTGATCTGCCAGTTGGAACCTGCAGTTAATCTCGAGGGTTGAGTCATGAGCAGCAGTTAACTCGACTTTTAGTCTTGAGTTTACTTGCTGACTTAACACATGCTTATCTCATCCTTGGAATTATCATCACAGGAGTTAGGGTTAGGGTTTCCAGTTAACTAAGGGTAGTGTCCAGTTAACTTTGCTTTAAATAAGGACTTGCATGCTTGCATTACCATGGTCCATTTAGGTTAAATGTATCTGCTAACCGATGGTAGCTCTCAGCTTAACTCAGATAGTTTACTTCATTAGGTTTAGGGCGCATGACTTGCATGCATTGCAAGAACTGTAGTGAACTCAAGGTGATTTTAGGGTTACCTACACCTTGATGTATATAAATAAGAGCTTTTGCTCATTTGTAAATAACTTTGCTTGAGAGAGAAATATATGTCGCTCCTACCTTGCCCTCAATATTGCTCTTTGGCATTTGTTCATGCTTGCTCTATGATCAATTATGCCACATGGCTCTTACAATGATTGTGATGGTGAATTCTTTCCATAGTTTAGATAAATCTGTTTTGTGTTCAATGAGCTTGTTCAAATTGAGATGATAGTTGTGCCTACCTTGCCTTCAAGTAGAGAATCTGCACTTGTTTATCGTATGGTGTTGTGAACAATAAACTTATTCGGATTGAGATAATAGTTGTGCCACCTTGCCCTCAAGTAGAGAATCCGTATTCAATTTATCGTGTGATGTTGTTATCAATAAACTTGTTTAGATTGAGCAAATAGATGTGCCACCTTGCCTTCAAGTTGAGGGTCTATACTTGTTTATCGTCTGATAGTCAAAACCTTGCTCCGTTTCCTCATGCTTTGTTTTCTTGAGGAGACTAGATAGAATTTAAGCAATTAAGTTTAGTTGTAGTTAGTGAATCTGCGAAACCAGAGAAAATCCTCAGCTGCAACGTATATAGTTTTCAAGAAAGACTTGTACCTCTACAGCTGAAACAAAAAGACAGGAATTAGTTTAGTTTATTTCCCTTTGCAGGTATTTTTGTCAAGCACAACGAGGGAGCTTCCCCTCCTAATTTGAAGAGCACTCATTGCGTAGTGTGCATAGCTGTCCGTACCAACTCTTACTCCAGAGGTGCTAGTTGTTACGCCAACAAAGCAAAAAAATTGGTTTGGGTACAACAGAGTGACTTGCACAAAAATACCTCAAAGCCCCACTACTACCTTAGAAAGAGAGTGACTTGCTTTTGAGATCAGTTCTTGCTCTTCAAGAATATAATGCTTCATAATTTTCCATATTGTTAACTTTTATAGTGTTACAAGAGGCTACTTATAGCTCATGCTATGGTAATACTCAAGCTATATTTGAGGTCTAACTTTGACAAGTAAAAAATTGTTTAATATTGATGTGGAGAATGAGCTATAACCTTGCAGAAAAATAGGCTTGATCTGCACTTATAACAGAATGAGTGGTAATCAAATCTAAGTCACAAGTAAAAGTTAAGAACTTCTGCATGAATTACCATCTAGTAGGTGAGGATTGACTCTACCAAGATGAGAAGCATGCATTAATAATAAAAGTCTATTTCTCGACAATGGAAAGATAGTCATGCCACGCCCAAATTGTTAACTACAAGCTTACAAACCAATGCATGTGATGTTTTCATTTGTCAACTAATTTCTTGATTTGTATGTGTTGATATTCTTTAGATATGGATAATTCCTCATACTCAATGGCTGAATTAATTTAAAACATATTGAAAAAATTCTACCATGAAAACAATAATAAGACTAAATAGACACACTAATAAGCCTAGAGGAATTCATCTTACACCATTGACTACACAATAAATGTTTGAGGTGAAAGTATCGATGAAGAAATTTAGATGATGTCATGTATGATCTTGCAATGAGAAGCAATAACTTATGTTTTAGATATCATAATGATGAGGGAATTTGGATAATGATAATCACATGAATTCATCTTAAAAGAACTCATATAACTTTGGCTTTGACTTATTGACTGTGTCCTTGCAAACAATGCCATCTAAATTTTCCAACCTTACAAATCCATTCTCAATAATCTTGTTTATTTAAAATGGTCCTTACCACAAAAAATTATATTTACATAGTTTTAATTCGCATCAAACAATGTAATTTACAGCAAGTGATCATGGCTAGAATTTGATGTTGCAATTGTTTTGATTAATGGGTAAAAACAGGTTTTGGAGGGACTCAAAACCCTTTACAAGCAGGTTTTGAAAGGACCCGAAACCCTTTACAAGCAGGTTTTGAAAGGACCCGAAACCTTGTCAAAGCAAAGGATGTTGCTAAAAGATTAAACATAGACAACCACCAGCCTAACAACAGTAGTCCTTCGTAAGATAAACAAGATTATCCAATACTGCAACGATAAGGTTACAAAGGGTACCTAGACCCCTTAACAACCAAGTTTTACAGGGACCAAAAATCCTATCTAACCAAAAACACTACTTGAGACAGCCAAGCCACAGCAAACTAATCACTCAAAAAGACAAATTCTGAGCCATGAAAAACAACAATAATGGTGATGTAAAAAAACCACATAACCCAACTTGCCACTCCACCTCTATAGGATAAAACACCAAGAAAACCCTTTCCACATCAACCATGGCACTCCTGCAAACCGAAACTCCACCTCAATAGGAGTGGCCTCCACCTCAAAAGGAGCTGCAAGAGAGAAAACCAATTGAAGAAGCGAGAGAAACCCACCACACCCGCATAACACATGTCCACGTCAAAAGGAGAGGTCTCCACCTCAATAGGATCCAAAGTCAAAAAGGTCTTTGCATTCATTCCAAAATTTCATCAAAAAACCCAAAAACATAGGTTAAAATATTTTTTCAAAAGTCTTGCATCACTCATATTCTCAAAATTGAAAATCTCAAAAACATAGAATAAACTCATTATAGTTTGCATTCATCCCTAAAACATCAAAATACCAAAAAAATCGAAATTGAGAAAAAACAAAACAAAAAAAAAAAAAAATCCAATCCATTATCCACCAACTTATCCTTTTAAACCATCCCATTATCTATCCTAATCTAAACCCACAACCATGTCTTCAATTTACCTTGAGATTTGTCGTAGTCAAGCTGAATACAGTATGCTTTGTCAATGTCAATCAACCACAATCCCTATTCAACCATCCATCTACCCCTCATACCAACAACCTACAAGCTCAAGTAACCCCTCCATCTACTCTTCATACCAACAACCCCAAACATTCCAACCTACTTACCAACAAATCATAAGCCCTAGTCATCCACCCATCTATCCTCAATATCAACAACCATTTAATACCATCAATAGCATTGATCCCCAACAAACATCCATTGGTCATCCTTATCCTAACCTTGATGAGGGAAACCAATCTTCCATACAAATCATTCCTCAACACCAAACCATATCACAAATCTCTATCTCCCACACATATCCTAAAATTTCATCCCCATCACCAAATCAAGAAAGTCTAATAGCCTCCACATCCTACTCTAATCCATCAACCACTAAGCCATTGCCATCCACTCTATCCCAATCCAAAAATCCATCCAAGAAAACCGCATTTGTTGATGATCTCCTAAGATACATAAAAAAGAATTCTCAACTCTGACAAGAAAACAAAGTTAGGAGATCCTATCATATGGTTAATCCTACATCATCCAACCCTCTACCACCATCATGCCCTCCATCACCTACCAATATCTATGTTACCGGATTCGCTCAGGAAGGCCCTGAGTTCGATTCGGGTTTGATCCGGGTCCAGTTCGTGGAAATTCGATCCAGGTCCGTCTTTTGGACTGTGGGTTTGGCCAGGGTCCAAACGCATGACTGTGGGTCCGGACAGGGTTCGAAAATTTCGAACCCGGGTTCTATTCCGAGTCCAGGCGCGTTTTTTGACTTTTTTTTTCATTTTTTTATAACTTTTTTAACTTGTTTTTCACTTTTAATGAATTTTTTTTTCTTTTTAAACCTAATACTTGGCTCAAAAACATGAAATAGGTAAAGTGAAACTCATTTACCAATTTGTGAATGAGAAAAAAGGATTTTTTGCCTCCATTGCTGAACTTTCTCTTTTGCTTGCACAAGCTGGAATAGACTTGAAGGCTGATCGTAGATTGTTCAAAGTTGATTGTTGTGCTATTCCTAAGCACTTGCAAGTGTCTATTTGTTGCTAAGAAGATCGTAGAGCAAGATTTCTTCAAAAGAGGTAGGTTTTTTGAAGTTTTTTGATTATTTTTTTTACATTTTTTTTCACAAGTGAACTTCAACTCTTTTGTTTTGCTTTTTAGTTATTGTTTTGTTTTACTTTTCATTCCTCTAAATGTCTATAACACATGTTCAATTTTTTCATTTTTTTGAAATTAATTAAGTCTTTTAGTTTCAAATTCAATGAATCAATACCAAAATTTCAATATGTTGTGCCTTAGGTATTCACTATTCCGTATTACAATGGCAACCGGTACCTCCTCAGGCTCAATCCAATCTCGTTTCAAAATAAACCTAGCCTCTCCCCTTTGGAAATATGTAGAAATGGTTCAGCAACTTCCAGGTGGTGGAGGATATGTTTGGATTTGTAGTCATTGCAATGTTCAATATTCGAGCTCATACAGTCGAGTAAAAGGGCACTTGTGCGGGATCCCTGAAACAGGCATCAAAAATTGTCCAGGTGAAAACAACGAAGGCATTCCAAAAGATATAGTGTTGAAATATATTGCTGAGCAAGAAAAGGCAGACCAAAAAACAACCAGTGGTAAAACAAGCCATCCTTTGAAGAAAGGATCTCAATCCATGAAACCCCCTACACCACCTTCTTATTTTCCACCTACAGAAAGCCATCCATTTACGGACATCCCTCAAGAGCAAACCATGCCATCTTCAAATAAAAGATCTAAGGGACCGATGGAAGCTTCATTTCAGAATGAGGCAAGAGAGATTGCTGATCAACACATAGCAAGATGTGTCTATGCCAATGGATTGGCATTCAATGTTGTCCGTTCACCATATTGGCAAAAAATGGTGAAATCTATTAATGAGGGTCCAAAGGGGTATAAGGGCCCAGGTTTTGAGAAGGTGTGTTGCACCTTATTGGAGAAAGAGGTGAAACATGTAGCAGACTCTTTGAAACCCATAAGGGATTCGTGGATCAAAACAGGGGTGACCATAGTTTCTAATGGATGGAAAGATGCAAGAAATCGCCCATTGATCAATGTTATTGCTGTGTCCCCTAAAGGGGCAATTTTTTTTAGAGCAGTGGATTGTGAAGGACAGGTGAAAGATGGTCCATTTATTGCTGACATCCTTTGCCAAGCTATTGAAGAAGTGGGCCATCAAAATGTTGTGCAAGTTGTAACCGACAATGCCAAAAATTGTAGGGCTGTCGGGTTATTGGTTGAGGAGAAGTATCCACACATTTTTTGGACACCTTGTGCTGTCCACTCCCTCAATCTAATGCTACAAAAAATTGGATCCAAAATTGAATGGATCAAATAGGTGTATGCCGAGGGCGAAGACATCCAAATGTTTGTCACCAACCACCATATGACGCAAGGAATATTTAGACAATTCTCTTTATTGGAGTTGTTAAAGGTAAGTTAATTCTCAATATTTTTAAATTTTTGAATTTTCTTTTAATTTTAATTTTTAAATTTTGATTTTGTATATTTAAATTATATTTTAATTTTAATTTTGATTTTCAAACAGGTTGCCGAGACCCATTTTGCCTCCAACACAATTGTGTTGAGATGACTTATAAAGGTTCGTGAGGCACTATGTGCCATGGTAATCAGCCCTAATTGGGTTGTATGGAGGCAATCTAGCAATGAAAGGGCAAATAGGATCAAGCAAAGGGTCCTAGATGATGGTTGGTGGGATCGTGTTGAGTATCTCGTCAGTTTCACCGAGCCCATACTGAGCATGATCCATTACACTGACTTGGATAGACCTTGTTTGGGCGAAGTATATGATGGTATTGACTCAATGATTGAGAAGATGAGATCCATCATCAATGCAAAAGAGGAAGATCCTGAAGAAAAGTTCTTCAAAGAGCTACAAGAAATCATGGTTGATAGATGGAACAAAATGACCACTCCCTTGCATCTTCTCGCTTTTGCATTGAGTCCCAAATATTATAGTCCTAAGATACTTTCTGCTTCATCAAGAGTTGCTCCATATAGGGATGGTGAAGTGGCCCAAGGGTACAAGGCAGCAATTAGTAGAATCTTCATTGATCGTGACCAACGTGATCGAGTGAGGGTTGAGTTTATGGCTTTTGCATGCTCTGGGAGTGTTGATCAGAATATGGATGCTCTTTGAGACAAGTGTAGGGTGGCTGCTCATAGTTGGTGGTACTTCCATGGGCAAGAATACATGCACCTCCAACCTATTGCAATAAAAGTTTTATCCCAAGTAAGTTTTATAATTTATATTTGTAATTTTAATTTTAAATTTTAATTAATAATTTTGTTTAGTTAATTTTTGTAACTCTTTAACTATTTATTAATTTAATTTGGTCTTAATAGGTTGCTAGTTCATCCTCTTCTGAGAGGAATTGGAGCACATACTCCTTCATCCACTCAATAAAACGCAATAGGCTACATTCAAAAAAGGCTGAGGACTTGGTGTATGTGCATTCAAACTTGCGCCTCCTTACACACAAACGTAGTTCTTACAAAGAAGGAGACACAAGGAGGTGGGATATTGAGCCAGAGCAGCTTGACTTGATGTTTCCAATAAGCTACTTAGCTGCACTTGATATTGATGATGACTATCAAATTAAGCAGCTACTAATGAAAGCATGAGAGCGTAGTGTTAGTGCTAGTGGCAGTGCTTGTGCGAGTGCCACTAATGCTATTTGTGGTTCTACACAAAATGTAGCATCTAATGATGTTGATGATGCTGCTTTTTTTGATGACCCATATGATTCAAATTGATCAATGATCAATAATTAATAATTATTAATGGCTGATTGTAAACACTTGACATTTTTATGTTTGAAGTTTGAACTTTAATTTATAATTCTATATCATGACATTTGACTTTTGAGTATAAAGTGGTGGTGTATTTTTGCTATGTTATTTGACTATTAATATGGTGGTGTATTCTGAACCTAATTACTGCTGCAAATATGTATATATTTCTGATTTTTATATGTTTTTGTATTACCGAACCCAAAACGAACCCAAACACAAAAAAAAAAATTCCCGAACCGGCGAACCGGGTTCTCGAACCCGAACCCGAACCCAAAACCGAACCGGTAACTTAGACCAATATCTATAGCTCACGTGATGAGAAATTTGGCATATATCAAGATAATTTTCTCAAGCAAGATCAAAACCAATTACCTATGTCTAGCAATGGCCATAACATGTCCACCTCATTTGACTTCATGGTAGGATGTCTTGAAGAAGCATGTCCACAAGAAACCTCCATTTCTCCTCCCATTCCATCATCCCCAGAACCTTTGCAACATCAACCCATATTTCACAAAATCAAGCTGAGGATATTGATCAAGAAGTTATCCCACATATTGAGGAACCTATCGCTTATAAACTTGGATCACTTACCTTTGTCAGAGCAAGCTATCTTACCAATGAAGAAGCTATCACCTTTGAAGATCTACAACAAAGCAGAGAAGGATTAGCACCTTGTTTCCAAGATAAATCATATTTGGTTGCAAACAAAATTTGTCAACAGATGTATTATTAGGGCAAAGGATTAGGCCTACATGAACAAGGTATCCTAAAACTAGTGCAAATTATCGACAATCCTAAGCATCAAAGTCTTGGTTATCCAACAATTAATGAATCTAAACATATCAACAATACCTCCATGATATTGGGGCCAACTTTATCTAATGCAAACATCAACATGGGGAGCACAAAGAATCCTTATGATGAAAATTCAGCCAGCACTTCAACCATTCATATCATGAATCAACATCCTCATATCTTTCCATCCACTAAATGGCATCAACAAGAAGAGAAAATTCTATATCCAAGAAAAGAGCAAGTCATTGAAGCAAAAGAATCAAGAAATCAAAATGGACAAACAAAATTCAAGTGGATTCCAAAGAAAAATTAAAAAAAAATATTCCTATCAAACTTCGTTAGTGAAAGAAACTACAGGACGAAATAAAAAAAGGGAATTTCATCCATCAAAAATGTCCACCAATGCAAAAGAAAGCTTCAAGAGCAACATACAAAGTATATCAAGAAATTGGCTCTAATTCCAATCGAATCTTTGTATCCACCATCCATTTCTCATCATCCCAAGTTTGAAGAATCAAAGATTCCAAACTATCGACCAATCCATCTACATCCCATATCCCTTGTTGCATTCCACCATCCACTTCGACATCCATGATATCCAAATCTCGCATTGATCGTGTCTTGGCAGCAACTCTAATGGCACTCTACAACAATGTGCGCATGTAGATAAAGCTAACTCTGGTATCATAGAGGACCACAATAACATTCAAGGGTTACAAGTGCCTATATCTTGGCAAAGCAACTCCTCCAAGTAGGATACCGTTGGCATATCTTGACAGCAACATCAATATCAACACCACCAGGTGATCCAGTATGATCGGCAATCATTCAAAAATCAAAAATACAAAAAAAATGGAAAAAAGAAAAAAGAAAAAAAAAGTAAAAAAGATATTTCGTCCAATAGTGAAAACCACTTCGGTGGCGCTTTGGATATGTACCATGATGAAAACTTGGCAAACAGGCATCATATGTAATAATCAAGCATCTATGTGCACCATTCCAATTGGAAGCATCTTATCTTATACATAATAAATCGAACATCCTATCCATCTTATCCATAATAAATCTACATCCATCCATTCCACTGCATCAATCTCCCCTATCCACCTTGATCTTGATAATGACTAGGGGCATATACTTCAAAACATGCTTTTGGAAAATCTTGACATGGTCATTTTCCTTTGTCATATACTAACCCATGTCATACCCTCACCTACATAGCACTATCCAAACATTTTCTCTTGGGTCAAAACATGTTATCCTAGTATGAAATAGTCCTTGGAAGTAAAATCCTTTATCCTAGATCTATTTGCAAAATACCTATCCTTCACATATCCATTCCCATTGCACTAGAGCATCCACTCATAGTGTCCATACGTTGCTAGACACTAGAGGCAGGTACTTAAATCTTGCTTCAGAATAAATTTTGATCTATGTCTTCTAGCTCACATTGTGATCTAGGCATCATCCAAACAATCCAAACAATCCATATCAGTTGCATCTTGTTGACACTTCAATGTGGTATCAAAACATTCAGCAATGTTGTTCCTAGCCTGGCTACAAATCTTGATCAATTTTATCCAATCAATCAAACATCATCTTGGGATGTATCCTTCCCAATCCTTGTGTTATTCCTATCTTGACAACACTATCCTTGCATTGTTGTGTATCCTCAACGATGTTATCACTATCGGCAATCACTCAATCAAATCAATCAATTTTAGCATGGCTAGTGACAAAATATCAAAAGGTCTTCAATATCTGCACATCAACATCTCTTCATCTTGCATCCATATCATCATCATTAGAAAATCCAAAAACATTCAAATATTCAACAAAATCCAAAAAACATTAAAATATTCAAAATCCAAAAACATTTGAATATCCCTTCAAAAATTTAAAAACAATCATAAAATATCAAAAAAGTTAGCAAAAAGTGTTAGGTCTAAACAGTCGAACTACGCTGTCTTTGCACTGTACATAGGCAAGGCCATTATCGATGAGCCCCCGAGGCATTAGGTCAGACACCTTAAGGTCCATCATGACAATAAACTTTTCATCACAATCCATATCTCATAATAAAACTATCCCTTGTCAAGAACCGACATGTTGGACAACAAACAGGACATCTTACAGAAACCGAGCTTCACAAATCACGAACCAACAAGACAAAACTACCAAACTAGCCATCAATCTAGCCGATCAATTGTCTAATCATCTATCAACGTCATTTATATTTATCAAATATCATTTGTTTTATATAGGCTGTTGTATCCTTGACACTAGA
>VDFB02004766.1:34548-137682 GCA_007258455.2 Sequoia sempervirens | reverse complement strand
GATATTATATTCGATAATGTTGGTTTACTATTGATTTATTATCATAGAAAAATGAATGTATCATAGACAGATTTAGATATTGAAGAATTGAGGTATTGTAAATTAAATAGATGGAAGATTAGTCTTTATGAAATAGATTATTCTCGGCCTAAGATGGAATTTAGGAAAAATGTAATGGTTTCATTATTAATTTAACTTGCATTCTTTTCTTAAATATTTAAATGGAGTATTGTATGAATTAAGTTAGTAAGTAGTGAAATGGAATATTTGTGATTTTTGTTCTTTGTCTAAAATTCCTTGTGTGAAGTGGATATTAGGAGTCTTCCAGAGGCTAGGGGAAATTCTCTTCTTGATAGAATTCTTTGATAATCCATTTTGAGATGATTGTTCATGTATTGAATGAGTATGTGAGGATTAGTAGCCTTGCACTTATGTCTACTACTTGATGGAAACTTGTGAGTGAGATGTTTTGTGCCTCTCCTTGTTGTGGATGTTAATGAGGTTATTGTGATTGTGCAAGTTGGCCTTGCTCTTTTGATTTTATTGGGTCTCTTAGCTACTAGTAGGGGGAGTGGCTCTCGATGGGGGTTGGCACATAAAGGGGCATTAGGGTAACCCATGTGGGAGTTTCTTAACTCAGTGATAACATAAAATGAATTAAAGGGTTGGGTAGTTTAAACATTAATCAAGATAAGTGATTGCCTCACCCATGCTTATAGCGCTCTTTTAGGCTAAGGATGGGTTGAGAAGACCTAGTTGGTGAGACCAATTTCCTTGTCCTCATGAAAGGAAGATTGGTTCCATATGTGTCACCCTATGGGGTTGGCGTTTAGTGAGAGGTTATCAGGGTAACCATAGATGGGGGTCAATTCCTAGTGAGAGGTTGTTAGGGTAACCCATGTTCAGACCATGTGATGACACTCCTCCCTCTACAGACTAGTATTCCCTTGTTTGTTCTCTCCCCTTGGTATGTAACGTCCTCTAGAAGCATTGTATGGTCTTATGTGTAGTTAAATGGTTTTTGTGTCAGTTGTATTTGTTAGCCTTGTTATGTTAGTTTGTAGTCACCTTGTTATTGTGGGACTAGGTGTTATCTCCTAGCATGGGGGGTAGACCTTCGGGTTCCACATGGTCAGGTGGAATGTTCCTTGTACTCCATTGGGTTCCCTCACTTTATTCATGTTCGTGGTGAGTATTTCTAGATTTGAAGACTTTTTCACTTGTTCTAGTTCATGTGGATTGTTATTCATGTACTTGTATTGTACCATAAATCTATTGTATCATGTATCATACTTTTGATGTACTCTTAACACCCGTATATGAGGAGACATTGTTTTTTAGATATAGTGATACATAATGATGTAAATAAATGTTGAACTCTCTTATGTAATGGACAATGTAGAATATTTTATTGTATATGTTATTTAAATGGATTGATTCTAAATGATATCTATTGATCATGTAATGGTTATTTCATATTAGTTGATCTTGTAAATGTGATGATTAAATTTAATTTTATATTTTAGATGAAATTTAATTAAATGTAATGATTTTCAGCTCTTGCTAGTTTAGTTAATGGGAATATAGTAGCGTAGTCAAGGACCTTAGAGGACTTAGGTTAGAATTTAAGTTAATGTTTCAATTGAAATCATGTGTATATTGCTCATAAAAAAAATTGTTTATTTTTAGGTGTTTAGTGTGTTTTCCTCTAGGGTTTCATGGCGGGGTGCTACAGTTCACTCAAACTGAAACAAGTGCAGGAGTCCACATCATCAAGAGTAGCCATCACATGAATGATCAATAGTAAGGGAAACCTAATGGAGTACAAGTCACATTCCACCTGACCATGTGGAACCCTAAGGTCCAACCCCCATTCTAGGAGATAGCAATAAGGTCCCACCACAACAAACAAGGTGACCACAAACTGACATAACAAGGCTAAATAGAGAACAATTGATATTACATCAACAACACATCACAAAAGAACATACAATGCTTCTAGAGGACATCACCCACCAAGGGAAGAAAACAAACAAGGGAATACTAGTTTGCAGAGGGAGAGTTTCATTGCATGGTCTTGACATGGGTTATCTTGACAGTCTCTCACTAGATGTCAGCCCCCATCCATGGTTATCCTAACAACCCCTCACTAGATGCCAACCCCATAGGGTGACACATGCAAAACCAATCTTCCTTTCATAAAGACAAGGAAGTTAGTCTTGTCAACCAGACCTTCTCAACCCATCCTTAGCCTAAACAACCACTATAGGAATGGGTGAGGCATTCACTTTATATTTATTAATGCATAAGCTACCCAACCCTTTAATTCATTTTAAGTTATCACTGAGTTAAGAAACTCTCACATTGGTTATCCTGGTGCCACTTTGTTCATCGGCCCCCATTGAGAGTCACTAAGAGCGATAGGGGTTGGAGGAATCAATCATTGATTCATGCTTTGGGTCTCACTTGGAAGACCTCCTCAGTGTTATGCTGCTCCACCTTAACCTATAGGAACTCCTTCTTGACTAGGTTCCCCTGGTTCTCCTAGAAAACCTCTCTACCTTGTCAGTTTTCAACAATCAAGCTATCCTTGATGCAATTTCACCATTCTTGCTTTAACCCTTAATCCTTCCTAAAGGTTAATATTTCCACAACACTCCACTTGTTCTTGTAGGGGTGGAGAATGTGTTTCAAATCTTCAAAATAGCCTATCTAGGGTCCTTAAGCAATCACAAGTTTCTAACTTTCCATCACTTCCATACATTTCCTTTCCTAGGGTTTGAAAAGAGCTACAAGCCCTAAGCCCCAATTAGGCCTGCCAACAGAGTCAAACTGCTATTTTCTTCTAAACCCACTAAATAACTAGGTCCTTTACTTAGGGTTTGTGTTTCTCATGCCCTCACTTGCAAGATTTTTAGGGTTTCAAGCCTATTCAGGCTGTACGTTGTCCAGACACCAAAATGGTCAAGAATCTATGGTTTCCAAACTTCCTCAATATTGTTTCAGGCTGTCAAAGAATTCTCACTCCAGATGAACTATTAGAACCTCCTCTTGACCTCCAAGCATAGCTAAGACCCTAAAGAAAATTCCCAAAAAAGAATTTCTCAAAGATCTCTTCTCCCCTGCAAGTTATGGATCTTTTTCTCCAAGTCTGCCCCAGCTGGACTTGCACTGGCTCGCCTAGGGCATCATCTTGCTAAGCTCTCCTACACTTCCACAAACTCTACTAACTACCATATTTACACTAAGGGATCCTAGACACAAATCCCAAAGGGCCATACAAATTGTACGGTGGGGAAGTGCACTAGGACTCCATTCTTCCAAATTGCTTGTTACAAGCCTGAAAAAGACAATAATCTAACTATGTATAGATAAAAGATGAAAGAATGATTTAAAAAGGTAAATGTAAGGCAGACCAAGCTTGAAAAAAGTTAACACTACATGCTACAAACAAAAGAACAGTAGGATCACTCCATTAAAGTTCAGTTTGAATGCAAAAATACAGAAAAACTGCCCTTTGAACACTGTTTCCTTCAATTTTCAAAAAATGTCACTCAACAATAATACCTCCAACCCTACCTCAGGGTCGATTCATTCCTTAAATAGGCTTCCAAGGTAGTTGAGCTTCATGGGTCGAGCCTTTTAGATGACCTAGATCAAACATTATAAAACCCACTGTGTTTTGCAACCTTTGACAATTTTTCACCATATAGCAAAATGAGCCTCTAAACTCATTGAACTCTTAACCAACCCTTTTCCAAAAACCAAAAACACCACTAAGCTCAACACTAAATGGTCTACATGACCTTATGACAAAAAAAAAAGAAAAGAACTTCATACAAAACTTCAACAAAACTAGTCCTTTCCTAGGTGCTCCTGCACCATTCTCCCCCTCTCAACACAAACAACTAAGGAACTTTATGAGAGATCAGAGACATATCAATGCCCTACTTCTTAAAGTTTTCTTCTTCTACCCAGGTAGCTTTAGATTCATTTATGTTCTTCCATTTGACAAGATGCTCCATGTACACCTTGTGCCTTGTAGTCTTCTTCACTCTTGACTCCAAGATCTTCTCTGCTTGTAGCTTGTCTGGAGTTGGTAAGGACATGTTGTTGATGTCCTTGAAGACCTTCTTACTGTCTTGATCCAAATCCTTTACTGTCCCTTTATACTTGATCAAATCAGCAACATTGAACACCGGTGAGATTCCTAAATCAGTAGGTAATTCCACCTTGTATGCATTCTTGCCATACTTGGCCAATATCTTGCAAGGACCCACTCTCTTCATCTACAACTTGGTTGAAATTTCCTTCTACAGCCTTGACTTGTTAAGGTGGACCATAACATAGTCCCCTACTTGAAACTGCACATCTTTCCTTGTCATATCTACCTTCTCCTTCACTTTTTGTGTAGCCTTAGTAACTGTCTTTTTGACCTGCTCCTGGATCTCCTTCATGGTCTGACTAAAATATTCTGCATGTCCACTCATATGCTCCATAGATCCAAGGTCTCTGAGCTCACAAATTCCTCTTGGGTGCATCCCATACACAACCTCAAAAGGACTTTTCCTTGTAGTTCTATTGACACTGTCATTATAAGCATACTTAGCTTGGGAGATAACCATATCCCATGTCTGTCCATATTCCTGGGTTAGACACCTTAAAAGATTACCCAACACTCTGTTAACCACCTCTGTTTAACCATCGGTCTGAGGATGGTAAGCTGATCCAAAAGAAAGATTTGTACCCAATCTGCTCCATAGTCTTCCAAAAGTGACTCATGAACTTCACATCCCTATCAGATACAATGCTTAATGGTAATCCATGGATCGTTACAACTTCCTTGAAGAAAAGATGAGCTATGTAGCTTGCATCATAAGTAGTTTTTTCAGGAATAAAATGAATCATCTTACTAAATTTTTCTACCACAACATAAACAATATCAAAACTAGTCTTGGTCTTAGGAAGACCTACCACAAAATCTATGCTCACACACTCCCATGGTCTATAAGGAATGGGTAGGGGTTGATATAAACTAGCATTTCTGTCTCCTCCCTTAGCTTTCATGCATACAACACACTATTCCACATACCTTCTAACATCCCTTACCAACTTAGGCCAGTAATAGAACCTTTGTACCAGCTCTGAGGTCTTATTGATGCCAAAATGTCCACTAAGACTACCATTATGATTTTCTTGAATCATATTTTCCCTCATTGACCCTCTTGGAACACATAACTGATTACCCTTAAATAACAATCCATTTTGGAATGTATACTCAGAATATTAGCTATGAAAATGATTCTCAAAATCAGAGCATACCTTGTAAGCTTCTGAGAAGTCTTCATCTTCACCATAGAGGTCTTTGAAACTCTCTAATCCAATGCTCTTTAGCTGTATCTCCTGCACTGTCAGCAACCTTCTGATTAATGCATCTACAACCTTGTTCATTTGTCCTTTCTTATGCTTGATAGTGAATGTGAAGGCTTGGATGTATTCCATCCATTTCAAATGTCTATTACTTAACTTCTCTTGGGTGTTGATATAACTAAGTTCCTGGTTATCAGTAAAGACCACAAACTCTTTAGGTAAAAAATAATGCCTCCACTTCCTAAGGGACTGCACTAAAGCATATAATTCTAGATCATAGGTAGAGTAATTTTGCTTGGCTTCATTGAGCTTTTCACTAAAGAAGGCCACAAGCCTACCTTCTTGACTAAGTACTCCTCCTACTGCTACTCCACTTGCATCACACTCAACTGTGAACAACTTGTCAAAAATAGGCAATAATAGTATTGTTTGAGTTGCCACTTCTTGTTTCAATTTTTCAAACCCTGTATCAGCCTCTTGAGTCCACTTAAACTTTGTTTCCAGACCACCTTTGATAGTATCTAGGACTAGTGCACATATGCCACTAAAATTACTTATGAATTTTCTATAAAATTGAGTCAATCCATGAAAACTCCTTACCTTTGTTGCTGTGGTTGGTGTAGGCCAGTTTAGGATGGCTTCCACCTTACTTGGATCCATCTTTAATGAGCCTTTGATACTAAAAAATCCAAGTAAACAAGCTCTTGTTTGAAGAACTCCTACACTTCCAAAGCCAGATTGCCAACTTCTCCTCTTCTTGCAACCTTTTTAAGAACCATCTCCCACATGCTTATGTTCTTTTCTACTATCTTTTACTGAAAATCAGTATGTCATCAAGATATACTACCACAAAGATCCCTGTGAAATCCTTAAGCACTTCATTCATGAGTCTCATGAACGTGCTAGGGGAATTTGAGAGGCCAAATGGCATCACTTTCCACTCATATAACCCATCATTTGTCTTAAAAGATGTCTTCCACTCATCACCATTCTTAATTCTGATATGATGGTAGCCACTCTTGAGATCCATCTTTGTGAAAAACTGAGCACCTCCAAGACAATCCATCAGGTCTTCAATTCTAGGAATAGGAAACCTATACCTAATGGTGATCATATTTATTTCCCTAGAATCAGTACAAAGTCTCCACTTACCTCCTTTCTTAGTTGCTAATACCACTGGTACTGCATAAGGGATGATTCTCTTTTGAATCAATCCTTGATCCAATAATTATTGCACTTGCCTAGCTACCTCTAGGTTCTGATCTGGTGTAAGCTTGTATGCTACTTTGTTAGGTAAAGAAGCCCCTGGTATAAAATCAATTTCATGACTTATAGCTCTCTTTGGAGGTAAATTTGCAGGTGTGCCATCACTAACTATGCTCTTGTACTTATCAAGCAACTTTTGGACTACTTCTGGTAAGACTATCTTTTCAGCTTTGTCTTCCTCTTTAGGCTACAACACAACCACATATCCCTCATTCCCTTGGTGTAGGTCCTTAAGGAACTCCTTGCCACTGTTCAACATGATGTTTGGTGCCTTTGACTATCTTTCATCTTCTTCTGATAGTGACTGCAGTTTGAAGGTTCTTCCATCCTTCTTGAATGAGATGGTGTTCTCTTTCCCATCATAAATGGCACTTCTCTCATATTGCCATGGTCTGCCTAGTAGTAGATGGCATTCATCCATGGGTAATACATCACAAACCAACTTATCTTTATATCCTCCAATTGAAAATTCCACTGTTACCTGCTCATTAACCAAAACACTCTGCCCTTTGTTCAACCATGTGACCTTATAGGGGTTATTGTGAGGTACCTTCTCCAATTTCAGCTTTGTTACTGCCTCCTCTGAGATTATATTGTCTGTTGAACCTGAATCTACAATGAATTTGCATACTTTTCCAAGTATCTTGCATCTCACTCTAAAAAGAGCTCTTCTTTGTTTAGGTTCCTCTTTGACTGGCTGCCTGATCAAAACTTTGTTAAACATCAAATTCTCCCCTACCTCAGATTCTATGTGACTGATCTCATATGCTTTAGGACTCAAAGTGTCCTCTTGTGCATAGGACGCTCTCTTCTCATTACTTCATGTTGGAAAAATAAGAATTGCTCCTACCTACTCCTCTTCCTCTATTTGATCCTCCTTGAGGTCCTCTTCCTTGTTAAATCCACCTCTTGAAAATGTTTCACCTCCATGCTCAATGAGTTTTTATTCTCCTTGATTTCTTTGGTCACTGCCTCTACCTTTAGTAACCACCACGCTGTCCTCTTTGATCTTTTCCTTTGCCTTTGCCCTTAGAAGTCTGATCTTGCTTCCTCTTGTTCCTTTCCTCAATCTTGATAACCAATTGGTAACATTGATGTACTATTTTCAACTCAAAAGAGCCATCTCCTCTTGGATGTTCCATTTCAAGCCATTAAGATACCTAGCCACTTTGAGGCTTTCATCCTCTGTCACATTAGACCTCATACAAAGCTTTTGAAACTCTTCTTAAGATGTTTACATCTGGTCTTTCTGCCTTAGACTTTGCCTCTTCTTGTGTAATTGAATCTCATAGTCATCTGGCATGTAGGCTTCTTTTACCTTAGCAACCATTCCTTTCCAAGTTGATATGGGTTGTTTGCCTTCTTTTTCCCCTCTTTGTCTGAATGAAATTCCACCATGTTAAAGCTGATCCTCTCAATCTTGATTTAGCAACCTTCACCTTTTTGTGCTTCAGTGACTCCATCACACTCAAAATAATTCTCCATGCCTTCTATCCAATCCATGACCAAATTAGGTTCCATTTTTCCACTAAACAGTGGTATGCCCTCAAGCCCTTTTCCACTCAATGCCTTCAATGCCTTCAAGAAAGGCTCCTCCTCCAAAACAAGGTCAAGTTCAGGGACCTTGTCTTCCTCTGCAACCTCTTCTTCCTTTTGTACCCTTCCTTCCAACTTCACATTGTTCAATACTTTCTCAAGTTGCTCTATTCTTTCTTTTAACGACTTGTTGTCCTCCTCTTTTCCTTCAACCATCTTGGATAATTGTGCATTCATCACCATGATGGGAGATTCACTTGACTCAACTTCTGACATATAAGATGCTTCACAAATCTTTAACCTGCTTTGATACCAATCTGATAGGGACAGGGGTTGGAGGAATCAATCACTAATTCCTGCTCTAGGTCTCACTTGGAAGACCTCCTTGATGTTATGCTACTCCACCTTAACCTATAGTAACTCCTTGACTAGGTTCCCTTGTTTCTCCTGGCCAACCTCTCTACCTTGTCAGTTTTCAACAATCAAGCTATCCTTGATGCAATTCCTCCATTCTTGCTTTAACCCTTAATCCTTCCTAAAGGTTAATCTTTCCACAACACTCCACTTGTTCTTGTAGGGGTGGAGAAGGTGTTGCAAAGCTTCAAAATATCCTATCTAGGGTCCTTAAGCAACCATAAGTTTCCAACTTTCCATCACTTTCATACATTTCCTTTCCTAGGGTTTGGAAAGAGCTACAAGCCCTAAGCCCCAATTAGGCCTGCCAACAGAGTCAAATTGCTATTTTCTTCTAAACCCACCAAAGACCTAGGTCCTCTACTTAGGGGTTGTGTTTTTCATGCTCTCACTTCCAAGATTTTTAGGGTTTCAAGCTTGCTCAGGCCATACGCTGTCCAGACACCAAAATGGTCAAGAATCTAGGGTTTCCAAACTTCCTCAATGTTGTTTCAAACTGTCAAATAATTCTCACTCTAGATGAATTATTAGAACCTCCTCCTAACCTCCAAGCATAGCTAAGACCCTCAAGAAAATTCACAAAAAATAATTTCTCAAAGATCTCTTCTCCCCTACAAGTTATGGATCTTTTTCTCCAAGTCTGCCCCAGTCGGACCTGCACTGGCTCCCCTAGGGCATCATCTTGCTAGCGTCTCCTACACTGCCACAAACTCTACTAACTACCATATTTAAACTAAGGGATCCTAGACACAAATCCCAAAGGGCCATACAAATTGTACGGTGGGGAAGTGCACTAGGACTCCATTCTTCCAAACTGTCTGTTACAGGCCTGAAAAAGACAATAATCTAACTATGTACAGATAAAAGATGAAAGAATGATTTACAAAGGTAAATGTAAGGAAAACAAAGCTTGAACAAAGTGAACACTACATGCTACAAACAAAAGAACAGTAGGATCACTCCATTAAAGTTCAGTTTGAATGAAAAAATACAGAAAAACTGCCCTTTGAACGATGTTTCCTTCAATTTTCAAAAAATGTCACTCAACAATAATACCTCCAACCCTGCCTCAAGGTCGAGTCATGCCTTAAATAGGCTTCAAAGGCAGTTGAGCTTCATGGGTCGAGCCTTTTAGATGACCTAGATCAAACATTATAAAACCCACTGTGTTTTGCAACCTTTGATAATTTTTCACCATATAGCAAAATGAACCTCTAAACTCATTGAACTCTTAACCAACCCTTTTCCAAAAACCAAAATCACCACTAAGCTCAACACTAAATGGTATACATGACCTTATTACAACAACAACAACAAAAAAGAACTTCATACAAAACTTCAACAAAACTAGTCCTTTCCCAGGTGCTCCTGCACCAGTCACTCCCCCTACTAGTAGCTAGTAGACCCAATAAAACCAATAGGGTAAAGCTATCATGCACAAATGAAACAACAAAAGTATGTAACTTGAGCGAGGCATGAACTATCTCACTCTCAAACACAAATATAATAACAAATATGGAGTGCATGGCTAAGACCCACAACAATACATCACAAGCACAATATTAACCACTTCAAGGATCAACACAATGATTCAACATGATTTCCAAGCCTCTGGAAGACTCCTAATTCCATAACATAAAAAGACTGTACTTTAAAGCGGCAACAATAATACCCCAAAACATTCCAATCACAAAATGAAGCACAATGTTCCAAACTCATAAACAAACAACATTACACTAAGAGAGACATCATTTCCATGACAATTATTACACACATGAACACTAATATATTCCAAAATCACCATAAGATACATTGCTTTCACAATCACATTTTTACTCAAAGGCTAGTGGCATGGTAATTTTATAACTCAACCAAAACAATCATTCATCATAATGCAAATATGTCAAATTTCTTTCACTGTTTCATTTCCATAATTAACACGATATCATGAACTCATAACCTCTATTTACATATAGCATCCATGTATCAACTAGTTCGATATATGAGTGGAAAACATCATATAAAAAGATCCTCAAATTCCTTTTCTTAAACGAATTTCTATAGTTATTCAAATTCCATAATACATCATCCTTCTTAGTATTTAATATTTCCAAATTCCTTATCTAATATACTCATTTATTTAATAAAGAAAAATTATACTTTTCCAATATTTAAATATATACACAAATATTCTTAAGTTATAATTGTGATATATTTATACATACATATATACACATATAAAATTAGAAAGTAAATTTCAATATTCCAAATTATAAGTTAGCAATAATGTATATACAATCATATGTATATACATTTAATTTATAAGGAAATGTTGTTTTTAATATATAGAGGGAATAGATATATTTATACATTAGTGAATCAATAAGTATGTTCCCCCACAGTGCACACACACACACACTCAATTCGAAGATCTCAAACATTCCCTTTGGGTCATTCCAGAGGAAGAAAAATGTGTATTTCCAAATCCTAGGTATCTTCCTTTATCTCCCACATGTACATTGCTTGTGTAGGCTTGCAAATGTTTCTAATGGTAAAAGTAGTCTCTACCTTTATTCATAAAAATGTAAAAAAATAATGAGATAACATACCCAGTTTGTTTGAGACATATCTTGTAAATTTGACCAGGTCAGTATGATTTGGTACAAGCTTAAGATGTGAATTTATTCCTCCAACAATACATGCTCAGAAAAGGATATGTGGTGGTTTATTTTGGAGGAAAGACCAAAGGAAAAGGAACCAAGTTATGACACAACGTACTTGAGGCTAAATCCCAAGGAAAGCATGGAGGCAAAGAAACTACAAGACTCGATTGCACACTATAAAGATTTTGTGGTATGCAATATTGTACTAACCTCATTGCTAAGCAATCTATAGCACCTTCATGATTGACTCTATTGGAATTTAGAAAAATAAACACTCACTGCATATCAAGGACACCATTAAATCAAATTCCATGACTTTAGCTAAAGTCAAATGGGAAGGGTGTAATGCATAGTAGAACACAGTATGGGTTATCGGCATGAAATAATCATCCATCCACTCACACAAGTTAATCGACATTTGAATTTATATAAAACTCTACACGGTCAATGACCCAGTTTTTCCAATCTGATTCAAAGAGGTCTACAAAATGATCTGACTTTTAGCACAATGCCCTCTAGAATGATATATATTAAATTACCCACCAAGATGGGGATGATATTTCTGCGACATGCATAACTTTAACAAAAAAGATGTCAAAATAACCAGTATCGAGAACACAGATTGCATACTACATATCATACTTGGAAGACAATGAAATAAATAATGTAGGAAAGAATTCAATTGTTCGATTAGGAATCCCTGCAACATGGGAATACATAGATCAAGAACTCAAATTGCTATCACAAGTTTTTAGAGGAAATGATGACTCGAGGTATACTATGATTGTAGGACAAACACATTAGAAGGATAGATTTGAAAACAAGATTTTAAAACCTAAGCCATGTCCTCTAAACTGTGGCCAATTTGGAACTTCAAAACCTTGAATAAATTAGTGTAAATGAACATTGGTATGGTTTCATTTCTTGATTCCAAAATAGAATTCACAAGAAAGTAAACATGTAGACAACATTCAAAATACGGAGGCGTAGTCAAGGCATAAGAATATTTGATTTAATGTTGCTTGAGTACATGAATTCTGAATCATACCTAGAATAATAATCTTTTCCAATGACCTTTGTTTAGTATCTCCCTTACTTTCATTTTTTCTTTCCCCCTCACAATGAATCTTACCTCTGTTTCTTTCACTCTTCACTCTTTTTCTTCTGCTCCCTGCTTCCTCTTTTTCTCTACAACTTTGTTGATCGTTTCTACTCAATCACCCCCAAAAATCCTCCTTCAACATGAACACCTCAAATCCTACTGTTATCCCTCTCCTTATATGTATTAGAATTTGATTTTGTTTTTCCCCTGACTAGATGATGTATGTCTTTTTCCCAGAAAGAACAAAAATCCCTCTCTCACACATAGCCAACAACAACTAGCAAAGAGTGGTGGCATAGACAAGCAAGTGAATGTAGAGGCTAAAGGCAAGGAAATCCCCCAAGATTAGTTGAATGGCCTCCCTTATTGTTTTCTACAATAGGGATATATTGCCCCCCCAAAAAAAGGTGCCCACTAAGCCCTTTTGAAATAGCTCTATTTTCTCCTTCTTTAATGCTCGTCGACCTCCCACTTAGTTTTCCTTGGAAACTGTTTTGAAACTTCCTCCACTCACTCAAAACTTTAAATAATTAATTTTTTTATTCTTTACTATCAATAGCTAAATATAATATTATTTATAATATTACACTAAAATTTATTTCATTATTAACTTTTATTATATCCTATATAAGAGTGAATTTGCACCCCATGTGCAAATCCCCTTTTTTCCTTTATCCACTTTAGAAAACCAAGTTTAGAGGCTTGATTCCACCTAAGCCCACTACTTGCATCACACTTGGCACCCGTTTTGAGCATCGGTGGAGGTGTTTCTTTTGGGGAAACTTGCACGACGCGCAAATGTTCGTGTGGCACACTTACATCCCTGACAAATTCCCACGTCTGGAGCCTGTCGAGGCATTACACTTCCCATTGGGGGTCGATATGTAACGCCTTCCTCGGCTGACTGACCTGAATATGGTTGTTTCTCTTCATCTTTTCTTCATATTCACTCCTTGAACAAGCATTGGGATCTCTTCACATATTCTTCCAAGAATTGAGCTCACTCTTGATAGCTCTAAGCATTGTATCCAAACACTTTATACTTCACAGCAGCAACATCAACACTCCATCACGTCAATAGAGCAAGTTTGGGACCACACCATTGTAGTAGAGGCTTGAGTTCATCTAATTTCTCCCCCAAGCAGCCTTGAGTTCTCTTGGTGGAGGTGGTAAGCTTCTCCCTCCTCTCGTCTACCATTTGGTTGAGTAGCATAGTACTATTTTATAGTGCTTGAGTTTTTGTTACTTTGTTATCTCTTCCTTTGGCTATTCGTGGAGATGAGAACACCAAAACAGGGTATGATTGAGGCAGGCCCCTATATAGCCAAGTATGGAGGCATAGTCAAGGCATAAGAATATTTGATTTAATGTTGGTTGAGTACATGAATTCTCATTCATACCTAGAATAATAATCCTTTCCAATGACCTTTGTTTAGTATCTCCCTTACTTTAATTTTTTCTTTCCCCCTCACAATGAATCCTACCTCTGTTTCTTTCACTCTTCACTCTTTTTCTTGTGCTCCCTACTTCCTCTTTTTCTCTACAATTTGTTGATCATTTCTACTCAATCACCCCCATAAATCCTACTTCAACATGAACATATCGAATCCTACCATTATCCCTCTCCTTATATGTAATAGAATCTGTTGAAGTGTCAAATGGTATAGCAACGTGTAAACAGAATATTGCTACTCTGTTTCTCCTAAAAGAGAAAGATAATCACATGGATAGCTTAGCTCTCAAGGTCTTTGTAGTTGGTTCTCAGCTGTACTGATGTTGCTCAGTGATTGATGTGAACTATAATGTTCAAGGGGCTTGCTAGTGTTGAGCTTTTGGATTGTAAACAGATCAAACATAAACTTAAACCTGCTCTAACCAGGGTTTTTAAAGAAACGAAAAAGATAGATCAGAGCTTTGGAACATAAAAGAATGTTAATTCATCCAACTTAACCAAACTCGTTACTTTTCAAGGAATTCCTAATTAAAACTACAGAAAAAAAATTAACTTGTGATTAACACACAGTTTCATTCATTCATAGTGCTAATTTCAATAATAGATTGCAAGTTACCATTCAAACAAAACATAAAATAAAACTCCAATCCTTGAAAGCTTCTCAAATCAAATGATTAAACCAAGATAAATAACATTCTGAAACACAATCTAAAGTAGATTTTAATCTAGTTGCTTCTACTATTAGTGAAACAGATAAGCAACATTTACAAAGCTGGCACAATCACCAGTGTACAGAAAATCCATGACTCCAAATTGTTTCCATCTATACTAATAAAACTTGAAAAATACATTACAGGCTTCTGCCAAATCTAACTCCTAACTAAGAAGGAAAAAGAAGCTCCCATTACAAAGAATTAGGATGCAATTTTGTCTCCTCTATCTTTTCTAAAACTCCTACTTCCTCCTCTAACTTTTTTAGAACTCTCTAATTTTTCTCACTTTTTTTCTAACAGTCCCATTACAAAGAGGAAAGAATCCCATATATACAGAGTGTACCAAAAGAATGCGTTGGCCCCTGTCTTAGGGTTTACAAAATATCTCACTTGGTTGCAGGAGGGTCAGCCCTTAGACCTTTTGAATAGAGTTAATGTTGCGTTGAATGTGTA
The DNA here is from genome assembly GCA_007258455.2 of Sequoia sempervirens. Taxonomy (NCBI): domain Eukaryota; kingdom Viridiplantae; phylum Streptophyta; class Pinopsida; order Cupressales; family Cupressaceae; genus Sequoia; species Sequoia sempervirens. Next base: position 122,712 of record VDFB02004766.1, on the reverse strand, counting down.
TCCCCGCTTTCCATGTTGGTGAAAGACTATTTCAGGGGTGATCTCAGATCTTTTGCAGCTACAACATTAACTCCTAGCCTTCATTTCCATCCTTGACCTTCCTTGTAGAGCTTCCTTGAATGCTCTAAAGCATTGTCATTAATACCGATCTTCCTTTTGCCAATAGACCTCATAGCTGTCCTGTGACTCGTGGTTGTTTCTTTCCTTCGACTTCCTTCCTACTTTAGATCTTTCTGCATGTTGACCATCTCTAGAAGCAGCATCGGACCTCCCTTTAGATCTGAACACCATTGTTCCTGAGTTGATCCATTGCCTTGATCTCAGAATGAGTCCATTTCATTTGTATTCTGCCAATCTTCCTTACAGGGGTAGTCAATTAGTCAATGGCTCACTTTAGTTCCTTTCGATTGGGTGAACAAATGCCACACCAGATTTTCAGGCAGTCAAAGGTCATTTGAATGGAATTGCATGTTGGTGAGACACTAATCGTTTCTCCCTGATGCAATTATACCTTATATATGACAGTCAGCGAGACCTTTTAGCAAGCTGTAGAAGTCATATTGATGCCACAAAACCTATTGGCATGACAACATTCCCTCAGCAAGACCTCTCAGTGAACCTTTCTTTCTTTGGTGAGCACACCCACATTCGGCAAGACATTAGAGTTTTGGCAAGATGGTACCCCAAAGTCTCTCCATTTAGGCGAGACCATCGCACTCACGAAGACATCTCCCCGAGCCCTAATCATCCGCTCAGAGCTTCTCCGAGCTCTTTCTTATTCCCCGAGCTTAAGCCCCCTTTTTTTTTGGTGAGATTGTGTCGGGTCGGTGAAACCTTTCACCGATATTATCTCCTATCACTGAGACCCTTTGGAATCGGCCAGACCTCACACTGAAGGGAGAACCCCTCGGCGAAACCTTCATGCTTCGGCCAAACCTTATGGCGAATACAAATATTTCTCACCGATGCATCCCTTTTAACAACTATTGGAAAGGGTTACGCCAAATGCATAACCTTCAGTGAGACATTTAGCAATTGGGGAGATATCACCCCAAAGCAAACCTCCTTTAGCCATGACTTCTTCCTGAGTGGAGAGACATAAAACTCTATAGCGACTGAGATGTCATCGCGACTGGTGGATCCCAAATGAATAATACACCCCGCCAGTCGGCAAGACACCTGAAAGGTCTCAGCGACCTTCTTCCTAAGGAGTTTAATGCTGAATGTGATTGAGGCCTAGCTTCAGTTGACTTCCCTGAGAGATATCCTTAAATGAGCGATTCAATCCTATAAAACAAATGCCTCCATTAGTCCTCAAAGCATATAAAATACACTCTTGTGTATGATTATTTCACTCAATTCTTAGCAAGAAGAAAACCAACTCTGGTGGAGGCAGAACCAAATCCGAACAAGAAATGACACCCCCCTTCAAAACTGACGGGGGTAGAACCAAGAAGAAATCAGAACTAGGACTGAAGTCAAAATGGGAACAAGATACAAACCAAATGCTAACTTCTCATACTGTTGTCCCGGCTCCACTCCCACAAAATGGCAACGATGCAAATAGAAAACCCAACACCCAACCAAGTGGTTGGAACTGAAGGAAAACAAAGAAATGAACCAAGTAGAGCCGGGACTAGAACCAAACCCAAACCATAAACTTTTGCAAGTTTCAAGTTCAGATTCCATTCTGAACTTGCCTCTGACGACACTCGAAAATGATAGAAAAAGGAAAAGAAAGAGAAGAAGAAAGGGGAGAAAATACCCCATGACAAAACAAAAGGAACAAAAGAAAAAGAATAAGACACACGGAACTGGGATCGAAACGGGACTTGAACCTGAAACTTTTGAAAGTTTCAAGATTTGGTTCTAGTTTCAGTTTCGGGTCTGCCAGAACAACACAAAAAGACCCAAGGAAGAGGGGAAACCCCCAAGACACAGGACATAAAATGGAAAGGAAAATGACCAACCATAGAAAGAGACCAAGGGAAAGGTAGAGTCGGGGCCGGGATGGAACACGGATCAGAAACCTCAAAGAGATTAATGTTTTGATTTAGGTTCGGACCCGGATCCAACAGAACAAAAGACACTATGAACTGTCAGAACCAGAACCAGGAATGATGCAAAACTAGAAACTTTTGGATGCAATTCCAAGCTCGATATTGGTCCCAGTTCTGCATCCGACAGATCAAAAGAAAAAATGCCTAAGGAAGAAAACCAAAGGCCAAAGGAAAAGAAAAGAACAAGGGGGACCCATTTTGTTCCACAACAAATTGGGGTGGTTATACAAGGCATAACAAAATCTGATTTTGTTTTTCCCCTGACTAGATGGTGTATTTATTTTTCCTGGAAAGAACAAAAATCCCTCTCTCTCACACATAGCTGACAAAAACTAGCAAAGAGTGGTGGCATAGACAAGCAAGCGAGTGCAGAGGCTAAAGGAAATGCATTCCCCCAAGATCGGTTGAATGGCATCCCTTATTGTTTTCTACAATAGGGATATATTCACCCCCCAAAAAAGGTGCCCACTAAGCCCTTCTAAAATAGCTCTATTTTCTCCTTTAATGCTCATCGACCTCCCACTTAGTTTTCCTTGGAAACTATTTTGAAACCACCTCCACTCCCTCAAAGCTTTAAATAATTAATTTTTTTATTCTTTAATATCAATAGCTAAATATAATATTATTTATAATATTATGGTAAAATTTATTTCATTATATTATTACTTTTTTATTTTATTTTATTATTAACTTTTATTATATATTGTATAAGAGTGAATTTGCACCCCATGTACAAATCTCCTTTTTTCCTTTATCCACTTTAGAAAACCAAGTTCAGAGGCTTAATTCCACCTAATCCCACTACTTGCATCACACTTGGTGCCTATTTTGAGCATCGGTGGAGGCGTTTCATTCAAGGATTCCCATGTGGTGCGTAGAAGTCCACGCGGCGTGCTTACGTCCCTAACAGATTCTCATGTTTGGAGCTTGCAAAGGCATTACACTTCCCATTAGGGGTTGATTTGTAATGCCTTCCTCAGTCGACTAACCCGAATATGGTCGTTTCTCTTCATCTTTTCTTCATATTCACTCCTTGAACAGGCATTAGGATCTCTTCACATCTTCTTCCAAGTATTAAGCTCACTCTTGAAAGCTCTAAGCATTGTAGCCAAACACTTTACACTTCACAGTAGCAACATCAACACTCTATCACGTCAGTAGAGAAAGTTTGGGACAACACCATTGCAGTAGAGGCTTGAGTTCCTCTCATTTCTCCCCCAAGTAGCCTTGAGTGCTCTTGGTGGAGGTGGTAAGCTTCCCTCTCCTCTCCTCTATCATTTTGTTGAGTAGCATAGTACTGGTTTGTAGTGCTTGAGTTTTTCTTACTTCTTTATCTCTTTAATAGTACTGGTTTGTAGTGGTTGAGTAGCATAGTCAAGGCATAGGAATATTCGATTTAATGTTACTTGAGTACATGAGTTCTCAATCATACCTGGAATAATAATCCTTTCCAATGACCTATGTTTAGTATCTCCCTTACTTTCATTTTGTCTTTCCCCCTCACAACGAACCTTACCTCTATTTCTTTCACTCTTCACTCTTTTTCTTGTGCTCCCCACTTCCTCTTTTTCTCTACAACATTGTTTATCGTTTCTACTCAATCACCCCTAGAAATCCTCCTTCAACATGAATACCTTGAATCCTATTGTGATCCCTCTCCTTATATGTATTAGAGTCCAATTTTATTTTTCCCCTGACTAGATGATGTATGTCTTTTTCTCGGAAAGAACAAAAATCCCTCTCTCTCACACATAGCCGACAACAACTAGCAAAGAGTGGTGGAATAGACAAGCAAGTGAGTGTAGAGGCTAAAGGAAAGGCATTCCCCCAAGATTGGTTGAATGGCCTCCCTTATTATTTTTTGCAATAGTGATATATTCCCCCCTGAAAAAAAAGGCACCCACTAAGCCCTTCTGAAATAGCTCTATTTTCTCCTTCTTTAATGCTCATCGACCTCCCACTTAGTTTTCCTTGGAAACTATTTTGAAACCGCCTCCACTCCCTCAAAACTTTAAATAATTAATTCATTTATTCTTTAATATCAATAGCTAAATATAATATTATTTATAATATTATGCTAAAATTTATTTCCTTATATTATTACTTATTTATTTCCTTATATTATTACTTATTTATTTTATTTTATTATTAACTTTTATTATATACTATATAAGAGTGAATTTTCACCCCATGTGAAAATCCCCTTTTTTCCTTTATCCACTTTAGAAAACCAAGTTCAAAGGCTTAATTCCACCTAAGCCCACTTCTTGCATCACACTTGGCACTCGTTTTGAGTGTCGATGGAGGTGCTTCTTTCAAGGACGCCCACGTGACACACAGAGGTTCACGCAATGTGCTTACATCCCTGAAAAATTCTCATGTCTGGAGCCTACAGAGGCATTACACTTCCCATTGGGGGTCGATTTGTAACACCTTCCTCGGCTGACCAACCCGAATATGGCCATTTCTCTTCATCTTTTCTTCATATTCACTCCTTGAACAAGCATTGGGATCTCTTCGCATCTTCTTCCAAGCATTGAGCTCATTCTTGGCAACTCTAAGCATTGTAGCCAAACACTTTACACTTTACAGTAGCAACATCAACACTCCATCATGTCGATAGAGCAATTTTGGGACCATACCATTGCAGCAGAGGCTTGAGTTCCTCTCATTTCTCCCTGAAGTAGCCTTGAGTGCTCTTGGTGGAGGTGGTTAGCTTCCCTCTCCTCTCCTTTATCATTTGGTTGAGTAGCATAGTATTGTTTTGTAGTGCTTGAGTTTTTGTTACTTCTTTATCTCTTCCTTTGGCTGTTCATGGAGGTGGGAACACCAAAACAGGGTTTGACTGAAGCAGGCCCCTATACAGCCACTCAACAATTTCTCTCTCCCTTTTGTGTGCAGGTTTTGAAGACATTTGTTTGGTAGGGGCTTCATCACCCACACGGTCGTAAGTATTTTTTTCCTTTCTTCTCCTTACCTTTGTCATTTCTACTTCGTTATCTCAATTCTATCACTTTTTGCTATTTTACTGTATTATGTGGTTTTTTAGCATTTAGGTTAGAATTGGTTATTTATACATTTTTTGTGATAAACTCACTCTCTAGCCCTGTCATCTACCTTTTGCGCTGACATCTTTTGGCTGAGAGCTTGACAGTTTGTCTAGAAAACCTCTATGACCTGCTCTTTCAAATTCTGTAACTCCCACTATTGTTCCATTAAGGTATTATAGGGTAGTTCACCCCATGAGGCTCTTTGAATGAAGAGAACTCATGAGTAGTGAATCCCCCTATATCATATTTTGGTGAACCTGATGTGAAGAATAATGTTCTTCGAAAAACTAGGAGTTTATTTACCCCTACTTGGTGGGGTCATAACTTTTGACTCAGTGCTTAGAATTCAGAACCGTTTGCACCATTAGAAAGGTCTCCTTGATAACTAGTTCAATCCCTAAAATAATAAACTTTAGCAATCAAATTTTAAGGACCGACGCAAGTTTCGACCTTGAATTCTGCTCCAAAGACCTCCAAAAATGCGATTTACTAGAACATAGAAAATACCAAAAACATTGTAATGGATTTAATATCTTCTTTTATTAGTTCTATATCTAACTTTGTTCAAAATGTTAATGATATTCCATTTAATGCATGTGATGGTGACCTTGCTCTGTCCATGTCACTTGGTATCTTTGATCCTTCTCATGAGATTTCTCTTTCTTCGAAGGAAATCTTAATGCAAGAAGATGAAATAATTGATACCTTCCTTAATGCTACTCTACCTTCTATCCATTCCAATGCATTCTCTTTTGGAGAAGATGCATTTATGAATGATGAATCTCCTACTCCTTCCAATGAACTCTCTTCTAGAGACATTGTTTTTGTGAAGGATGAATCTACTCTTCATTCTAATGCACCCTCTTCTAGAGACATTGCGTGTGTGAACAATGAACCTCCTTCCACATCTGATTCTCCATGGATTGATGTTGAGAATTTTCCTTCAAATAACTATTCCACATTTGATCCTGTTAGGATTGATGTTGATAATATGTATTCAAATGATTATTCTACTAGTTGTGATGATTCTGTAAATGTTGTCTATATCTTTGCTTCCCCTTAAAAGCTTAAGAGATCGATCATTTATGTGACTCCAGCTAGTCCTTCTTCTAAAAGGATTTGTTCTATTGAGGGTGTTCCATTTGATGATGGTTCTCCTAATATTTCTAAGGCTCCCTCTTATAGAGTGGTAGCCCATACTTATGAGAATAGTACGAATAAACAATTGATACTTCTTCAAGCACCTAAACCTATGACTAAAGCACCTAGTGATTACTATCTTGTCGAGTGACCTCGGGTTACTCCAGATAAGGTCTCACTATGGGACTTGCTTCAATCTAATTTGGTTTATCATTGTATGCTTTAGGAAGCCTTGCAGAAGATCCTCTTTCCTTCTTCCGCTAGGCTAACGGATGTTGATGCATTGATGGTGTATATTTGTATGGATTCGTTGAATATTATGTTCTATCTACAGGAGCTCCCATCTCCAAAAGTACATAAGCAAGTGACCCTCTAATGATTATAGTTAATGTTAATAAGATTGGAATTAGGCGTACTCTCATTGACGCTAGTTCGGTGCTTAATGTATGTAGCATTGATCTATTGCGTAAGATTAATATTGACTTATCTTCTATTAATATTTCTTTTGTTGTCATTCACGGGTTTTATAATGTTGTGTGACAAGCCCTAGGCAAAAAGTTAACCATACCTACCCTAGTATATGTTATGGTAGAAAAGTTACCTTATAACCTTCTTCTTAGTAGACCATGGATTCATGCTATGCGTGTAGTCCCATCTACCTTACATAAATCTATTAATTTTTTTTGTAACAATAAAGTAGTCACAGTTAAGGTTGACACTGATGCTATGCACTTATGTGAGATGGTAGTTGTTGGTCAGGTTTTGATTATTCCTAATCTTATCCCTTCAGTTTCTTCCATTGTGTCGATGTTTACTCTAGTAGTACCTACTACAAAGGATACTCTCGAGGTAAATGTCCCTAAGGGAGACCATTTTGAAGCAAGGAATCCTAAGTGCACTCCTTCTACCTCCTCTCAAAAGAATGCATGTCTTGGTGATTAATGGGGACCCTTAGACTTTACAAATTCCTTTATTCAGGAATATAAAGTTGACCTTATCCACTTAGACCTTCTGATAACATCATCCACACCCACTATCGAAGATGGTTGCTCTTTTGTATTGCGGGGTAAGTTGAATGCAAATTGTAATATTCTTAGTGTTGATCATCCTTTTGAGGAATATGATCACACTTATGTTAAATAGGTTAATTTTGGTAGTCCTATCAAGAAGGATGATGGCGATCTCGTAGAGGAGTGTAATCCCCCTTGCAAGAATGACACTCTCTATGGAGATCCTTCTCCTTTTTCTTCTATCTTTGTGCCTTCTTCTTCTTCTTGTGAGAAGTCAAACCTTTCTCTACAAGAGAAAGGTTGGCTTCCTGCTCCTCATCTTTTATCTAAGCAAGAGTGTATTTTGTTGCGGCTTCTCAAAGCCCGCTTAATCACTCTTCCTTCTCCTACATGTAATAAAATTCATAAACATGATAAAGGAGAACATCCTTTTTGTACATACCATTGATTTGGTCATTCCACTGGCGAATGTAAGGCCTTGAAACAAAAAATACAACTTCATGATTCAAGTTCCATCAAACTCTCGTTTGATTGATGCACCTGCCTTTACTTTGCATGATAAGTGATATCGAGGTTTACCTCTATCCTGTTTGGAGTATCTTGCATAGTTCTCCTCCCCTGTATGTTAGGGGCAGTGATAACTAATTTTGGATAGGTGTTTCCTTCTTAAGAACCCCTCTTTTCACTATGTCTTGCAATTAAAGCATCCCTTGAGTGGACCCCTCTCTTTTCACGTCAGGTTCCCAAGGGACCCCTTTGAAATTTTTACAGTTTGCCTGACCGGCCACTTTAGACATGTCCTATCTATAGGTAGACGTGTTCCAGTTTTTGACATGCTCTATCTACGGGTAGACATGTCGCCGCTTTTAGACATGTTTTGTCTACAGGTAGACGTGTCGACGCTTTAGATGTGTTCTATATGTAGGTAGACGTATCAACTCTTTTGACATGTTCTATCTACAAGTAGACATGTCGATGCTTTAGATGTGTTCTATCTGCGGGTAGACGTATCGATGTTTTAGATGTGTTCTATTTGCGGGTAGATGTATCAACACTTTAGGAATGCTCTATCTACAAGTAGACATGTTGCCGCTTTTGACATGTTCTATCTATGGGTAGACATGTCGCCGCTTACCGACTCTATGGAGTCTACTTCCTTAGGGTTTCCTTCAAGTGAGAGTTCTTGAAGGATACCTTCCTTGCAAGTCTACGGGTCTGTAAGGTGCGTTCTCGGCTTCTTCCATGTGAGAGATCTTGGGGGATGCCTCCTTGCAGGTCTGTGGGCCTGTGAGACACTTACATTTTTACTTGGTGATACAAGTTCTCCTCCTTGAGTAGGGTTTTCTTTTATCACCTCTTTTGTGGTGCGGGTTCTCCTCGTGAGTGGGTTTTGCTTTCACCACGTGCTTTTTGGTGATACAAGTTTCCTCCTCGAGCGGGGTTTTCTTTTATCACCTCTCTTTTGTGGTGCGGGTTCTACTCCTGAGCAGATTTTTCTTTCACCACGTGCTTTTTGGTGATATGGGTTTCCTTCTTGAGCAAGGTTTTCTTTTATCACCTCTTTTGTGGTGTGATTTCTACTCTTGAATAGGTTTTTCTTTCACCACATGCTTTTCGGTGATACTGGTTTCCTCCTCAAGTGGGGTTTGCTTATATCACCTTCTTTGTGGTGCAGGTTCTACTTCTGAGTGGGTTTTTCTTTCACCACATGCTTTTTTCATCTCTCTCTTCTTTCTTGTATATACTGGATCAAAGATCTACATTTTCTTCATCCTGAGTATATGCTCCTTCTTTCTTCATCTCAAAGTTCTTTTATGTATTTTTTGGGGATGACACATAGTACTGAGACAACCTTTTACATCGAGGTCTCTCTACTTTTTCGGCTTGAATCCTTTAGCTTTCATGCCCTAACATTGCTATTTATTGCAGGTTCTTCTTGTATAATGTATTATCTACTTCTTCAATGATTCAGGTATACATTTCTAATATTAATCTTTTTTTATCTACTTTATCGGGCACTCATTAGTATTCATGCTTGCTAAAGTGGGGGAAAAATGCATAAGAGCGAATTTGCACCCCATGTGCAAATCCCCTTTTTTCCTTTATCCACTTTAGAAAACCAAGTTCAGAGGCTTAATTCCACCTAAGACCTTTGCTTGCATCACACTTGATGCCCGTTTTGAGCATTGATGGAGGCATTTCTTTTAGGGACGTCTGCACAGTGTGCAGACGTTCACGTGGTGCTTACGTCCCTGATAGATTCCCATGTCTAGAGCCTGCAAAGGCATTGTACTTCCCATTAGGGGTCGATCTGTAATGCCGTCATTGACTGACCGACCCGAATATGGCCATTTCTCTTCATCTTTTCTTCATATTCACTCCTTGAACAAGCATTAGGATCTCTTCACATCTTCTTCCAAGCATTGAGCTCACTCTTGATAGCTCTAAGCATTGTAGCCAAACACTTTACACTTCACAACAACATCAACACTCCATCACGTCGGTAGAGAAAGTTTGGGACCACACCATTGTAGTAGAGGCTTGAGTTCCTCTCATTTCTCCCCCAAGGAGCCTTGAGTGCTCTTTGTGGAGGTGGTAAGCTTCCCTCTCCTCTCCTTTATCATTTGGTTGAGTAGCATAGTACTGTTTTGTAGTGCTTGAGTTTTTGTTACTTCTTTATCTCTTCCTTTGGTTGTCTATGGAGGTAGGAACACCAAAACGAGGTCTGACTACAACAAACCCCTATACAGCCACCCAACAATTTCTCTCTCCCTTTTGTGTGTATGTTTTGAAGACATTTGTTTGGTGGGGGCTTCATCATTTCTATAGTCGTAATTATTTATTTCCTTTCTTCTCCTTACCTTTGTCATTTCTACTTTGTTATCTCAGTTTTATCACTTTTTGCTATTTTACTATATTATGTGGTTTTTTAGCATTCAAGGTAGAAGTGGTTATTTACACGTTTTCTATGATAAACTCACTTTTTGGCCCATACGAGATGCCAGCACACCTTTGAGATGCCAACATGTAGCATTATTTGTTGCCTTTTTGCGCTGACGTCCTTTGGTCGAGAGCTTGATAGTTTGTCTAAAAAACCTCTATGACCTCTTTCAGATTCTGTAAATTTTGATGTTGTTCCATTTAGGTAATATAGGACAGTTCACCTCATGAGGCTCTCTGAACGAAGAGAACTCGTGAGTAGCAAATCCCCATATATCACATATACATATACATTTTTTATTTACTTATATATCAAAGGTATGCCATTAGCTTGATGGTTTATTTCAATGTGTCAAATCATCAAAGCCCTCGTTATCAAACAATTTTAAATTAAACAATCAAACACATAAAATCAAACAATCTAAATCAAATAACCCAAAACAACATTTATCAGACATCATGAAAGAGTGAATCGGAGTGGGGTGCTACAATCTACATGGTCATATCATCAAAAAGTTTGGGATCTCTTAGGTTTTTTTGAATATTTAAATTTATTGGTGATTTTGAAGTCATAGAAAATGTAAGTAAGATAAATGGCTATAATAGGATCATAATTTGACAAGTGGCTAAAGATCACTTGACAAATGAAATTCATGTCAAAGTAATCATAAGGTTATCAATCCCTAACAATTATTTGCATGTGACACAAATAATATTATTTCTACAACATCCAAAGGAGTTTGCAAGGTAGTTTCTACCTAGAATAGAGGAAGCAAATGTAGATCAAATTATTTAGTTGAAGACTAAAAAGCTCCCTGGAGGATTCATTACTTTAGAGAATCTCTTCACTCCTAATGATGTGAAGAAGGATGTATTTAATTATATGTATGGATGAAAATGAAAATGACATGTAAATATATTAATGTATAATGCAATGGCAGATGGTAAATGAACATAACACAATAGAAAGTGGACTAAAATGTGATGAGATAGAATATATTAAATGAACCTCATGATATAATGATGATATATGAGTAATACAACCTAATGGGAATGCCACTAAAATGATTAATACAATCTAAAATGAGATGTTTAAAATAATAAATTCTAAACAGCTTTGTGCAAATGAAATGGTTATGTCATGATGAAAAGATGCTTAGAATAACCAATCCAAAATAGCTTAATGCAAATGAAATGATTATGCAATGGTGAAAATATGCTTAGAATAATAAATCTTAATCAAATTAATGAAAATCAAATGATTGTGGAATGATGAAAAGATGCTTAGAATAACAAATCCTAAACAACTTAATGCAAATAAAATAATTATAAAATGATGAAAAGATTCTTAGAATAACAAATCCTAAACAGTTTAATGCAAATGAAATGATAGAAATATGCTTAGAATAACAAATCCTAAACAACTTAATAAAAATAAAATGATTATAAAATGATGAAAACATGTTTAGAATAACAAATGTTAAACAAGTTATTGTAAATGAAATGATTATAAAATGATGAAAATATGCTTAGAATAACAAATCCTAAACAACATAATACAAATGAAATGATTATGAAATGATGAAAAAATGTTTAGAATAAAAAATCCTAAATAACTTATTGCAAATGAAATGATTATGCAATGGTGAAAAGATAGATAGATGATAGGTGTAACCCTAGTGTACCAACCAAAATTGAACCAACCTAATGGGGAAGGTGATGGTGGGACACACTTGCACATTAAAGATAAAAATATTGGGAACGAGATAATAGGAATAAAGCTGAAATACAATGGAATGGAACTAGTAGATGGTAGGATGGGGGATTGAGAAATTTGATGTTATGCATTATGTTGACATGTAGTGAACACTTAATTTTATATAGCATGAGATACTATGCACCAAGGTATGAGGAACCAAGGTGACTTCGTATCACATGCATAAGACTGACACAACAAACAAGGAGGGTTAGTCCAACATTTTGGAAAACTACAAACACATGAGGATGCCCCAACATAACACAAGATCACAATGGATCTTGGTGGATTTGATATAACATTTATTATTGCAAATTGATCTCTCAATGCCCTAACATTGCCATAACATGCTAGTATAATTTAGCATAAATAAATGTTGAACAAATATATCATAATTTATCATGAATTTAAATAAAATGATAAATATATACTTCATATGATTGTTATCATACTTATTTTTATTAATTATTACTAATTGTAATATTCTAATAGAAAAATTGTCACATGTGATTATAAGGCAATCATATATCTATCTGTGACTACCATCATGGAAAGTAAGATTGCAAGAAAGAAATCTATAACATGTTATTATTTATAATTCAACCATTATAAAATGAATACACATTCAAATTTAAATGTTTAATATTGAAAAACATGCACATAAATAAAATATTATACTATATCAATTTTTATATATAAAGTGTAGAATAATTCTCTACACATATACAAAATTGACATTTATACCTACTCAAAATATTTTTTATAGAATCTTGCATATGTCATCTCAAGATCTATATACAATGTGCATGTTGAATAGCTACACATTAAATCCTAATAGTCCAATTGATACTATGACTCAGGAGAATCCTAGGATCATCAAAATCTAGCCTCCTCATGCCACTTGATGGATGCAAAGTTGATTGCATAATAATAAGTCAAACCATAAAGTTAATTAATTAACATGGTAGTAAATAAATTAGGCTATCAAATAAAAACTTATCTACTATAATTTAGAAATTTCAAATTACCATATTGTTACCATCTCTATTTTGCATTATATCCATTATTTGTGTTGCTTGGTTAAGATCAATAGAAAAAGGTAACATATGTTGCTAAATATTTTGTTGATCATCTAAAGCCATAATAACATGTGCATTTAACACAACTTAAACCAAATTTATTTACAAATTAAATACATAAAACTGATTGAAGTCAATTCTATAATTTTCATACTATCTCCACTTTGCATTGTATACATTATTATTGTTTGGTTAAGATAAATAGAAAAAGGTAACATATGTTCTATAATGTATTGTTGATCATTTGAAGCTACAATGACATGCAAATTTAACACTATTAGATAAAGTTTTCAAGTGTAAGATTGTATTATGTAGTTAATATAAACAAGGTTAATTTTTTTAATTATCTAGAATAGGGATAACATTGAACATTGATGGTTCATTTTTGTAAATTGTATCTTGTTTGTTTGATTAAATATAGAAATGTGGTTAGAAATAAGAATTGAGTAATTGTCTATAAAATTAATAAACATATTTAATAGTTAAAAATTACCATTTATTTAAATTGTATTTCATTTGTTATTATTTGATTTAGATTAATAGAAAAAGGTATTCAATGCCATTGAATACTTTCTTGATCATTCAAACCTACAATGACATATATTTAATATATGAAATAAAACAAAAAATATTATTTTTATTAAAGGTAAAAAATGGGTTTTCAAGGGGCCTGAAACCCTTTACAAAATCCAACAACTAATAGAGAAAGTAAAAACCATTACACAACAATCATCCCAATGACAGCAGACACAACCAAAAAGATGGAAACCAGACACCAAACACTAAATATTGTTCAGGATCTCCACAGATTCCATTTCAGTAACAATGATCTTATGCACATTCTCCATAGTATCAAACACCTCAACAGATGCCCTAATCTTAGCTTGCATTTTGTTCTTGGTTCTAGCCCCTGGCCCACCCATCTTTACCTCATCACTCAAAACACTATCTTTACCAGCAACTTTCTTACCCTCGCACTCCAAAGTTAGCAACTTACCCCCCATAGCAGTATCCCCACCAGACACACTCCCCTTCTTCTTAATAATCATAGGGGAAATCACCTTGGCAGAATCCAGAGTGGTCCCATCCTTAGAAGCATCTCCAGTGTTAATCACAACATTCCATAATTTATCAAATTTTTTCTCAATGGAGGAAAATCTACCTTCCCAGTTCCTCTTCAAGATAGTGGTTTCCTCCGCCACAGTATAAGCAACAATATTAAGGGATTCCATCAGTTTATCAATTTGGCTTTGGATAGAAGTGTCCTCAACCTTACTAGCAATGCCATGAATTCTAATGTTGGTCTTATTGATCTCATGAAAAAACCACTTAAACAACTTAAACAAAACATTAATAGAATCACGGGCCGAGCCTAGTACATCAGATAACTCCTCCCTATCAAAATTCTCAATACGCTTTCCCATAGCAACATCCTCATCAGGAGGACTAGAAGGAGCTTTATCACCAGAAAAATTGCAACCTTCTCCAATGGGAATGGGAGTCTTCAAAATTTGAATGGAGCGGGTAATTTCCTCCATAATAGCCTTCCTTTTAAGTAGTCTTTCCACTTCCTCCTTCCTGGAGCCCATCACAACACCACCCTCAGTCACATCCCTTCCCTGCTTTTGCAGCCCAATAACAACACTTAGAGCCTCACCATAAATGCCACCAGTAAGGGAGAGAGGGAAACCCTGCTCTAGAAGCTAGTCTGCATCCAAGACCTTTCTCTTCTAACTACCATCAACCATGTCCTGCATAGTTCTAGTCATAGGGGGAGGAGAGGAGGCTTTTCCATAAAGGTCAACATTGACCTTACCCCTTTTAACAAGAACACTCACCTCCACCTCATCACTACAAGTTGTATAGCCCACCTTAACCCCCAAATTCCTTTTACCGGTTTGATCCACAACAAGGGAGATGGGGCCCTCCTCCATAGTAGCATAAGAATTTGGGACATAATCAGCATCATCGTCCCTATCTGTCTTTGAATCCTTATTCAAAATGATCCTCCTCTTCTTAACAATCTTACCACCCCTACCATCACACGAATCAGTGTCATAACCCTCCTGGGGCTTGGCCAAATTATCATGCAGGGCAATAGGGGACTTTTGCACCTCACGGGCTTTGACATGTTTATGAATAAGGAGAATTAACCCCACATGCAAAACAGGGTTCTTGGGGTTTTTCAAATGCTCCTTAATCCTCGTATCAAGCGACATAAGTGGATAATAAGGGAAGGACACCCTTTTCTTGTGTCGGAAATGATTAAGCAATATGAAATGATAAGCATTAATCATGGTATATCTTCCTTCCAAAGTTACATACCTCATGATTTCTTCAACCACATCACGCCAAAGTGATTTCAGCAAATTCCTCTAATACCAACCACTCTTAGCTAGCTTAAAATCAACAACCTCATTCTCTTTAAAGAATATGGCCATCGCTGCCTACACTTATTTTTTATCCCTAAAAAACTTCATGCCCTGCATGGCCAATCCTGTAATTTGGGCAATAAATTATTCATCGACGACCATTTCCCTCCCTCCCAGATTCAGGGATCTCTCCTTCCAGCTTTGAAGAAATAATTCAGTAACCTGGGGATTGTTACCATGCATTTTTTCTATAAACAGAGTAAGACCACCCTTTTCTAATATCTCCCAAACCTCTTTCCTTTGCTTAGCAGTATCGCAAGACTTCAGGCTCAACATGATTGCACTCCCCACCCATCACAAAAATCTTAAGATGCAAAGTCCAAACCCCCAACCAAAATCACTCTAAGCAAAGACAAGTGCAAACTAGAATAGAATGAGAGTGCAGAAGTCTCTCGAAGCAAAGGCAACCAACACGGAGAATTTCTGTGAAGCTAGGCACCAGAAAAAGATGCAATAATGAATTAGAACTTTGTGCCTTATAAAAGTCATCAAACCTACACAAAGCTTTATCATCTTTAAGCATGACAATCAACCATGTGATCAAGGACATACAACCCTTCATGTAAAATAATATCATCAAATAATTAGCATCCATTATTGACAATACTCGTAGCCTCAAAAGGAATAGGGTCATTTAAATCCCACTCCTTATAATCACGAACACCACAGTTGGCAAATAAATCCGCCAACCTATTTCCCTCTCTCAGAATATGGGATATATAAACATTATCAAAGGACTTGATAATATTAATAGAGTCCCTAACCAAGGCTTTAATGGTCCAAAAAGGAGGAGAGGCATTCTTAAGATTAAATTGATAATGTTCATGGAATCCCCCTCCAACCAAACCTTCCTAAACCCTTTCCTTTGTGCCAACTTGAGACCATGATAAGCTGTAGCCGCCTCCGCAAAGTGGTTTGTCTGGATTCCCAAAGGGAGTGCCACAGCGAAGATGAGTGCACCATTAGAATTTCTAATCACTCCCCCACATCTAGCAAGTCCTGGATTTCCTTTAGCAGAGCCATGAAAATTAATCTTAACCCAACCATCCAGTGGCGCCTTCCAAACAACACCATCTCTAGAGGATTTTTGTAATTCCCTGCCACGCAACCCTAGGGGTTGTTAGCAATGGGTAGTGAATTTTCATGTTAATTGTACTTAAACAAAACAAAAATTATGTTTGAGTAGTTAATTGCAACTTCCCCTAGGGTTGTGTGGTGAGGCGTTACACATGGTATCATAGCCCAAGTTTAAACACTGGGTGCTTTGGGATAATGTTGACCCATTATGTTGTTAGTTGCATAGAGTTTTTGTTTGTGTACCTTGTCTTATGTTGTGGTGTGTATCTGTATAGGATCATGCCACCTAGGCGAGGTCAGAGTAGAGGTCGTGGTTGTGTAGGTAGTCAAGGAGGTAATCAGTAGGATACACCTCCCATTGTTCCCCATGTTTATGATCATGAGGAGCATCAAGCTTCTCAGTTTGTGCCAGAGGTTGGTAATCAGCATCAAGATCCACCAGGGATTGAGGACGCTTAGTTGCATCACTTGCTTGAGGAGACTCTAGCTCATATGGGCCCGAGGCAAGATAGGGATCAAGAGGTCATAGGTGGGAGAGATCAGATTCCAACTTCATCTGAGGCAGTCATGGCTACTCACATTAGAGATCTTCTTAGAGCTCATCCACCCACTTTTGATGGTTTGGGCAGTGGATCAGAGGTTGAGACTTGGTTGGTTGATCTAAATAGGTGTTTTGTTATGCATCTGTATGGTAGCAACACCAGAGCTAGGTGTGCAATCATGCAATTGATGGATTTCGCATCTTCTTGGTGGAGGTTAGAGGAGCAAAAGCTCCATTTGGATATCGACACTGTATCTTGGGAGTTGTTCCTAGAGTGGTTCAGAGCTCGATTCCTTTCTGATCATTAGTGTCAGCACCGTGGAGATGAGTTCCATGCCTTATGATAGATGGATATGTTAGTAGAACAGCTTGAGCATCACTTTTTTGAGCTCAAACACTTTGCATGCATAGGTGATGACAAGGGTATGTTGATTCAAAATTTCATTAGGGGCTTAAATGCCAAGATCAGTGGTGAAGTTCGAGTATTCGAGTCAAAGACCATGGAGGTAGCTATGGATAAGGCTCGTATTGTTGAGGATAATTTACCTTTGGTTTTAGGTGGTCAGGCGGGAGTTCAGTTTGGCAGTGCACCTTCCTTTGGTGTTGGGTCTTAGAGTGGTAAATCTTAGGCTACAAGCTTTTCTAGAGGGCATCAGTCACTCGCTAAGGGTGAGCAACAACAGCCTTCGCAGTCTAGGCAGCAAAATCTGTAGTACCCCTCCATTTGTGCTTATGTTTACTATCTGCATGTTTTCACACTGTTAGACTTTGGTACTTTGGTTTGGATATTTTGATCGATGACTTTGAGCGACAGTGGATTTGTTTTGTGATATGATGATACATTGTATGGTGATAATTAATTTCTGATATGCTTTGTAATAGCGTAGATATTTCCTTCAGATGTTATTGCTATATATATGTTTATGATGGATTAACTGTTATTTAACTTGTCAGTTTGTTGTGACATGTATTGGTGTGGAGAACGGAGTTGCATCACTCACTTGTGAGTGCCCTGTGATTTCTGTGATTTTCTCCACACGGTGTGCCTGTATCATGGATTATATATATATGCATGTTATTTGTTTGGTTGCAAGATTGTAGGTACATGACACCGACTCCACCTGGTTACTCAGGTCAGAGCATGTCAAGACTCAACAAAAATGTTGATTGGGAGGTAGTAACATGGTTTATCCTAGTCTAGTCTTAAACCCAGTCACAGTATATTGTCAGTTTTAGTTTGGAGTCTTTGGTGGTCTTGTTTGTGTCTAATTGGATTAATTGTTTGAAAGGAAAATTTTGTCAATTTATGATAGTTTGTTATTCTTTAATTTACTGTTGATTTTAATTTAATTAATTAATTAATTAAATTAAAGTTACCTTTATTGTGTGAATAGATTTTAATTTTAAATTAATTATTATGTGGGAAATGGTATTTTACTTGTTAGATAAATAAACAAAATAAAGAAAAAGGAAATTTGTATTTTGAAAATTGAAAATTGAAAATTCTTTAAAAAGGCATTCAATTGTTGATAAGGAAGAAATGAAAGATTGTCGTGAGGTTGTTGAAAGATATTTTTTCTTCTCGACATGTGTGCCAGTGGAATTAATTTCTTTTTGGTTGAGGATTTTCTCAGATGTTTATGGGATTTGGGGAAAAATAGAAGATTACCTTTTTCTTTACGGGAAATGAAAGAATAGAGTGTTGTTAAAAAAATATTTTGGTTTGAGTTATTTGTGAATTTTTGGGAATTGTTGTATATTTTTGGAAGATCTCTTTGGTTGGTTTTATCATCTTTCTAGTTATTGTGTTCTGGAGAAGCTTTGGAGGATTGCATACAACAGGTAGCAAAGATTCTCCCCTACAGACAAATTTCAAGCTACAGGAAACAGGTTTTTCACTATTATTTATTTAATTAATCCTTTTGAAAAGCTTGTCTATTAAAATTGTTTAAAAATTGTGTCTGATTGAAGAAATTGTTTGTATAATAAATCTCTGTTCTTCTCGGCAAATGATCTATAGAGAAAATTGTTAATTCTTTGTTTAATTCTTTGTTAAAAGCTTTCTATAGACTTTGTTATTTATTTGTTAAAAACTTCATGTAGGAAATAAGTTTGAGTAAAATTTGTGAAGGGAAATCATTTAAATGGAAAAATGAATTTGAAACCTCTGGGGGTAAATTAGAATTTGATTGGAAACCTTTGTGCGTATTTTCCATTGTAAAATCCTGTTGAATTTTTTTAATTTCCCCATTAAAACCCTGTTGAAAATTTATTCCAAAGTAAAACTCTAAAGAATTTTCTAAAAATTCCCCATATGAAAACCTTGTTGAATTTTGTATATATATATTATACATATATATATATATTCATATACAAATTGGATTGTGAAACTTTATTGATTTATTTTTATTTGAGGAAATTTTATATTCTTTGAAGAATATTGTGAAATCGCCGTACAGGCGAATTGGGGTTTTATTTTTTTAAATGAAACAGAATTTAATTTGTAGTCGAAAACCAGTGAAAATGCATTTTGCACATTTTATGTAGCATTTTTAGGTTAATGGTTTTTGTTAAGGGGGTCGCGGGGCTACCCCACAGCTGCCCCCATATGGGGTGATGGATGTGGAGGCAACCGGCGCTGCCCTTACAGGCAACACGCGATTGTCACATAGCCGCCTCCCCATATGGGGAGGGCTGTAGGCTGTGAATACAGCCACGGTTGTATATACACAGCATATTATAAATCATATGAAACCTTGTAAACTATAAAAAAAAATGAATGCAATTTCGAATATTTATTAATTCGAATGCAATTTCAATTTAGGATTTTTATTATTTAATAATACTTATATATATATATATATATTTATATTTATTTAAATAAATTTTTAAATACACATTTAT
Source organism: Sequoia sempervirens (assembly GCA_007258455.2). NCBI lineage: Eukaryota > Viridiplantae > Streptophyta > Pinopsida > Cupressales > Cupressaceae > Sequoia > Sequoia sempervirens. Next base: position 102,723 of record VDFB02004766.1, on the reverse strand, counting down.
TTTAATAAAGAAATTAGAATTTCTTTGAGTATAAATACATGTTAAGAATGAGATTAACAAGTACTTAAACATTATAAATGAAAGAGAAAATTTACTTTTTATTTTTATGTGAAATATAGAAAGTTAAAAATTAGAATAAAGTTGATGTAATTTCCTTATTGTATGAGAAAAGAATTACAATCAAGTTGTTATATTTTCTTGTTAATTCTTATTAAATGACTAGATAATTTAGTAAATCTGAATAGTAGATGTTTAGATTTCCTGATTTGCTTTAAATTTGTGTTTCCTTTTTATTGGGAAAATTGGGTATGTTTTAGATGTACAAGTCTTCCGAATAAGTTGTATAATGTGGGAGTTGTGATTGTTTAAGTAGAATTCTTGTGTTGACTAAAGGTTGTGTACATGGTATTTGCACGGTGTTTAGACACCTGATTTTATGAACACAGACTTGATGTTCGTTATGAAAAGTGTAGAATTATATGTTGTATTTTTGTACACCTTGTTTACCTTAGTCAGAGAAACTTAGATTCCTTTGTTATTTTTAGGGGAGTGGCTCTCTGTGAGGGCCGGCACACAAAGTGGTGCCAGGGTAACTTACAAAGAGTTAGTAAGTCAGTGAAAATTAAACAACACAGTAGTTAGATTAAAATCTTTAATTTGATTATTATGCCTCACTTATAGACTCAAGAGCTAGTTCAGTCTTGAGTATAAGATGAGAAGGCCTGGAATGGAAAATCGATATCTTGTTACTTTAAAAGATATTCGATTCTGCAATAGTTTGCATGTGGGGCTGGGTTTCGTAAGAGGTTACCAGGGTAACCCAAGTTGGGGGCTGGAACCTAGGAAGAAACACTAGGGTAACCTTTGCAACATTGTGATGACACTCCACCTAAAATAATAGTTAACCTTGTGAACTTAGCATATTTGATTGTCTTAATTCTAGAAGCAATGTAACCATCAATTAGTTATGTACTTGTGTCTAGGGTGAATAGGCTATGTCTAGGTAACCTTATTACTATCTCCTAGCATGGGGGGAGGACCTACGAGTACCACATGGTTGGGTGGAACGTGCACCTTACTCCGTTGGGTCCCCAATTTATGATCATGGCAATGAAAGCTTCATGGATGGAGAGCTTGTACTTGGATATAAATGTGTACTTCTTATATTGCATCATTGGAAATCTTGTATTTGTAACATCCCTCAATTGTTTATGAGGTGAACATTTGAAATATGTAATTGTAATTTATTATTTGATCTACCTCATCTGAAGAATGAGTATTGTAATGTCAACTCAAATGCAATGTATGAATCTTATTTGTACTTTATACTATCATGAATGGAATTCAAATGTTGTACAATGTTTACTTTTAAGTTTATGTTAATTAAATACATGCAATGCTAAATACTAAAGTCGTCTATGGAATCTCAAGTAGTGTAACATCGCGTAACTTAGTGAATGTATGCAACTAATTAAGTTAATATTAACACTTTAAAAAAAAATTATTGCACTTACATAGAAAAATGCAACATTCCTTAGGTTACAAGACGGGGCATTATAGATTGGTATTAGAGCAAAGGTTTCTAACACTGGATGCTCTGGGTAATCGCGAGCCCATTAGGTTGACCTAGTACGTAGTGTCGCTATCTATTAGCCTTGGTTGATTAGTATCTGAGACTCGTTACTGTTTATGTGTAGGATCATGCCTAGACGACGTAGTAGAGGTCATGGTAGAGGTCGAGGTGGAGGCCGAGGTCCAATCCCTCAGGTTACTCCCCCTCTGAGCCCTCATCAGAGTGATCAGGAAGAGTAGTTGGATCAGAGGAATGAGGGACAGAATCCTGAAAAGTCAGGAGTAGAGGGTTCACAGATACATCATTTATTAGAGGAGGTCCTAGCTCAACTTGGACCTAGACAGGAAGTTGAGCAGGAGGTTGTTAGAGAGCGTGATAGATCTCAAAGGAGAGTAGATGATTTAGTGCATCGGGATGCTATTATTGCAGGACTCATGCAGGATTTGTTGAGGGCACGCCCTCCTACTTTTGATGGTACAGGAGGTGGCTTAGAGGTAGAGACCTAGCTATTGGACTTGGGTAGATGTTTCACCATGCACCCATACGGTAGTAATACTCAAGCGAGATGCGCTATCATGCATCTGAGAGGATTTGCCTATACTTGGTGGCACTTGGAGGAGCAGAAGCTCCACTTGGATATTGGGTCAGTGTCTTGGGAGATGTTTCTAGAGAGGTTTATAGCATGGTTCATATCGGAACACTGGATGCAATGACAGGCTGACGAGTTTCATGATTTACGTCAGTTGACTCTATCTGTTGAGCAATATAAACATTGATTTTATGAACTCAAGCAGTATGCAAGAGTTGGAGATGATGAGGCGATGCTGGTACAACACTTCATCAAAGGTTTGATTGCCAGCATTAGTGGTGGAGTCAGAGTCTTTGAGCCAAAGACTATGGAAGTTGCTATGGAGAAGGCTCGTATAGTGGAAGAGAATCTTGTTATGGTGTTAGGTGGTCACACAAGAGTACAGATAGGCAGTGCTCCTGTAGCAGGTTTTAGTCCACGTGCTAGACAGGCACAGACAAGGGGTTCTTCTAGGAACCAATAAACACCCTCAAAGGGTGGGCAGTAGCAGTGAACACCTCAAAAGAATAATAATCCACAACCACAACAAGGTAATAGCCTGCATACAGGAAAGAACCGCAACTGGTGGCACAACAAGTGCAATAGACAGGATCAGCCTGCTCAAAGTGCACAATCTACTATTAGTAGAGGTAGTTTCCAGCAATCCAATGTACCTTCGGGTGGCAGAGTATTCGGTAGAGGCACTAGTTGTTACTCATGTGGTCAGCATGGAGACATTGCTAGGCAGTGTCCAATGAGAGGTTCTTCAGGTTTTGGGCCTCGACCTACAGTTTGAGAGCCTATAGTGGGTGATGCAGGACAATCACATATAGTTTATGTTGTGGTTAATGACTGCCAAGCCGATCATCAAAACACAGTGGTCGATACTTTAGGTAAGTTACATGGTGTTAGTGTTTCCATTCTTTTTTATTCCGAAGCTACTGACTCCTTTATTTCACCAACCATCGTTGAGCAATGTGGTCTTGTGGCGATAAAGCAAGGCGGTAAGTGGCAGGTAGAATTCGCCTCTGGGGTGAAAGTAGCAGTAGAGAACCTTTTACATAATTGTCAACTTAAAATTGGTACGTTAACTACCTTAGTGGATCTACATGTTACACCTTTAGGATCGTATGACATAGTTTTAGGTATGGATTGGTTAGCATCTCAACATGCTTTGATTGACTATCGACTTAAGATAGTTAGTTGCATTAATGATTTAGGTGCGAAAGTGGAAATCATAGGTATACAAAGACCTGTCTCTTTGAGGATGATATCTGCTATGCAATTAAAGAGATGTCTTCATCAGGGTTGTCAACTGTTTGCAACAACAGTTACTGATTTGGAAGAAGGTGAGAGTCAAGAGATATCTCTTGATGATCATCCTATTCTTAGGGAATTCACTGACATGTTTCCTAATGATATACCTGGAATGCCACCAAAGAGAGATATTGATTTTAGAGTTGATCTAGTTCCAGGAGCAAAGCCTATATCTAGAGCTCCATATAGAATGACGACTCAGGAGTTAGAGGAGCTACGTATCCAATTAGAGAAATTATTAGAAAAGGGTTTTATTTGTCCTAGTGTTTCCCCTTGGGGAGCACCTGTCATCTTCGTAAAGAAGAAGGATGGGTCACTTAGATTGTGCATTGACTACCATCAATTGAACAAGGTTACGATTAAGAATCGTTATCCTTTGCCTAGAATCGATGATCTTTTCGATTAGATCAAGGGAGCTAATGTGTTCTCTAAAATTGATTTGAAATCTGGTTACCATCAATTATGAATTGCTGAAGCAGACATTCATAAAACTACATTCTAAACTCGTTATGGGCACTACGAATTCACAGTAGTACCATTTGGGTTAATGAATGCACCATCAGTATTTATGAGTTTAATGAATGGTGTTTTTCGTACATACCTTGATCACTTTGTCCTTGTATTTCTCGATTATATTTTGATCTATTCGAGAAACATGAAGGAGCATGAAGAACACTTGAGATAGGTATTGCAATGTTTAAGGGAAAATCAATTGTATGCAAACCTGAAGAAGTGTGACTTCTTTCAAACTGAGGTAAAATACCTTGGACATGTGATTTCTGAAAAAGGTATTGTTGTGGATCCTTCAAAGATACAGGCTATTGTAGATTGGCCTATGCCTACTAATGTAGGTGAAGTACATAGTTTCATGGGTCTAGCTGGTTACTATAGATGGTTTGTTCAGGGATTTTCTAAGATTGGTCATCCTATTACTTCTCTTCAGAGAAAAGGGAAGAAGTTTGTTTGGAAAGAGCAGTGTCAGTTGGCTTTTCAGACACTTAAAGAAAAGTTGACTAATGCACCTATATTGATTGTTCCTGATCCTACTAAGGATTTTGCAGTCTGCACGGATGCATTCTTAGAGGGTTTGGGAGAAGTTCTGATGCAAGATGGGCGTGTGATTGCTTATGAGTCTCGCAAACTCAAGGATCAGGAATTAAACTATCCCACTCATGATCTAGAACTTGTTGCAGTAGTGCATGCATTAGTTCAATGGGGGCATTTCTTATTGGGTCACCATTTCAAACTTCACACTAATTACCGTAGTCTACAATATATTTTTACACAACCTAACTTGAATGCTGGACAAAGACAGTGGATGGAGTTCTTGTGTGAATACGATTTTGAAGTGAAATATGTTCAAGGAAAAGAGAATGTAGTGGCTGACGCTCTTAGTCGTCGTTGACATGAGATCTCTGCTACTACTCTTGAAGTAGATTTGAGAGGTCAAATATTAGCAGTACTTCCTATTGATAGATTGTATCAGGAAGTAAAGTCAGAGATTGAATATGGTAGACCTTTAGAAGGTTGATTTGCAGGGTATATCCTTGAACCAAATGGTATATTACGACATTTAGGTCATATCTATGTACCACATTTTGAGGGTCTTCATACATTAATTATGATTGAATCACATCGAGCTCCATACTCAGCTCATCCAGGTGTTAAGAAAATGCATGCGGATCTTCAGCAATTATATTTTTGGCCTGGTATGAAACGTGATATTGCTGACTATGTATCGAGATGTCTTGAATGCCAGTGAGTTAAAGCTGAGCATCAACATCCCGTTGGATTATTACAGCCACATCTCATTCCTGAATGGAAATGGGATATTATATCTATTGACTTTATTGTTGGGTTACCTACATCGTCACGTCGACATGATGCCATTATGGTAACTGTTGACCGATTGACTAAGGTGGCTCATTTTTCGCCAGTATGATCATCATATAATGCTTCATCTATAGCTAGGATATTCATGGAGGGCATAGTTAGATTGCATGGGATTCCTTGTAGGATTATTTCTGATAGAGATCTCGTATTTACATCAGCTCTATGGACTTCATTACAACATGCTTTAGGTACACAGTTGAACTTTAGTTCAGCGTATCATCCTCAAACTGATGGAAAAACGGAGAGAGTTAATCAAATATTAGAGAATATGCTTAGAATGTACGTAATGGACCAAAAATCACGTTGGGAGGATTATCTGTAATTGGTAGAATTTTCTTACAATAACGGATATTAGAGTTCCATAGGTATGCCACCATTTCAAGCATTATATGGACGTCCTTGTCGAACTCCATTAAGTTGGGATCGACTAGAGGATACAGTATTACTTGGTCCTGAGATGCTTCGAGACATGGAGCAACAGGTTGACCGTATTAGAGAACATTTGATAACAGCACAAGATAGGCAAAAGAAGTATGCCGATGCGCATAGGATAGACCGACAGTTTGTAGTTGGTGATAGAGTGTTTCTTCGAGTGCGACCGCGAAAGAGTCCAATCCATTATGGAAAAGGCTCTCAACTTGCGCCTCATTTTGTTGGGCCATTTGAGATCCTAGAGAGGATTGGTCCTGTGGCGTATCGACTTGCCTTACCACCTAGTTTGTCACGTATTCATGATGTTTTCCATGTATCAGTTCTTAGACCATATCATCCTAACATTTCTCATGTACTTGATTGGAATGCGTTATAGGTAGCGGATGGGCAGCTGGATTTGGAGCCCGTGGCCATTCTACAGTGCCAGATACTCGGTCTCAGGGGTCGAGACGTTGATTAGGTGAGGGTCCAATGGCATCCTAGCCATGAGGCTTCTGCTACTTGGGAGGATGCGACGCGCATGAGGGAACTTTATCCCTATCTGTTCGCAGGCTTTCAGGAGCATGCCTGATCCTAGGGGAGGAGGATGTAGTACCCCTCCATTTGTGCTTATGTTTACTGTCTACATGTTTTCACACTGTTAGACTTTGGTACTTTGGTTTGGATAGTTTGATCGCTGACTTTGAGCGATAGTGGATTTGTTTTGTGATATGATGATACATTGTATGGTGATAATTAATTTCTAATATGCTTTGTAATAGCGTAGATATTTCCTTCAGATGTTATTGCTATATATATGTTTATGATGGATTAACTATTATTTAACTTGTCAATTTGTTGTGACGTGTATTGGTGTGGAGAACGGAGTTGCATCACTTGCTTGTGAGTGCCTTGTGATTTTCGTGATTTTCTCCACATGGTGTGCTTGTATAATGGATTGTATATATATGCATGTTATTTGTTTGGTTGCAGGATTGCAGGTACATGACACCGACTCCACCTGGTTACTCAGGTCTGAGTGTGTCGAGACTCAATGGAAATGTTGATTGGGAGGTAGTAACATGGTTTATCCTAGTCTAGTCTTAAACCCAGTCACAGTATATTGTCAGTTTTAGTTTGGAGTCTTTGGTGCTCTTGTTTGTGTCTGATTGGATTAATTATTTAAAAGGAAAATTTTGTCAATTTATGATAGTTTGTTATTCTTTAATTTACTGTTGATTTTAATTAAATAAATTAATTAATTAAATTAAAGTTACCTTTATTGTGTGAATAGATTTTAATTTTAAATTAATTATTATGTGGGAAATGGTATTTTACTTGTTAAATAAATAAATAAAATAAAGAAAAAGGAAATTTGTATTTTGAAAATTGAAAATTGAAAATTCTTTAAAAAGGCATTCAATTGTTGATAAGGAAGAAATGAAAGATTGTCGTGAGGTTGTTGAAAGATATTTTTTCTTCTCGACATGTGTGCCAGTGGAATTAATTTCTTTTTGGTTGAGGATTTTCTCAGATGTTATCTGGGATTTGGGGAAAAATAGAAGATTACCTTTTTCTTCATGGGAAATGAAAGAATAGAGTGTTGTTAAAAAAATAGTTTGGTCTGAGTTATTTTTGAATTTTTGGGAATTGTTGTATATTTCTGGAAGATCTCTTTGGTTGGTTTTATCATCTTTCTAGTTATTGTGTTCTAGAGAAGCTTTGGAGGATTGCACGCAACAGGCAACAAAGATTCTCCCCTACAGAAAAATTTCAAGCTACAGGAAACAGGTTTTTCACTGTTATTTATTTAATTAATCCTTTTGAAAAGCTTGTCTGTTAAAATTGTTTAAACATTGTGTCTGATTGAAGAAATTGTTTGTGTAATAAATCTTTGTTCTTCTCGGAAAATGATCTGTAGAGAAAATTGTTAATTCTTTGTTTAATTCATTGTTAAAAGCTTTCTACAGACTTTGTTATTTATTTGTTAAAAACTTCCTGTAGGAAATAAGTTTGAGTAAAATTTGTGAAGGGAAATCATTTAAATGGGAAAATGAATTTGAAACCTCTGGGGGTAAATTAGAATTTGATTGGAAACTTTTGTGTGTATTTTCCATTGTAAAATCCTGTTGAATTTTTTTAATTTCCCCAATGAAACCCTATTGAAAATTTATTCCAAAGTAAAACTCAAGAATTTTCTAAAAATTCCCCATATGAAAACCCTGTTGAATTTTGTATATATTTATTATACATACATACATATATATATATATATATATATATATATATATATATATATATATATATATATATTCATATACAAATTGGATTGTGAAAATTTATTGATTTATTTTTATTTGAGGAAATTTTATATTGTTTGAAGAATATTGTGAAATCGTCGTACAGGTGAATTGGGGTTTTATTTTTTTAAATGAAATAGAATTTAATCCATAGTCGAAAACCAGTGAAAACATATTTCGCACATTTTATGTAGCATTTTTAGGTTAATGGTTTTTGTTAAGGGGGCCACAGGGCTACCCCACAACCACCCCCATATGGGGCGACGACTGTGGAGGCAGCCGGTGCTGCCCTCATAGGCAGCGTGCAACTGTCACACAACCACCTCCCCATACAGGGAGGGCTATAGGATATGAATACAACGATGGTTGTATGTACACAGCATATTGTAAATCATATGAAACCTTGTAAACTATAAAAAAAAAATGAATGCAATTTCAAATATTTATTAATTCAAATGCAATTTCGATTTAGGGTTTTTATTATTTAATAATACTTATATATATATATATGTATTATATATATATATATATTTAAATAAATTTTTAAATACACATTTATTTTAATAAAGAAATTAGAATTTCTTTGAGTATAAATACATGTTAAGTATGAGATTAACTAGTACTTAAACATTATAAATGAAAGAGAAAATTTAGTTTTTATTTTTATGTGAAATATAGAAAGTTAAAAATTAGAATAAAGTTGATGTAATTTCCTTATTGTATGAGAAAATAATTACAATCAAGTTGTTATATTTTCTTGTTAATTCTTATTAAATGACTGGATTTAGTAAATCCGAATAGTAGATGTTTAGATTTCCTGATTTTCTTTAAATTTATGTTTCCTTTTTATTGAGAAAATTGGTCATGTTTTAGATGTACAAGTCTTCTAGGTAAGTTGTATAATGTGGGAGTTGTGATTGTTTAAGTAGAATTCTTGTGTTGACTAAAGGTTGTGTACATGGCATTTGCATGGTGTTTAGACACCTGATTTTATGAACATAGACTTGATGTTTGTTATGAAAAGTGTAGAATTATATGTTGTATTTTTGTACACCTTGTTTACCTTAGTTAGAGAAACTTAGATTCCTTTGTTATTTTTAGGGGAGTGGCTCTCTGTGAGGGCCGGCACACAAAGTGGTGCTAGGGTAACTTACAAAGAGTTAGTAAGTCATTGAAAATTAAACAACATAGTAGTTAGATTAAAATATTTAATTTGATTATTATATCTCGCTTATAGACTCAAGAGCTAGTTCAGTCTTGAGTATAAGATGAGAAGGCCTGAAATGGAAAATTGATATCTTATTACTTTAAAAGATATTCGATTCTGCAATAGTTTGCATGTGGGGTCGGGTTTCATAAGAGGTTACCAGGGTAACCCAAGTTGGGGGCCGGAACCTAGGAAGAAACACCAGGGTAACCTTTGCAACGTTGTGATGACACTACACCTAAAATAACAGTTAACCTTGTGAACTTAGCATATTTGATTGTCTTAATTCTAGAAGCAATGTAACCATCAATTAGTTATGTACTTGTGTCTAGGGTGAATAGGCTATGTCTAGGTAACCTTATTACTATCTCCTAGCACGGGTGGTGGACTTACGGGTACCACATGGTTGGGTGGAACATGCACCTTACTCCGCTAGGTCCCCATTTTATGATCATGGCAACGAAAGCTTCATGGATGGAGAGCTTGTACTTGGATATATATGTGTACTTATATTACATCATTGGAAATCTTGTATTTGTAACATCCCTCAATTGTTTATGAGGTGAACATTTGAAATATGTAATTGTAATTTATTATTTGATCTACCTCATCTAAAGAATGAGTATTGTAATGTCAACTCAAATGCAATATAAGAATCTTATTTGTACTTTATAATATCATGAATGGAATTCAAATGTTGTACAATGTTTACTTTTAAGTTTATGTTAATTAAATACATGCAATGCTAAATACTAAAGCCGTCTATGGAATCTCAAGTAGTGTAACATCGCGTAACTTAGTGAATGTATGCAACTAATTAAGTTAATATTAACATTTTAAAAAAAAATTATTACACTTACATAGACAAATGCAACATTCCTTAGGTTACAAGATGGGGCATTACAAAATCCTCAGTCCCAACCCGATAGAAGTTGGAGACAAAAGAAGAGACATTAGATTTGGATGCAAGCTCATCGTGATCATTATGATTAGCTTGCTCAAAGTTCTCAATTGGTGTTTAGTGGAGGTGGTCTTCCATGACCTAGTGCATCTCTAGTTGTTCAAGGTTTTAGTAGAGGGATAAGATGTTTCTCTTGTGGTCAGCAGGGCACTTCTAGTTTTAGTCAGAGGCTAGCAGCTTCAAAGCCAATAATAGGAGATGCAGGCAAATCATATAGGGCATTCACTGCAGTGGATACCCATCAGGCCAAGCATCTGGGTACAGTTCATCCTTCAGCTTCAGGAGTTGATCCTCGCGGATCGAGGTTCTAATTCAGTTAGAGTCTAGTTGGTTTTGAGGGAGCTCTATCCCTTGTGTTTGTAGGCTTCTAGGAGTAAGTCTGGCCCTAAGGGGGGAGGATGTAACACCCCTCCATTTTGGCTCTTTTGTTTGGCAGTGTTTCTCTTTGTTATGTGGTTTTTGTTATCCTGTGACTTTGGTACTTGGTTACTATTTGATCTCAAACTGTTAAGCGATGTGTATGTTATATTTTAATATGATGGTATTTTACTTTGATGTTATCATTTCTGTTATGTTGTGACTTTGTTACTTGGTTACTATTTGATCTCAAACTGTTAAGCGATGCGTATGTTATATTTTAATGTGATGGTATTTTACTTTGATGTTATCATTATGGCATATTTTTTATTAGCTTAGTAGATAATTGAATTAATGATGTTTTATGCTTTTGATCATATTATTGATGTTAGAATCGTTAGTAATTTTGTATTGGTGAAGGGGATAGGATTGTACCACTCACTTGCGAGCACCCTACGATTTCGAGATTTCCTCTTCACAGTGTGTTTGATCATATTATATATATATGCATCTTCGATACTCTTTGTTCGTAGGTTGACAGGTACAAGACATCGACTCCACCTGATTTCACAGGTTTGAGCATGTCCATTGACCAACGGTAATCGATTGGGAGATAGTAGCTAGGTTTTTCATGCCAAGTCATCACTCTAGTCATAGTGTGTCCTTGGGTTTCAGTCGGGTTAAGTTGCTTCTTTATTGTGCATCCCTTGTTTTCATTGAAAAAGGTAAATAAATGGCTTTATGTATTTAAGTGTTTATTAAATTTATTTGGCTATAATGTTATGAATGTTATTTAATTTATTCAGTATTTTAATTTAATTAATAAAATGATCTAATATTGGATTAGATTTATTTTATTGATTACTTAAATTAATTATGTTGAAATAAATCAAGTTATTCATTTTGGAAATTGTATTTGTTAAATTCTTTTGAATTGAAAATTTTAAAAGATAAGTGTTAAAGTTGTTTTGGAAAAGAAAATTTTAAAGTTGAATGCTTTTCTTTGAGATGTTTAAAAGCATTTAAATTCATTTGGAATAGAAATTTTAAAATAAATAATAAAGTCATGTTGAAAAGAATTTTAGTTTTAAATTTTCAAATAAACAAAATATCTCCAAATTTGCAATAACTATGGGGATAAGATATTTTAGGGTATTTGACCAAATTTGGGGAAGGAAATGGAAAAGGCTTTTCATTCTTAAAATTTGGCTGTGAGAAGAAATGGAAGGAGAGTTCTTCATGATTTGTTGATGCACTTTGGATTGGAGTGAAGTTTTGGAAAGATCTTTGCAGTCCAACACCAGATTTCTTCTTCAAGCTCTTGTTCCAGCTTCTCATCACAGGTTCTTTTTGCTTATTGTTTGGAAATCAGCATCTTCAATTTAAAACTTGCTTGTAGATCTTTGTTTTGAAACCCTGTTTGAATCTTGAAGAATGTTAGAATGTTAGTTGAAAATCAAACTTGCAACAAGAAATCTTCAATTTCAACAATAGAAAATGAAAGAAACAAAATGAAATTAGAAAACCTTGTGTTTTAGATTTGTGAAATTTCCATTATGATTTAGAAATTAAGTTTTGGCTATGTAATTTTCTGTAGATAATTTTCCCATTTTGGGCTGTGAAATGGAATTTAGTTATATATATATTTGGCAAATAAAACTATATGTTGTTGATTGGGAGTTCTTTTTTAAAATATTTTTTTCCTGTTGAATGTCTTTTGTTCTGGATATTACCAAAATAGGGTTTGTTTTCTTTTAGAAAAAATATATATATATTAAAAAAAAATTGTTGTGTTTGGTGGGGTGGGGGCTGCCCCCATAACCGCCCCCCATGTGGGAGACACTAGCTATGGAGGCAGCGCCCAGTGCTACCCCCACAAGCAGTGACTCCTCACATATGGGGAGGGGCTGCATACTAGCTCCCAACAAGGGTTGTGCCCCTGTACTGGGGGCTGCGCAACAGCCAAAGTGTTTTGTTTTATTTGTTTTTTTTATGATTATAATTTTTATATATTATATATTTTTCATATAATATATATATATATAATATATGTTATATGAATATATAAATGTATATATTTAGTTGTATAAATATGTTTTTTTTTTAATTCTAAAATATAAGTATATATATTTTATATATTAGTTTAAATATATATATATTATATATATATTATATATATATATTTATATTTATAGTTTCTTGATATAATTAATTAGCAAATTGGAGTTGTTTTAAATAACTGAGAATTTAAATTGATTTTCTTTTTTTTTAAAGAAATATATATATATTTAAATAATGTTTATATAATTAAATATATATGTATATAATTGTATATATATACACAGTGAGTATACAATTATATATATGTATGTTTAACTTATATTTAGGTCTAAATATATTAATCCTGTGATGCTTGTTTTATTATAAATGATGCATAAAAAGTTGATTTTATAAGCAAATGATTTATTTAAAAGGTTAATCAAATGATTTATTTAAAAAGTTGATTAAATGATTTTATTTAAAAGGATTGTTTTAATCATTATGTATGATTGAACAAATGGAATTAAATGATTAGTTTTAAATTCCTTAATGTTGCCAATGTGATTTGATTTACTTTTGAGTATGTGCAATAATGTTAATTATTTAATTGATTTCAGGCATTATGTCATTGCTTGGCTTGGATTTAGGAAATCCTAACATTAGTTTATTGAGTTGCCTGAATTGCTTTCTAAGTGATGTTTTCGTTCATCCTCAATGTTGGGCAATTGAGTCATTTGTTTATGTAAGTCTTCTAGAGGGGGTTTTTAATCTTTTGGGGTTGTTGTATTATGTAGCCAACCTTTGTATTGTCTTGGGTAGTGCATATAGATGCATCCTATTGTTTTTACCTAGTTTTCATGAACGGGGATGGTTTGTGCCTCCTTAGGATTAGGAGAGGGTTATGTGGTTTGTGCCTCCTTTGGAAACACTGAAGCCATAGATCTTTGATAGAGCCAAGGAAGACCCAACTAAGATTCCAAAGTGACAACACATAATTCCATATCACACCAAAGAAAGCATCTATTGGGCATAACAAAACCTCTTTTAATCAAATTATCAGTAGTAAGAATTTTTTTCTGACAAAAGATCCAAAAGATGTTGATCTTGGGAATCAACCTAGAAGACCAAACAGACACCCAGAAAGGAGGTGGGCCAATAAAAGAGTCATTGATATGAAAATCCGAAGCAACAATAAACTTACCCTCTGAGGAGGGCTTCCAAACAAACTTTTCAAGAGAAGGGAAAGAAGGGATATGAACCAAAGAGATAGCCTTATAAATACATTCTAGACCGGGGTCCACCTCATGCAACTTCCTCCAATAGCCTCCATCAATATAATCATCAACAAACCTACCAAACTATCACAAACATAAATACATAAATGGTTGGGCCCATGGCACATCCTCAAGTGGCCCATTACCCAACCAATTATCATCCCAGAACATAATACTCCTCCCATTACCCAATTGCAAGAAGAGACCCTTAGCTATAAGCCTTTGAGCCTTTAACATACAATTCCATAGCATAGACCAACTCAGAGGAATAAACTCCTGAGATTAAAAATCTCTAATCTCAACATCACCATAAAGGTATTTTCTCTGAGCAATTTTGACCCACTCACTTTTAGCATCTAGAAGATTTCATAACTATTTACCCAAGAGGGCAATGTTAAACATTCTAAATTTGTGAATTCCAAGACCACCAACCCTTTTAGGCCTACAAACATCATCCCAAACAACTAAATGAGTCATTTTTTTGTCTCCAACACCAATCCATAGGAAATTTTTTTGAATTCCTTCTAAAATTTCCACAAATTTCCTTGGCATGTGAAAAAGACTAAGGGCATAAACTGGGATATTCTAAAAGGTGGATTTAATCAGTTGCACTTTATCAGCTTGGCTCAACAAAGCCCCCTTCCATCCAACCAAATTAGAATTGAATTTGTCGATCAACCCTCTCCATAAAGGATTCAGAGCCTTAGAGCAAAGGGGAAGCCCTAAGTAGGAAGCAGGAAGTTCACCAATTTGACACTGCAGAATTCTAGCAATCTTATTCTATCTAGCAATTGGAGTGTTGAAAAAGAAAAGTACACTCTTCTAAAGGCTAACCTTCTACCCAGAAGCAACCTCATACATTTGAAAAATCCATTTAATAGCCTTAGCTTCCTTGATCATAGCCTACCCAAGAAAAAGAGAATCATCCACAAATTGTTAATGGGATCTAACAAGGTTAGCAGAAGAAGGGGCTAACCCAAACAAAATACTAGAGTTAACAGATCTTTGGATAAGATGACCCAAAGACTCAACCATTATAATAAACAAAAAAGGAGACATAGGATCCCCTTACCGCAAACCTCTGAAACAATCAAAGAGGGGAGAAGGAGAACCATTCATGAGCATAGAGAACCTCAAAGTCGAGATAAATTGATGGACCAAAGCCACCATTTTCTCCCCAAAACCAAAGGAGATAATAATCTTAGACAAAAATCCCCAATCCACTCTATCATAAGCCTTAAGTAAATCAAGCTTGAGGATAAACCCAACCTGTTTATTAATAGTAAGAGAATGAATATTCTCATGAATAGTAAGAATAGAGTCCAAAATTTTCCTACCAGCAACAAAACCATTTTGTTGGGGAGAATTGATAATAGGAAATTTTTTTTGCAGCCTCAACACCAAAACCTTGGAGAAGATCTTATAAAGAAAATTACACAAACTAATAGGGAGAAACTCCTCAAAAGAAGCAGCCCCCGGCTTCTTGGGGATCAAAACAAGGAAAGTGGAATTCAATTCCTTCAGAAGGGTACCCAACTTGAAAAACTCCTTAGTAGATGTGACAACATCTTTCACAATAATTTCCCAAAAAGACTGAAAAAAGAACATGGGAAAGTCATCTAAGCCTAGGGCCTTATTACCTTCAAAAGAGAACACAACACACCGAACTTCATACGTCGAAGGAATACAAACCAACTGCTTGTTGACCTCATCATCCACTAAACGAGGAATATCCCTCAAAATATCTTCTTGACAAGCAAAATCAAGCTCCCCCTCCATCGACAGCAACTGAGCAAAATAGGAGGCAACAAGATTTTGTAAATCAACATCCTTCTCCAGAACATGGTTATTAAAATTGATCAAATTAATCCTATTAGAATCCTTGTGTTTTAGTGTCGACATATGGAAAAATTTAGTATTTCTATCACCACTCTTCAACCACATGATCCTCGACCATTACTTCCAAAATTCTTCCTCTGCAATTATATTATGCAACTTGGAAAGTAGAACATTTTCCTTCAAAATCAAATCCTGATCATACCCAAATGTCTGAATAGCTTGCTAAACTAAATGAAGCTCCTTAGAAACCCCTTCCTTTTCCAAGAAAATATGGCCAAATGAGGTACAATTCCATTTCCTAACATTAAGCTTAACATTAGCTAGCTTTTTAACAACTCTGAACATAGTTAACCCATCCACATTAATGTTCCACCAATCCTTAATAAAGTTACCTAGATCAGGATGACAAGTCCACATTTTCTCAAACCTGAAGGGAAAGTTCTTACCACCCAATAAATCCATAGAGAGAGCTAAAGGGAAGTGATTTGAACCTAGTCTGGTAAGAGCTGGGAGAGAACAAGAATAGTGGGCTAACCATTCCAGGTCTAAAAGAGCACGATCCAGCTTAACCTAGATAAGGGCATCCCATACACGCCTATTCAACCAGGTAAACGAAGCCCCTTTCAAATCTAGATCAATTAGAGTCGAGTCATTAATAAACTACATAAGATCAAGTCTACTATCATCCAACTTATCAGTATCGTGCAAAGGAGTATTAAAATCGCCTATAACCAACCAATTTCCAACATTATGACAATCTTTAAAAGAAGCAAGATTCTCCCAAAGCCTTTTTCTTGCCCGCTTACAATTAGGAGCATAAATATTAGAAAAAGTCCAAGAAAACTTATCATGAAGGTGGAAAAAGAAGTAGCCACATGATTACTGTCATTAAACACCTCCACACCTCTAATAACCTGAAGATTCCAAAAATTCACTATCCCACCTGAGGCACCAGCCGCCTCAGAACAATGCATACCACAATCCTTGAAAAGCTTCAATTTCAATCTAGAAAGTTTATCCAATCCCATTTTAGTTTCTTGGATTAGAACAATATCAGGGCGATGATCTCTTACCAGATTAGCCAAGAGATCATGCTTGTGAGGGTGATTCAATCCCCTCATATTCTAGGAGATAATCTTCATGGTGATTTATGGAAGATGCTCTTAGAGAACATATCCAGCAAGGTTCTCTACATTCCATCAGCAATATCCATCTGGCTCACCTTCTCCCTTGCAACATTAGTTGGAGGCCGACCTCTACCCCTCGACTCAAACCCATAGTCTAACCTCTACCTATTTATTATTACAACTCCTGGTGAAGGAGAGTGTTTCTTCCTATTTCGACCACAAACTTGAGTGTAAGGTGGATCTTCCTCCAACTCCTCAACCTCCTTAACCTCATGCTTTAACTCCAAACCCTCAATCTTCGCCACCACATTTTGAGAGAATCCTCCCCCAGAGGGAGATCCAGAAACAACAGTTGCTGAAGAGATGTCCTCTATCATCACAAGCGTATCCTCATTGAGACTAGGAGACAAGCATACCTTATCAACTTGGTCCAGAACCTGATTCATTTCCCCCAGAGCTAGTTGACCTTCCAACACCTTATCCACCTCACCCAAAAGTGTCTCTTCAAAAACCTCTGAGGGGATCACACCAATAGGCACCTCCTCCTGATCAAAAGGTACAACTACCTCCTGAGTAGGAGAAATAACTGACTCCACCTCCTTAACAGGAGGCTTCTCTACCTCTCTTCATTGTTTAGTCATTTTCTTAGGAACTTTGAGAGGACATTTTTGGCCTAGTGACCAACTTTTTTACAATGGAAGCAGGCAAAGGGGTTCAACTCGAACTCGACCAATTACTCCCACAACCCAAGTTTAGAATTAATCTTAACTATTGAAGGCAAATCAATGGAATGCTCTACATTCACACAAAATTTGGCATAAATCAGTCACTTTCTAAAAGCTGTCATTTGGTCAATCGACAACAAGCTGCCAAACATACTAGAAATCCCTTTAAAGACTTCCTCATCCCAAAACTCCAGTGGGATGCCAGGAATTCTAATCCAAACCAGAGCAACTGAGAAAGAGCACACATCCGGATTGAAGCTCGTCACCCATTTCTTCAACATCAATGAAGACTTCCCAAGAAACCATGGGGCACCCATCAGTGTCGTCACCAAATCATCCTCACAGTTGAAGGAAAAGGAAAAGAAACCTTTGGCCATAGTAGCCACTTCAACTTGTCCTTTAGGTTTCTAGCGACTTAAAGTAAACTTGCGGACCAGCTCAATATGAGGTCAGGGACCAACAAATTTACCCAACAATGCCATATCCATATTTGACATTCTTTTTTCAACAATACAGTCTAAAACCGAAACTGAGTACTCCCCAGTCTTTTTATTTGCAACAAAGGGCAGCCACCTTATGCTAGCAAGCTATGCCTTCGACACCGACCATATGGCCTTAGTGGGGAAGGATTCTAGTTGCCCCTTAGAATAGTAGGGCAATTCCCAAGGCACCTTCAACTAATATACCGATAGGGGGGTTCGGGACCTTATATTCCTGGGGACCTTCAACTAATATACCGATATTTCTCTTCCTCCCACCAGGGAACCTTCAACTAATATACTGATAGGGGGCTGAGCACCTTCTATGGGTGGGTGGTCAACACTAGTTGCCCCAAACTAAAGTTACCCCTTAGGCAAGTTATCTTTTAGACCTCAAGATGATACATAACAAAGGGCACCGATGGGGAAGTACTTTTTCCCTTAGGCTTAGAGCTAAATAAATTTGACCATTCGAGAGAGGAACTAGATAAGAAAGCATTCTCAGTCTTGTCAGACCAGATACCCTTGACATTAAGAGTCCCATCATTCTCGTTCAAAGATAGACCATTCCCTGACTTTTTAGGGCCAAGTACCACTTTTTCAAAGCCAGACACTGGGGAATGCATCGAGCACACACTCTTCAAAGCCCATTTCCCATCGAAAAGAACATTAGCCACAAGAGGGGACCCACATTGCTTACCTGCAATAAGGGCCCCACCGACATCACCCTCCCATAAGCAAACCAACCGCCATTACTGGCAGACACATCAGCTAGAATTCCTGCCACTTCAAAATTTGAAAAAACACCACCACCTAAGGAGCTCCCCATCCTATGAAAATTACCATTTTTAAACAAAAAATATTGTTATATAAATTACTAAAATGTTTTTGAATAAATGTACTCACTATGTTGTTGCTTAATAATAACTTTTTATTCTTGTATTGAGAGTCCTAAGTGCTTAAAGACCTTTTTTTAATTTTATTTTCTATATGTTGTAGAGGGGAATTAAAATTTTTAATACTCATTGGTTGTTTCATTCAAATCTTCAGAAATGACAATCTCTTTGATGAGTAAAATGATATTTGTGCATTTTCTTTGAACTGAACCATGGTGATATTTGTCTCCTAGACATGTTCTCTGAATTAGTGATTGATGTAAATTTGGAAGAGGAAGGAAGAGATGTATGAATATTTTTTATCAATCTTTTAATACATTGACTAAAAGTATATTTTCATTTTTGTTATTTGAGAAATTTTAGAGAAAATGATTAAAATAATTAACAGAATTTTGAAAGTTATATTTTGAAGCATTAGATGATTTCCAACCATCTATAATAGAAATAAAAAAATGATTAAATCTAAAAATATATTTTAAAATATCTTAATATTTCATTATAAAATTGTGGCACTGAAATTTACTTGTTCAAAATTCGTCTTTACATGTGACAACCCCAAACACATTTTGATATTCTATTTGATTACAACCATCTATAATTGGATTAAGATTTAATTAATTTTAAGAACCATAAAAAACATCAAACATTTCATTGTAAAAGTCATATCAACATTACAAATTATATTATTTTCATAAAAAAAACTCCCTCTACCATTGTCATCACCATCAAGCAATAAAGTAATACCATCTATAATTTAATAAGATTAATTTAGTTATTTTTGAAAATATATAAAAATAATTTAACATATAAATAGTAAACTTAAATCTTGAATGACCCGTACCAACAACTTGATCTTGCTCATTTCTTAATTTTTTTAGAAGATTTAAAATGTTTAACACATGTTTGCATGTGTTTCCCTCATTTGTCCATTAACATTCACACACATGTGAATTTGGTCCAAATTTTCTAACAAGATACCATTTTGTTGGAATTTTTTTTTTTTTATCTTATACGTGTTAGGGAAGAGATCATATGGATAACAATTTGCATCTGCTATTATTTTCTACCTCTAATGTAGTTGTGTAATATAAATAATTGCAAATATTTTTTATTTTTATAGAATGATTGTCTTATAAAGTGTATGAATAAGTCAATTCATTCTCCTCGTACATCTCTTAGCACGTTCACTTAAATAGTGACTCTTAATGTAAAAGTAATACAACTATAGAAGCATTGATTTTCTTTATTTGCATGAAGGAAACTTCTATATTTTTTTGCCGGCATCACTATATAAACAAAAAAAATAATGTCTTAGTATAAATAAAAACAATTTAAACGATGTAAATGCATAAAAATTATAATAAATAATTTAATAAGCTTACCAATACAAGTCTCATCATAACACTAAGGCTTTTGAAAGTAATCAATAAATTTCTTTACTTTGAATTTCTTCATGAATTTTTTTATCAAGTGAGTAATGATATCTTCATTATTACTCATTGCATACATTATCTCACCCAATCTATCAAATACATTAGTTCCAACATTTTTATTACTAACATACTTAGGTTATAGAATATAATATCACACTATGAGGTTCAAACATGTAATGTTTAATTATTCCACATATTTTTAATTAAATATTAACTTACATATATACATTGTTCAACCATGTCTTATGTACATGCTAAATACATAAAATATTTGAAAATCAAAGAATAATCTACAAGTTACAATATAAAAACCCATAAGTAGCATTCTTAAAAAAATAATTATTAAATTGATAGTATTTTTTGTTAACTATGAAATCAATTACAACTAATATATGTTTTTATAGACTAAATATTAAACAATTATGACGAGTGTATTTTAATATAAATAAAAAATTAAGGAAAATTAAAAACTTGATTGCTTCAATCTCAGC
Source organism: Sequoia sempervirens (assembly GCA_007258455.2). Lineage (NCBI taxonomy): Eukaryota > Viridiplantae > Streptophyta > Pinopsida > Cupressales > Cupressaceae > Sequoia > Sequoia sempervirens. The sequence continues at coordinate 81,832 of VDFB02004766.1, read as the reverse complement.
ACAAGAATCATTTGTCATAAATATAATGACATTCCAATTTTTTTTACATTGTTCCCTCTTCTATAAACTTTTGTCAGTCATTTATTTATATCCTCAACTTTATTTTTTGAGGATATGACTCATATAATAGGTATACTAACCTCTTGTTCATCAAATACAAACAAGACATATAACTGGTATTACACATGAATAAACCATAGATAAATTATATATTTTTACTAAAATAAATTTAATGATTTTATTAAAATCTATAAATATAATTAACATTGTTTTACTTATACTATATTCATTAAAAATGTGGAATCCATTGCAATAATTGAAATATATGAATGTTTCGCTATCATTTCTCGTATCCATGTTGTTTGGATGCTCATAAAAAATAAAATATTTTTTTCATTGTTTGGTCTTTATAGTAGAAGAAGGTATTTTTCTCCTCTACATATCACATGCTTAAACTTTCTACATCATCTTTATTTTTGGGATTAAAGTGATCGTACTCTTTTTCAAACATTCAAAACATCTTTCTTTAACAAATATGTACCCCTTTTATTTATCAATTGCGTCAACCATGGTTTAACAAATATGTTTTTTTTGTCTGTTCTCATTTGCTAGGATCAACTGAAGTTGCAGAGCAAAGAAGATACTAAGTTTTCCAAAGACTCAGATTCTAAGCTAGACTCAAAACATTCTACCTATGTTATGATCTTTGAATCCTTTTTATAGGAAGAAAGCATGAAGAAATTTACATAAATTTTTGAGTTCTGTGGGCAGATGAAGGACATGCGGAAAAGAGACAAATAGTGTCTGCATTAAAGATATCAACAAATGAGAAAGGGACCTGCATCTCGTAGTGTGGTTACTTTACAGCTGAAAGTAAGTACAACAAAAGCATCTTTGATCACGAGGATGATGACTTGACTTCACATTAACGTAGTGGAGTTACGGCTTTATTCACAAGGTAGCATCTTCTGTCAAGTTTTCAATAGTGGGCTTACCGAAACAAGTCAAATCAATCAAAGGCTGATTGAGTAGGATTTGACTCTCCTCCAAAAGGGTCTGGTGATGCAAGATCAAAGTTGGAAGAATATTCATCAGATGTACCAAAGTATCCTTGGCTAAATTCATTGTCTTTAGGTTGAGCATTAGGAATGTCTTTGTCATATGCGATTTCATTATGCCAATAAATATTGGTAGTATGACGGACAACAAGGTCGGAACATGGATGATCTTTTTGTATCCACCAAGGGAAGTTGTGTGCCAATTTTCTAATGCGATGAGCAGGATATTTTGAAAGATAAAATATTTGAGGCCCAATATCTTGAAGGAGTCATTCAAGGGTAGAGCTTTGATTAGAACTGTATGGTGGAATGTTATAATCACGATCTAATTGGAACTAGAAGATTTGGCCATGATTATGTTCCTACATCCATAATAACTGAGAAAACCATGTTAAAATATTGGACATCCAAAGGATATCAAACATTTTCATTGTGTAAAGAATTACACATGGTCAAGGATTGTGAAAACACAAAGTGTTAGCTTCTTCTTCATAGGGAATGCGATAGAAGTTAAACTTTGGACAGGATTGCAGGGGTAATCAACTAAGAATTTGGTGTTGAACGCGATTATGCTTGGCAATCTCACTTTGATGATGTTGCTAACGTTGAAAGAGTGACCAATTAGGTATCTAAAAAGGGTCAAGAACTTCAAGTACATTAGTGTCGGTTGAACTAACAAGGTGAATTTTAACTTTTTCTTGAAAACATTCTCGGGTTAGGAAGCCAGCAAATATATTTTTCTTTCCTAAGATATGTTCATGTCCAAAGGTTAAAAAATCTAGAAACTGAGCCCATCAGGCTAAATGGCTGCAGAGGGTTTGATCCTTGGAGGCCTTTTTAAAGAACCATTTGAAGTGTTGTAAATCTATTCTCAACATAAAGGATTTGTTAGTAATATATAAATGAACTTTTTTTAAAGAATTTATCACAGCAAGAATTTATTTGTGTTATATGATAATTCAACTGAGCTCCTATGAAGGTGTCAGATGCGTATCTGACAATGAGCTCTTTATCCCCGTGTTTTTTTTTTAGAACACCAATCTAGTGATGATGACTGGCATCTATTTCTACTATTTTAAAACTAGGTCATGGAAGGACAAGTGGAGGTAGTTGTTCACAATGGTTCTTAGTCTGTTGGATTGCAATAGAATGTTGTTTTGTCCAATCTGGAGCATCCTTCTTGAGTAGTTGATTCAATAGGTTTCTATCATGTGCCATATGAGAATAAAACCCAGAAATATAATTTACTAGACCAATAAATCATTACAAGGATTCCTTGTCAGTTATAATCATATTTTTGATGCGTCAAAGAATATGTTCTTGAGCTTCCATCTGACCATGAGCCAGGAGTTTGACACCAACAAATATAATTTCTTCTTGAGCAAAATGACACTTGTTGTGATTGAGAAGCAATCCATGTTCTTTACAGAGATCAAGAAATTTTTTGAGGTGTTCAAGATGGGTCTTTGGACACTAACTAAATACAAGGATGTCACCAATATATGGAGCAATGAAAGCATAGTGCTTTCGAAAGATGTCGTCCATATGTTTCTGAAATATGGAAGGAGTTGTTTTGATACCAAAAGGAAGAACCGTCTATTGGTATAGTCCTTGTGGAATAGAGAAAGAAATTTTATACTGATCTTCTTGAACAATTTTGATTTGCCAGAAACCGTGAGAGAGATCAAACTTGGAATAGATGTTTGATCCTTAAATGTTGTGCCAAATGTGATCCATGGATGGAAGTGGATATTGGTTGTCAAGTAGGAAAACATTAAGAGGTGAGGGTGCAGTGTGAAAACTAGCACTTGAGTTGCTTCTTGAGAGAGTTGGTTGTTGTTCAATGTAAGTAGACTGAGAACGCTATACTGGTGGTACAGGTGGTGCACGATTGGGTGCAGAAAATAGAGGAACTACTCGTGTATTGGATATCGTTGGTGTTCTGAAGTTAATGATAGCTTCGTCATTAATTTCTTCAATGGTAAGACCTTGAAGTTGAGGAGTTTTTGGGTGGTCATATTCAGACTCTAATTTCATTGCCCATCTTTGAGGTAACTAGATATCTTTGAATTTGACTTGCTTTAGAGCACGGATTTGACCAAACTGACTAGTAGAACTCCAGACTACACTAAATTGTTTATCTCTAGGTAATCTCATTTGAGGATCTTCCATTAAAGGTATGGTTGTATTAAAAAGATAGTATTGAACAAAGAAAAATAAGGTGTGGCCAACCAATCCTTCTTTCATAAAGAGATTTTCAGTAAAAAAATTGAAATATAGTACTTTATCCAAGTTATCATCTTTAAGATTGACTGAGTAATTTAGAACAATGTCCATTTGGACTGGACCATAAGTCATTGTATCAGAAATATCTCCTAGCATAGCATCAATTTTTCTTTACATGTCTATTACCATACAAAAGTATTAGGACATTTACAAGTAGACTTTGATGGTAACGACCTTCTAAACCAAAATGAACCCAAGAGAAATGTATATACTGATATGTATTAGGACTGGAATGTGCCATCTTTCTATATTTCTAGATTTCCTTATTAGACAGTAATTGTAATTTTTTAGATGATCCATTATGTATCTTATACTGTAATTCAACTATTTTACATAGATGCCTTTCATAGTACTTAAGTAGAAATACAATATCATGGAGTACTTCTATGTAAAATAGATGAAATATGGTATAAGATACATAATAGATCATCTAGAAACTTACAATTACTGTCTGATAAGGAAATAAAAAAATATAGAAAGATGGCACATTCCAGTCCTAATGCATATCAGTATATACATTTCTTTTGGGTTCATTTTGGCTTAGAAGGTCATTACCATCAAGGTCTACTTGTAAATGTCTTAATGCTTTTATATGATAATAGATATGTAAAGAAAATTGATGTTATGCTAGGAGTTATTTATGATACAATGGTTTATGGTCCAGTCCAAATGGACATTGTTCTAAATTACTCAGTCAGTCTTAAAGAAGATAACCTAGATAAAGTATTATCTTTCGATTTTCTTACTAAAAATCTCTTTATGAAAGAAGGATCGGTTGACCACACCTTATTCTTCTTTGTTCAATACCGTCTTTTTAATACAACCATACCTTTAATGGAAGATCCTCGAATGGGATTACCTAGAGATGAACAATTTAGTGTAGTCTAAACTTCTACCAGTTAGTTTGGTCAAATCTATGCTCCAAAGCAAGTCAAATTCAAAGATATCTAGTTACCTCAAAGATGGGAAATGAAATTATTTTAGTCTGAATATGACCACCCAAAGCCTCCTCAGTCTACAACCAGCTCTCTCAAGAAGCAACTCCATCAGTGCTAGTTTTCACACTGCACCCTCACAATCACCATATCAAACTTTCCAGTCACAAACCTATGGTCCTTATCGTCTACCTGATTGTATGAATATGTTTAAACATGATTCAGAATGTGGATTTCTTACTTAGCATTATAATGGTTAAGAGCATCTTGCTCGACATAAAGCTAAACGCACTACTAAACACGCATAAGAAGCTTCCAATAAAGCAACTGCTAAAATCGCTACAAAAGCTGTCGCATATGCCAAACGACCACAATCGGTCAACCCTTTAAGCAGTTCTGCTATGTCTTACCAAGATATACCAATTCCATAGCCAACTCGACCAACCATTTCCACACCACTGTGTCAACATCCTAAATTTATTGAAGATTCCCTTGGTTTACTTCACTATAAGAATTGTTCTTACACTTTCAATCCACCTGTTACTATTTGCCTAATTTGTGAAAAAACCTCATTTTCCTTCTGGTTTTGATAAAGTCAAGCGTGATCACCAATGTGTTTCTCACTTTTATAAGTTCAATTATTCATGCGATAATGATGATTATTCATGCCCTGCTTGTCAAGAAATTATGTGGATTGTTGAACAAATCAAAGATCATTGTTGTGATATGTTTGATGATGGATTTGATATGATTGCTGATATTCATAAAACCTTTGCATCCAAATATCACCCTTAGCTTAAGCCTAAATTAGTCATTCCCTTAGATTACTATTACTATCACACTACTACAGTCCTTGAACCACCTACAAATCATAACCGAACTTGTCATTTCGGTTCCTATAAACAATCTATATCTATCCGCATGATTCATTTTGGTCATCTTGTTAATATTCCTAAACCAAATCTTACCACTAATGAAATTGAACACACTACTCCATATGGTGTCTTTGTCACCCCTAGTGCTATACTTTGGTTTCGTGATTTTTTCACTACCGATGATACCTCTACTTTTGTGATCCCTTATTGGGCACAAACTGTTCGTGTTTCTGCCGAATCTGATCTTTTCGAAGGAACCAAAATGCTTAATTGGTCCAATTTATGTCACCACAAAACCATTCTTTTGGCCTGTGATATTTGTCTTTCCCAACAAATCAAACACAATCGTGTAGCTCAATCTGTTTCTACTATTGCACAACATGCGCATGATGTCATTGCTCACCTACAAGCACTTGAAACACGCTTATTATCTGCTCATGCAGAGCTACACACTGCTTATGAACAACTTGCAGCAGATTATTGCTCCTTTAAGCAACAAGTCAAAGCGTGGTGGACCCAACAACAACAATATGCAACACAACACACTACAACATTGTCTAAACAAACTTTTACTTTGTCTGAAGTTCATTCTACTTAGACTACTCATACAACAGTTCTGCAAACTGTTCGTGATCATACTATAAACACTCACAACTTGAAAAATAGTGTTTATAATACTGCCACTAGAGTAGAAAACAATTAGTCTACTCATCATACAGAACTCTCTCATTCTATTTCAGTAGTCCATATAGATGTTAAGGTCATTCAAGGAGAACTCTGTGATAAAGTTGATAAGGTTCAACACTCCTTGACCCATAAAGAACCACCTTATATGAACTTCCCTATAAGTTTTAGCTCCTTCCCACAAACAATCCATCAAGTTCCTAGTTTAGGATTTGCAATACCAGTTTATGGTTCGGCATACAAACCTAAACTCAAAATTTGGGATCTAGTCCTAGCGCAAGGTAGACCTGCCAAAGAGAAAAAGCTCAAGTTAGAAAAACCTGAGTTTGATATCAAGATGGAAGAAGGAGATCCTTCTAAAATAAAAATAAACATGTCTAGAAGCCAACGTTCTAATGGATCTTCACCATTGCTTAGAAATATTTATGAAGATCTTCAGAAACTCAAAGGACATGCTCCAGCATGGTCAGATTTTGATGACTTTGATGCCATCAAAAATATGAAAAGAGTTGAAGCTTTTAGAGCATGGGTTACACATCAAATCAATCAAGATCCTCTTATTACTAAAAGACGGGTTATTCTCCAAGCACTTAATGTAATGATAGCCATTGCAAAATGAACTTGGGATAATTTAGAACCTGGTTATAGAGAAGATATTCTCAATGTTGGTCTTGATTCTGTTTGTAACCAACTAGTCATACTTTTTGTTGGAAATTCCAACAATCTTAAAAGAATTGCTAGAAATAGATTCTCGAGAAGTAAATGTTGCAATCTCAAGTATCTTGATCAATATTGTAAGGATCAGTATACTAATTTCTATTATTCTGATCCTAAAGCAAGAGATCTTCCAAGCCTCTATTATTATTTTATTCGCTCCTTTCCTACCATCAAAGATTTCTACACAAAGAAAGTTATTGATAGTTTATTTCATACTGAACAAGATATCACTGAAGTAACTTTTCCACAAGGGTGATCCCATAATAGTGGTTTACAATTTTTGGCCAAACTGGACACTAAAATTATTATTTTTAACTAAATTTTCACATTTGTGCACCTATAGCAGCTAAACTGTGAGGAATTTGAAGATGGTGCAAACTAGAGTCTCATCAAATTTTGTTTGTAGATTCTAAAAATATTTTTTGCAAAATTTTTGGAATCAAATTGCACTTCTTTTTCCATCTCCCACAAAAATTTATTTTTTTCATAAAACAACATTTTTAAAAAGTGACGCACACCATATAACGCATAAATTTTTTTCCATGAAGGATAAAATTCTAATTCTTTCAAATTTAGATTTGTAACTCTGATATCTAGTGCTTCCACTTGGTTAGATAGTTTTTTATTGAATATTTTTCCTTAATCAAGTTTCAAAGTCAAACGAATTACAATTTAGACACAAATAGACCGTATAACGCAGAACTTTTTTGTATATGTCAAAATTTTTTATTTTATTTTTTGTTGGATCAAGGACTTCAATATCTGGTGCACTCATATTTTTCAATTTTTTAATAATATTCTATTTTTCCACATGTGAAGAACAAAGAAATTCATTTTCGATGAAAAACCTATGTTTAATAAAACTTAAAAAACAAATACATAACAAAACCAAATCATATTAAAATTATATTCATTGGATAGCTTGTTCTGAGGAATACCATAATCATTTGAAATAATTTTAAATGAATTCACTTGATCCCCCAAAAGCTAAATCAAAAGTGATTTTTTATCAGCATTTTGATAGGTGTAAAGGAGATTACATTTATAGGTGCATGGTTTAAAACTAGCGAGGTTCTATCCAAGGGGGTTTGATCTAAGGTGATTTGATCAAACCCTTTTCAATTGGAATCCTTAAAATGGAACTTTTTAAGGCTTAAATCATTATATTTTCTAAAAATATGTGATTTCAGCTAAAATCCGTTCCTCTCAGGAATTGTAAGCCACTATTATGACAACACCCACAACTTTGTGAATATATCAAGGAGATTAATGAAGAAATGTGCCAGGCCTAAGTCAAGAAGAGAAGAAGAAAAATTTGGTCCTCTTATCTCTGCTACTACCTGTCGGAACCTATTTCCAACATATGGATGTGATGACTGCACTCATAAGCATCACTGCAAGCATTCCAAGCATCACAATAAGTATAGAAAAAATAAACGTTTTGAGTGTTCTCTCAACATTCCAAGAAGACACAAGTCCAGAAGTCATCAAGGACATAAACCTTTCAAGAAAGGTTATTTCAGACAAAAGAAATAGTCACAAAAAAAAGGTAAAAGCTTTAAACCCACTTGCTACATCTGCAAAGATCCTCATTATGCTAACAAATGTCCTCAACGGTATTTTGCTCAAGGCAAAAAGAAAATCTGATTTGTTCAAGAAGAAATTTGTCTCAAAGATGAAGATGAATACGATTTCATCTATGATTATGCTTCCAAATCAGATGATGTCCCTATGAACAGTAATACAGATTCTGATTCATTTGTTTATTCAGATGCTATTGATCATGCACCTGATACATCTGATGATACCCATATTCATTGGATCTATGCAACTGAATCCTGACATTCCTCATAGTATTTCTAATTCAAATTTAGAAATATCCTTTTTTTGTCACATGGTTCGCCTCAAGCTAGAACCATCCAGTCTATTCTTCAAGCCAACTAAAATTCAAATGGCCAATCTAGATTCTAAAATCTGCAAGATCGAAGATGAACTTCATGTCATACCTGCCACTCAAGGTGCTTGGCAACGTCGCAAAGAGAAGCTTAACTTGCTCCGCAACAAGAAAGAATATATTGGTTCACAAAAACTTTGGAACCCAGCTTCTCCTCATTCTACTTCACAACCCTCTGTGAATTCACCTTCACTTGCTAATTGGCATCGTCAACGACTCCAATTCCTCGAAAAAGTTGTTGCTGAAGTACAATGAGAAATCCACTTTCTCCAGCTTGAAGAACATGAAGCCCAGAGCCGACTGCCACCGTCTACTCTTGATCAGTACTTAGCAAAGCCTTCTAATTTTGGCTCCACTCTCGTTTGGGGAGGCTTTAGTGCTCCATCCAGACCACCACAATATAATCTACATCATCCTGCTACCCACCAATATGGTCCTTTACTCCAAGCTACCATAGCTACAGAAGGACTTCTTAGTGATGATGATGTTGATGATGAAGCTAAAGGCACAGGGGGAGAGATTCGACAAGTCCCTAAATTTCCCTCAAAAGAAGCTCAATGGGAACAAGACAACCCTTTTGGATCCAATCCAATATGCAGAATGGTTCAAAAATAGTCTGCTTGTCTAGGTATGACCCTAGGAGTATATTTCCCAAAATTCAAACAATATTCCCTACATTTCCTTTTAGATACTTGTGTCAATGCTAATTTAGCCAAATATAACTACTTTCTTCATGATGTATGGATACCAGTAGAAACCACCTTATATTTTGGAGAAGGAAATTATACATCCCAATTTGTATGTCTTGCTCCTATAGAACTCCCTGATAAATCTATCCACCATATTAAATTCATAAATCTTGAATTAGATGGATATGATGATCTTATAGGCATGAACACACTTAAAAATTGGGAACCAATTACCATCACTCAAGATTCCGTCTCACACAAAGAGAATCAATGTAATGTTCCTTGCCTACATACTGAGCAATGCAACACAACAAAGATTCAGTGAGTAACTGTCTGAAAACTTGATAATAGAATTTGGTTTACAAACCAACAGTCTACTATCCAACAACCCTTAAAATCCTTAATCATGTAATGCCCCGTCTAAATAACCTAAGAATGTTGCAAAAGTGATATAAAAGTGTAATAATTTTTTTTTAAAGTGTTAATAATATGTTAATTAGTTGCATACATTCTTAGGTTACAATGACGTTACACTACTTTAAGTTTTCCATAAGCGACTTAAGTACTTCGCATTGCTCCCAATTAAATCATAACATAAGATAACATTGCATAATATTAAATTTCCATTCAAGATAACATAGTAAAATACAAATCATTTTTCCATACATTACATTGATAAGATATTACATTGCTCATTCATCTGACGAGATAGTTCAAATAACCGTTACAATTTTACAAATGATCACCTCTTATACAATTGAGGGATGCTTTCAAATACATGTTTACAAAGTACAATGAAGAAAGTATAGAAGGAGGAATCCATGTGCGAGCTCTCCATCCATGAAGCGCTCTATGCAACGAACATACTGGGGACCCAACGGAGTAAGGTGCACGTTCCACCCAACCATGTGGTACCCGTAGGTCCACCCCCCATGCTAGGAGATAGTAATAAGGCTACCTAGACCAAATCTACTAACCCTAGACACTAGTACATACAACTATAGGTTACATTGCTTCCAGATTTGACAATTGATTTGGTACACAATCATAAGGTTTAAATGTTATTCTAGGTGGAGTGTCATCACAACAATGCAATGGTTACCCTGGTGTTTCTTCCTAGGTCCCGGCCCCCAATCCTTGGGTTACCCTGGTAACCTCTTACGAAACCCGGCCCCTATTGCAATCAGTTGTGGAATCAAATGTCCCTTAAGAAAACGAGACATTGATTTGCCATTCCAGGCCTTCTCGACTTATACTCATAACTGTAGAAGCTTATAAGTCATAAGCGAGGCATAAGCATCTTATTACATGTTTTAATTCTATCTATTGTGTTATTTAATTTTCACTGACTTTAACTAATCGTAAGTTACCCTGACACCACTTTGTGTGTCGGCCCTTACGACTAGCCACTCCCCTAAATATAACAAGGTTTCTAAGTTTTCATGACTAGGGTTTACCATATACAAAATTTTACATCACACAATGATAAATAAATCATAACAATACCATCACCATGTTTAACTCTTGCACAAACCCAAGTTGATAAGGAAAACTTTGAAAACAATCATACCCCCATTTTACCCAATTTTACTCTGGAAGACTTGAACAGTTAAATACTTTCCCGACTTGCCTAATCACAGAAGTAAAACAATTATTTTGAACAATTGGATATAATCTTCTTCCATTTGGATACGCTAAATCCATATATATCAATTTGATAACAATATATATATATATATTCAAAATAAGAAACTCAAGAAAATTAACCATGTCAATTAAATCTATTTTCTTTGATTTTCACAATTTCACTATAAAATTATATCCTATTATTTTCGCAATTTAAAAATAGAAAATAATAGTATATATATAAATATATTCTATTAATCTTATTTACTCCCATAATCTTTATAAGTATATATTCACATACATAAACATATATACATATATGAATATATATTTATATATATATATATATATATATATATATATATATATATATACATACATATATATATTGTTATAACCAAATTTCATTTTAATAAAATTCCCAATACATAACAAATTAATGAAAATATTATAAATTAAATCATATTTAAATAAAATTTTGAGATTTACATAAAATCGCGAATTTTATTTTAAAGCAAATTTTATACACAGCATACAAAACAAACAAAGCTTTATAATGGTAAGGCTACGGATTTACCCATAGCCTTTCATTAATAAAGCTGGCCGGCTGCTGGTACGCAGCCTTGCCAGGCTGCGTCAGCAGTCATCGACTGCTGTGCGCAGCCTTGCTAGGCTGCGCCCAGCACGGACATCCATGGGGAGGGTTTCGGCCCTCCCAAATAAAATTCAAATTTTTTTTTTTAAAAACATATGAAATTTTATACTGTTTTTTTATAAAAAAAAATGAAATTTAATAAAACAGTATTTAACACAGAAATTTATTCATACGGAAAAATTTAACGAAAATTTCGCCGGCGGAATTTAATTCCGTACGGCGAATTTTCAATAATAACAATTTTCTTTTATAAAAATTTCTTCAATCATAATCACACTATTTTAAAAGAAAATAACACAAATTATCAAGGTATTTCAATAATACAGAGAATAATTTTCTGGTAAAATAATTTCTACAAATTTTGGGAAAATTATTTCTGTACAGGGTAATTTTCTCCATTCTCTAAAATTTTAATCCAATAGGATTTTTCCAAAATTTAACAGAAATAAGTTTTATTCAAAACCAATTTTAACAGACAATTAAATATTTATAGAAAGATTTTCCAAGATCATATACCCAGAAGATGAAATCTCATCAAAAGATTTTCTTTACAAATAGATCACAAAGAAAATCAACATCACAAGAAAAATACCTGGATAAATAGCTGCCTTGAAGAATGTAACCCTTTTGCCTGTAGAAAGTAAATCCCTGTAGCTCTTCAAGAAAATCCCGTGATCCACAAGATTACCAACCAACAAATCTCCCAAGCAAGATAAATTCCACAAAGATATAACAACCCCAGAGAGGTAACAAATCTTAAGAATTCCAAAATTTTACACAGAGAAGAATAATTTTGCCAGTGTCCAGAAAATATCCCTGAGGCAACAGAATAACCCCGTACAATTTCCCGAGATCCACAATAACCTCCGTGAAATTTTTTAACAACCCCAAAGTAATTATGGCACTCATACACATGTCGAGAGGTTGTTGAGAAAATATCTTCTCCACCTCTCGGCAGTTTTTGCCATTTAAATTTTGCATGTAATTTTAATTAATAAATTTTAATTTTAATTTTAAAAATCAAAATTTCAAATCACATGCAATAATTTAAATTATATTTTTCTAATATTCAAATTTACATGCAACTTAATTAATTTTATTAAATTTAAAATTTAAAACTCATTTCACATGCATATTCTAATTTAATTTATTTAAATAACAATAAATACAACACAATAAATAATATTAAATATAAACAAATTTACCTTTTTCAAGAACAATTTAACCAACAGAAACGCATAACAACCTACGACTCAAAACTGAAAACTAAAATTGTACTAACACTAGGGTTAAAGACCGGACTAGGATTAACCTAACTACTATCTCCCAATCAACAAATCTGTTGAGTCTTGACACGCTCAGACCTGATTACACAGGTGGAGTCGGTGTCATGTACCTGCAAATCCTGCAACCAAACAAACAATGTACATGCATGTATATATATATATAAAGCAGTAAACAGGCACACCGTGCGGAGAAAGTCACAGATATCGCAGGGCACTCGCAAGCGAGTGATGTGATTCTGTTCTCCACACTAATACACTCACAGAAGACTGACTCAATACATGTTGTTAGTCCATCATAAGCATATGCATATCCATAAACAACTGAAAATAATCATCTACTCTAAATCACATCAAATCTGAAAACAATAAGCATCTCACAAAGTATCATCATGTCACACAATAATCCATCATCGCTCAAAATCAGCGATCCAAGTATCCAACAAAATAACAAAGTCTAACAGTATGAGAAAGTATCAACAGAAAGCATAGCATAAACGGAGGGGTACTACATCCTCCCCCCCTAGGATCAGGCTTACTCCTGGAAGCCTGCTAGTAGCAAACAAATAACACATACACATGTAAAATAGGTTCTTCTAAGAAATAAAATACTAGCCACTAAGATCCCTCTGAATAAGTACTCAGTCAACGTCTTGACCCCTGAGGATCAACTCCCGATGTAGATGGACGTACACGGTTCCCAAAGAACGATGCCGGTCCTCCCTCAGGAACCTCTCCAACTACACCTTGGTGCTCACCCTGGTGGTTACCCACCACAGTAAATACCCTATGTGACCTGCCTGCATCTCCCACTGTAGGCTCTGAAACTGTAGGTCGAGGCCCAAAACCAGTAGAACCTCTCATTGGACACTGCCTAGCTATGTGTCCCTGCTGCCCACATGAATAACATCCTGTACCTGTGCCTCTACCGAATCCTCTGCCACCCGAAGGTGCATTGGATTGCTGGAAACTACCCCTGCTGATCATAGGCTGCACACTCTGAGGACTATAATCTTGCTGTGGTTGTGGGTTGTTCTTTTGATTTGTTCGCTGTTGTTGCTGCCCACCCTTTTTGGGTGTTTGTTGGTTCTTGGAAGAACCACCTGTCTGTACCTGTCCACCCCGTGGACTAAATCCTGCTACAGGAGCACTCCCTATTTGCACTCCTGTATGCCCACCTAAAGCCATAATAAGGTTCTCCTCAACTATGCGAGCCTTCTCCACTGCGACTTCCATAGTCTTTGGCTCAAAGACTCGGACACCACCACTGATACAGGCGTTTAAACCCCTGATAAAGTGATGTACTAGCATAGGCTCATCATCACCAATACCAGCATATTGCTTGAGTTCGTAGAACCTACGTTCGTATTGCTCTACAGAAAGAGTTAACTGACGTAGATCATGGAACTCGTCAGCCCTACGCTGCCTCCAGTGTTTCGAAAGGAACCGAGCTCTAAATCTCTCGAGGAATATCTCCCAAGACACAGAACCAATATCAATGTGGAGCTTCTGCTCCTCTAGGCGCCACCATGTAGAGGCGAATCCTCTCAAATGCATAATAGCGCATCTGGCATGGGTATTGCTACCGTAAGGGTGCATGGCAAAGCATCTACCCAAATCAAGTAGCCAGGTCTCAGCCTCTAATCCTCCTCCTGAACCATCAAAGGCAGGAGGACGTGCTCTCAGTAAATCCCTCATGTGACCAGCACACAGAAGTCCCCATGTGTCAGGGTCATCTACTCTCCTAGGGACTTATCCCTCTCTCACAACCTCGCCATCTAATTGCTTCCAGGGCCAAGACGAAGCTAGGACCTCCTCTAGTAATGGACGTGACTGAAAATTCCCCAATGTACGACTGCTCAAAATTTCTCATTCCTCCTGATCCAACTGCTCTTCACATCAGCGGATGAGGGCTAGGAGGGGGAGTAACCCGAGGGAATGGCCCACGGCCTCCACCTCTACCTCTACCACGACCTCTTCCTCCTCGCCTAGGCATGTTCCTACACAAGACAATTTACGAGTCTTAGATACTATTCAACCAAGGTTATCAGTTGCGACACTACGTACTAGGTCAACCTAATGGGCTCTAGATTACCCAGAGCGTCCAGTGTTTGTAACCTTTGCTCTGATACCAATCTGTAATGCCCCGTCTAATTAACCTAAGAATGATGCAATGATGATATAAAGGTGTAATAAATTTTTTTTAAAGTGTTAATAATATGTTAATTAGTTGCATACATTCTTAGGTTACAATGACGTTACACTACTTTAAGTTTTCCATAAGCGACTTAAGTACTTCGCATTGCTCCCAATTAAATCATAACATAAGATAACATTGCATAATATTAAATTTCCATTCAAGATAACATAGTAAAATACAAATCATTTTTCCATACATTACATTGATAAGATATTACATTGCTCATTCATCTGATGAGATAGTTCAAATAACCGTTACAATTTTACAAATGATCACCTCTTATACAATTGAGGGATGCTTTCAAATACATGTTTACAAAGTACAATGAAGAAAGTATAGAAGGAGGAATCCATGTGCGAGCTCTCCATCCATGAAGCGCTCTATGCAACGAACATACTGGGGACCCAACGGAGTAAGGTGCACGTTCCACCCAACCATGTGGTACCCGTAGGTCCACCCCCCGTGCTAGGAGATAGTAATAAGGCTACCTAGACCAAATCTACTAACCCTAGACACTAGTACATACAACTATAGGTTACATTGCTTCCAGATTTGACAATTGATTTGGTACACAATCATAAGGTTTAAATGTTATTCTAGGTGGAGTGTCATCACAACGATGCAATGGTTACCCTGGTGTTTCTTCCTAGGTCCCGGCCCCCAATCCTTGGGTTACCCTGGTAACCTCTTACGAAACCCGGCCCCTATTGCAATCAGTTGTGGAATCAAATGTCCCTTAAGAAAACGAGACATTGATTTGCCATTCCAGGCCTTCTCGACTTATACTCATAACTGTAGAAGCTTATAAGTCATAAGCGAGGCATAAGCATCTTATTACATGTTTTAATTCTATCTATTGTGTTATTTAATTTTCACTGACTTACTTAACTAATCGTAAGTTACCCTGACACCACTTTGTGTGTCGGCCCTTACGACTAGCCACTCCCCTAAATATAACAAGGTTTCTAAGTTTTCATGACTAGGGTTTACCATATACAAAATTTTACATCACACAATGATAAATAAATCATAACAATACCATCACCATGTTTAACTCTTGCACAAACCCAAGTTGATAAGGAAAACTTTGAAAACAATCATACCCCCATTTTACCCAATTTTACTCTGGAAGACTTGAACAGTTAAATACTTTCCCGACTTGCCTAATCACAGAAGTAAAACAATTATTTTGAACAATTGGATATAATCTTCTTCCATTTGGATACGCTAAATCCATATATATCAATTTGATAACAATATATATATATATATATTCAAAATAAGAAACTCAAGAAAATTAACCATGTCAATTAAATCTATTTTCTTTGATTTTCACAATTTCACTATAAAATTATATCCTATTATTTTCGCAATTTAAAAATAGAAAATAATAGTATATATATATAAATATATTCTATTAATCTTATTTACTCCCATAATCTTTATAAGTATATATTCACATACATAAACATATATACATATATGAATATATATTTATATATATATATATATATACATACATATATATATTGTTATAACCAAATTTCATTTTAATAAAATTCCCAATACATAACAAATTAATGAAAATATTATAAATTAAATCATATTTAAATAAA
Source organism: Sequoia sempervirens (assembly GCA_007258455.2). Classification (NCBI taxonomy): domain Eukaryota; kingdom Viridiplantae; phylum Streptophyta; class Pinopsida; order Cupressales; family Cupressaceae; genus Sequoia; species Sequoia sempervirens. Next base: position 65,254 of record VDFB02004766.1, on the reverse strand, counting down.
ATTTCGAGATTTACATAAAATCGCGAATTTTATTTTAAAGCAAATTTTATACACAGCATACAAAACAAACAAAGCTTTATAATGGTAAGGCTACGGATTTACCCGTAGCCTTTCATTAATAAAGCTGGCCGGCTGCTGGTACGCAGCCTTGCCAGGCTGCGTCAGCAGTCATCGACTGCTGTGCGCAGCCTTGCCAGGCTGCGCCCAGCACGGACATCCATGGGGAGGGTTTCGGCCCTCCCCAATAAAATTCAAATTTTTTTTTAAAACATATGAAATTTTATACTGTTTTTTTTTAAAAAAAATGAAATTTAATAAAACAGTATTTAACACAGAAATTTATTCATACGGAAAAATTTAACGAAAATTTCGCCGGCGGAATTTAATTCCGTACGGCGAATTTTCAATAATAACAATTTTCTTTTATAAAAATTTCTTCAATCATAATCACACTATTTTAAAAGAAAATAACACAAATTATCAAGGTATTTCAATAATACAGAGAATAATTTTCTGGTAAAATAATTTCTACAAATTTTGGGAAAATTATTTCTGTACAGGGTAATTTTCTCCATTCTCTAAAATTTTAATCCAATAGGATTTTTCCAAAATTTAACAGAAATAAGTTTTATTCAAAACCAATTTTAACAGACAATTAAATATTTATAGAAAGATTTTCCAAGATCATATACCCAGAAGATGAAATCTCATCAAAAAGATTTTCTTTACAAATAGATCACAAAGAAAATCAACATCACAAGAAAAATACCTGGATAAATAGCTGCCTTGAAGAATGTAACCCTTTTGCCTGTAGAAAGTAAATCCCTGTAGCTCTTCAAGAAAATCCCGTGATCCACAAGATTACCAACCAACAAATCTCCCAAGCAAGATAAATTCCACAAAGATATAACAACCCCAGAGAGGTAACAAATCTTAAGAATTCCAAAATTTTACACAGAGAAGAATAATTTTGCCAGTGTCCAGAAAATATCCCCGAGGCAACAGAATAACCCCGTACAATTTCCCGAGATCCACAATAACCTCCGTGAAATTTTTTAACAACCCCAAAGTAATTATGGCACTCATACACATGTCGAGAGGTTGTTGAGAAAATATCTTCTCCACCTCTCGGCAGTTTTTGCCATTTAAATTTTGCATGTAATTTTAATTAATAAATTTAAATTTTAATTTTAAAAATCAAAATTTCAAATCACATGCAATAATTTAAATTATATTTTTCTAATATTCAAATTTACATGCAACTTAATTAATTTTATTAAATTTAAAATTTAAAACTCATTTCACATGCATATTCTAATTTAATTTATTTAAATAACAATAAATACAACACAATAAATAACATTAAATATAAACAAATTTACCTTTTTCAAGAACAATTTAACCAACAGAAACGCATAACAACCTACGACTCAAAACTGAAAACTAAAATTGTACTAACACTAGGGTTAAAGACCGGACTAGGATTAACCTAACTACTATCTCCCAATCAACAAATCTGTTGAGTCTTGACACGCTCAGACCTGATTACACAGGTGGAGTCGGTGTCATGTACCTGCAAATCCTGCAACCAAACAAACAATGTACATGCATGTATATATATATATATAAAGCAGTAAACAGGCACACCGTGCGGAGAAAGTCACAGATATCGCAGGGCACTCGCAAGCGAGTGATGTGATTCTGTTCTCCACACTAATACACTCACAGAAGACTGACTCAATACATGTTGTTAGTCCATCATAAGCATATGCATATCCATAAACAACTGAAAATAATCATCTACTCTAAATCACATCAAATCTGAAAACAATAAGCATCTCACAAAGTATCATCATGTCACACAATAATCCATCATCGCTCAAAATCAGCGATCCAAGTATCCAACAAAATAACAAAGTCTAACAGTATGAGAAAGTATCAACAGAAAGCATAGCATAAACGGAGGGGTACTACAAATCAACCAGTTTGACCCACAGCTAAGGCCAACTATTTCCCTTTCAACCAAGAAGCCTTAGAAGTTCTAAAAAATGAAATAGATGATCTTCTCCAATTAGGATTCATCTAGTCATCCTCATCTCTTTTCAGCTGTCATGCTATGTATGTCACCAAAAAGGATGAACTTGGTCACATAACCAATGAAAAAAGATTTGTCATAAATTATAAACCTCTTAATGTTTGCCTGCTTGACAACCAATATCCACTTCCATTCATGGATCACATTTGGCGTAGCATTCAAATATCAAACATCTATTCCAAGTTTGATCTCTCTCGTGGTTTCTGGAAAATCAAAATTGTTCAAGAAGATCAGTATAAAACTGCTTCTCTATTCCACAAGGACTATACCAATAGACGGTTCTTCCTTTTGGTATCAAAACAACTCTTTCCATATTTTAGAAACATATGGATGACATCTTTCAAAAGCACTCTACTTTCATTGCTCCATATATTAATAACATCCTTGTATTTAGTCAGTGTCCAAAGACCCATCTTGAACACCTCAAGAAATTTCTTGATCTCTGTAAAGAACATGGATTGCTTCTCAATCCTAGCATGTGTCATTTTGCTCAAGAAGAAATTATATTTGTTGGCATCAAACTCTTGGCTCATGGTCAGATGGAAGCTCAGGAACATATTCTTCGACGCATCAACAATATGATTATAACTGACAAGGAATCCCTACAACGATTTCTTAGTCTAGTAAATTATATTTTTGGGTTTTATTCTCACATGGCACATGATAAACACCAGAAGTTTTTTAAGAAAAAGTTAAAATTTTCCTTGTTAGTTCAACTAGCACTAATGTATTTGAAGTTCATGACCCTTTTTAGATACCCGATTGGTCACTCTTTCAACGTCAGCAACATCATCAAAGTGAGACTGCCAAGCATAATCTCATTCAACACTAAATTCTCAGTTGGTTACTCCTGCAATCATGTCCAAAGTTTAACTTCTATCACATTCCCTATGAAGAAGAAGCTAACACTTTATTTTTTCACAATCCTCGGCCATGGGTAATTATTTACACAATGAAAATGTTTGATATCGTTTGGATGTCCAATATTTTAACATGATTTTCTCAATTATTATGGATGCAGGAACATAATCATGGCCAGATCTTCCAGTTCCAATTAGATCGCAATTATAACATTTCACCATATAGTTCTAATTGAAGCTCTACCTTTGAACAACTCCTTCAAGATATTGGGCCTCAAATATTTTATCTTTCAGAAGATCCTACTCATCGTATTAGAAAATTGGCACATAATAACTTCCCTTGGTGGATACAAAAAGATCATCCATGTTCCGACCTCGTTGTTTGTCATACTACCAATATTTATTGGCATAATGAAATCACATATGACGAAGACATTCCTAATGCTCAATCTGAAGACAATGAATTTAGCCAAGGATACTTCGGTACATCTGATGAATATTCTTCCAACTTTGATCTTGCATCACCAGACCCTTTTGGAGGTGAGTTAGATCCTACTCAATCAGCTTCTGATTGATCTGACTTGTTTTAGTAAGCCCACTACCGAAAAGTGGACACAAGATGCTACCTTGTGAATAAAGTCGTAATTCCACTACATTAATATGAAGACGAGTCATCATCCTCGTGATCAAAAATGAATTTGACGTACTTTCTTTCAACTGTAAAGTAATCGCACTACGAAATTCGGGTCCCTTTCTCGTTTGTCAATATTTTTAATGCAGACACTATTTGTCTCATTTTTGTGTGTCTTTCATCTGCCCACGTAACTCAAAAATTTATGTAAATTTCTTCATCCTTTCTTCCTATAAAAAGGATTCGAAGATCATAACATAGGCAGAATGTTTTGAGTCTACCTAGAATATGAGTCTTAGGAAAACTTAGTATCTTCTTTGCTCTACAACTTTGGTTGATCCAAGCAAATAAGAACGGTTTAATATTGTGTCAATCTCCACCCCCATTAGTAATAAGGATTACATACATAATTTATATTTATTTAACAATTTTAGTGAAATACTACTCATTGCATCACCAAAAGGGTCATCTTTTCCATGACAAAATTTACCATTAATGTCAAAATGATTGAAATCATTATATGTAACAACCACAACAAATGGTTTATCATACATAATCTTACATAATAGTGGGTTTAACAACCATTTTTTAGATAAACTTTTGTTTTTCTTTTTTTTGCTTTCATATTTATTTATATTATCTTCAAAGAAAAAGACAGACTAATAAATGTTTACACATGTACAAAATATATATTAATAATTACTATAACAAATAAAAAATATAAATTTTGACATATTTAATTAGTATATTAAATTTATGCAAAATTTGAGTACATTTTAGTTGTATGGTTCTTAAATTGTGTTAAGTTGGATTATTTATGTAATTTGCATACAAATGTTGTTTTTGTACTATTCAATAAACATTTTCCTTTTAACAAAGTGAGAGAGTTTTTCAAAAGGGATTGTAGCACATATGTCTATCTCACTATTGTCATCTCTACCAAGTGTCCATTAAAAGTCAACACTTAAAAAATAATTTTCTTAGTTAAAAATGTTTTGTATATGTAGATAAATGAGTGATTCTCATTTATTTTTTTATTCATTTTGAATAATATTAAGATGATTAGTAGACCCCTCTCTTGTTCAAATATGTCAAAATAACTATATTGATTTTTTCTAGTCACTTTATAGTATACTTCTTTTTACCTCAGTGTTTACACTTTCCTTTGAGTTTTAAAATAGTATAAGCATAAAGTTCAATGACTTGTAAAAAAGTCTATTAATCATTGGGATAAAGTCATACAAAATATTTTTTAATATAAAAATTATAAAAATATCATAATATATTGAATAAAACAGAATATATCATTTGATTAAAAGGTTTGTTTAATATTTATTGTAAAGGAATTCAAGATATTTTGTTTCATGTTCTTTTTTTATTGCAAACTAGTAATCAGTAACATAAACCTACGGACTCTATTTTAAAAAATATATATAATTTATATATATATATTTTTTTTTTACTTTTTGTTATATTTAAATATTAATGATGAAGGGTCATGTTTAATATTTATATGTAAATTATGTTGATATTGTATGATTGATTTGTGAGATATAATGGTGGTGGGATATGCATTTATTTTATGTATGTAAATAGTGGAGTAGAATCTAATATGTGATTATGAATAATTCAATATTGTTACTCTATACATATAATAGAGGATTGTTAGACAATAAAATGTTATTATATGGATAGATATGATGGTGCAAACTTAAGATCGTATGTATATTTTGGGTTATACCATCACATATATCTATATGATGATAAACTAACATATAATATGCATCATTTATCCTAGACTTGCACTATCATATCTATCTATATAATAACATTGTATTTCTCAATTATATACATAGAGTAATAACATCAAATTGCTCATAACCACATATTAGATTCAACCCTATCATTTACATCTTACCATCATTATATCTCACAAATCAATCCTACGATATCAATACAATTTACATATAAATATCAAATATTATCCTTAATTTTTAATAGTTAAATATTAATCAAAAATTCAAAAAATAAAAAACAAACGAAATATAAATTCTAAAAAATAAAATAAAAATTACAATTCATAAGTTTATGTTATTGATTACTAGTATGCAAGAAAATAAAAACATGAAACAAAATATATTAAATCCACTTATAACAAAATATCAAATAAAAACCTTTCAATTGGTGGATATGATATTTTATTTTATTCAAAATATAATCATATTTCTATAATTTTAATATTAAAAAATTATTTTGTATGACTTTATCTGAATGATTCATACTTTTTTGCAATAAGTCATTGAACTTCATTTTTATTTGATTTTAAAAACTCAAAATAAAATTGTGAAAAGTAAGATAAAGACTAGTAAATCATATAATAATTAAAAAAAATTAATAAAATTATTTTTACATATTTTAACAAAATAGACATCTATTAACCATCTTAATATTATTCAGAATGGACAGAAAAAATAAATTAGAAATCACTCATTTATTTAGATGTGTAAAACATTTTCAACTAGAGAAATCATTTCTTAAGTGTTGATTTTGAATAAACCTCTTGTAGATGATAATAGTGAGATAGACATATATGTGTTATAATTTTTTTTTAAATACTCTCACTTTGTCAAACAAAAATGTTTATTAGATATTATAGAGACAATATTTGTATGCAAATTGTATAAAGAGTCGAACTTGACAGAACCTAACAACCACACAATCAAAATGTACTTAAAGTTTACTTAAATTTAATATAATAAGTAAGCATGTTAGAATTTATATTTTCTATTTATTATATCAATTATAATACATATAGTACTTGTATAAGTAATTATTAGTGTGTTTTTGGCCCTATGAACAATAAAAATAAATTTGAAAAAAAAAGATACACAAGTTTACCTAAAAAGAATTGTTCAACCCACTTTCATATTGAGGTTATGTATGGTAGATTAGATATTGCGGTTATTACATATAATGATTTCAATCATTGTTATAATTATGGTGAATTTTTTCATGGAAAATATAACCTTTCTAATGATCCAAGGAGCAATATTACAGGTTGTCGAATGAATGTAAAATTATATATTGAATTATTATTATTAATGGGGGTGGGAATTGATACTATATGCAAACACTATTTAAACTATATTTTGACTCAATTGATGTGTAAGGGAGACATGTTTGTTGACGAAAGATGTTTTGAATGCATGGAAAAATGTACGCTCACTTCAATCCTAAAAAAAGATGATACAAAAAGAGTAAGCATGTGATATGTAAAGGAGAAAAAATAAATTCTTCAAATATAAAAAACCAAACAATGTAAAAAATACTTCATTTATCAGACATTTAAACATCATGGATTTAAAAAATGATGGTGAAATATTTACATAACTCAATTATTGCAATAGATTTCGCATTCACAACAAATAAATATGGTGTAAATAAACAATGTTAATTTTATTTATAGATTTTAATAAAATATAATCATTTATAAATGATTTATTTATGTGTAGTGCCATTTAAATATACCTTACTTATATTCAATGAATAAGATATTGGTATACTTATTGCATGAACCATATCCCCAAAAAAAAATTAAAAATATAAATGAATGGTTCACAAAAGTTTATAGAAGAGAGAAACAATATGAAGATTGAAATGTCAATGCATTTATAATAGATGATGCTCATGTTGAGATTAAAACAATTGAGTTTTTATTAGCTTTAATTTTTTATTTAAAATAAAATAAAATCTTTATAATTGCTTAATATATGTAGTCTATAAAAAATAGATATTTCATAATTAACAACAAAAATTACTATCAATTTATAAATTATTTTTTGATTATTGAGTATTCTTATGTATTTGGCATGTACTTAAAACATAGTTGAAGAATATATACAAGTAAATCAATATTTAATTAAAATATGTGAAATAATTGAACATTACATGTTTAAACTTCAGAGTTTGATATTATGTTTTATAACTAAGACATGTCAGTAATAAAGATGCTAGAACTAATATGTTTGATAAATTGGATGAGATAATGTATACAATGAGTGATAACAAAGATATCACTACTCACTTGATAAAAAAATTTATGAGGGAATTCAAAGAAAAAAATAAATTTATTGATTACTTTCAAAAAATTTGGTGTCATAATGAGACTATATTGGAAAACTCATTAAATTATTTATTATAATTTTTATGTATTTACATCATTTAAATTATTTTTATTTATATTAAGATGTTATTCTATTTGTTTGTATACCGATATAGACAAAAAACTATAAATCTCTCATGAAAAAAAATCAATGTTTTCATAAAGTCATTACTACTTCAACATCAAAAATCACTATTTAAATGATCATGTTAAGAGATGTACAAAAAGATAAATTGACTTATCCATACACTTCTTCATAGAGTAGAGTCATTCTATAAAAATAAAAGATATTTATAATTATCTGTATTTCTGACTAATTTTATTTCTTTTAAAAGTTATACAATTTCATTAGAGATTTAAAAAATAATAATAGATGCAGACTGTTGTCTATATGATATCCCTAACATGTATAAGATAATAAGTCAAAAAAATTCAACAAAATGGTATCTTGTTAAAAAAATTGGACCAACTTTAAATATTGTGTGACTATTAGTGGACAAAGAAAGTACACACGTAAACATGTGTTAAATGTTTTAGATCTTCTAAAAATAAATTAAAAAAAAAAAAGAAAGATCAAGTTGTTGGTACAAATCATTTGAGATTTAAATTTAACTTTGTATGTTAAATAATGTTTATATTTTTCTCAAAAGTAAGTAGATTAATCTTATTAAATTATAGATTGTATTATTTCATTATTTAATGATGATGACAATGTTAGAGGGAGTTCTTGTCATGAAAATAATACCATTGGTTATGTCGATATAGCCAAGTTACAATTCAATATTAATAAATTTTTTATGGTTCTCAAAATTAATTAAATTTTAATCCAATTATAAATAGTTATAACCAAATAGAAGATCAAGATGTATTTAGGGTTATCATAAGTGAAAACCAAAGAATAGGTAAATTTCAATGTCACCGTTTTATACTGAAATATTAAAATATTTTTAAATATTTTTTAGATTTAATCATTTTTATTTCTACTACAAATGGTTGAAAATCATTTGATGCTTCAAATGATAACTTTCAAAATTTTATTAATTATTTAAATCTACTTCAAAATTTGCCAACTAACGAAGATGAAAAATTATTTTTAGTCAATGTATTGAGATATTGAGAAAAGTTATACATACATCTCTTCCTCCCTCTTCCAAATTTACATCAATCCCTAGCTCAAAGAACATGTCTACGAAACGAATCACCATAGTTCAATTCAAGCAAAATACACAAATATTGTTCTATTCATCAAAAAAAATAATGTTATTTCTAAAGATTTGAATGAAACAACTAAGTGAAAATTTTCAATTCTCCTTTATAAGATGTAGAAAACAAAAGAAAAAAAAGTCATTAATTGTTTAAGCTTCACAATACCAAAAAAAAGAATTATTTTCATGCAACAATACAGTGAGTACAGTTATTCAAAAGTATTTTAGTAGTTTACATAACAATACTTCTTATTTTTATTTCATATGTTAACTATAAGTCATATAAGTTTAGATGATCAAAAAAATACTTGATGGTGTCAATTTTTTTTTTATTGATCTGAACCAAATAATAACAGATAAAATACAACTTATAGATGGTAAATTTTTAACTATTAAATGTGTTTATTAATTTTATAGATGATTACTCAATTCCTATCTCTAACCACATTTCTATACTTAACCAAATAAATAAGATAAAATTTGCAAAGATGAACCATCAATACTTAGTGTTATCCTCATTCCAAATAATTAAAAAAATTAATATTGTTTATATTAATTACATAATCAAATTTTACATTTTAAAATTTTATCTATATTGATGTGTTAAATGTGCATGTCATTGTAGCTTCAATGGATCACCAAAACAGTAGAGAACATATGCTACATTTTCTTATCGATCTTAACCAAACAACAACAATGAATACAATGCAAATTGAAGATTGTATAGAAAATATAGAATCGATTTCAATCAATTTTATGCATTTAATTTGTAAATTAATTTTGTTAAATATGCATGCTATTATGAGTTGAGAGGATCAATAAAATACTCAACAATATATGTTACATTTTTCTATTGATCTTAATCAAGTAGCAACAACAATATATGTAATGCAAAATAGAATGGTAACAATATGGTAACTAAAAATTTCTAAATTATAATAGATATGTTTTTATTTGGTGGCCTAATTTATTTAATATTTAACTAATTAATCAATTTTGTGGTTTGATTTATTATTGTGCAGTCAACTTTTCATGCATCAAATGGTGTGAGAAGGCTAGATTTTGATGATCCACCTAAGACATAAGATCAATTGGACTATTAGAATTTAATGTGTAGTTATTCAACATATACATTGTATATAGATATTGAGATAACATCTGTAATATTTTGTTAAAAATATTTTGAGTTGAAATAAATATCAAATTTGTATGTATAAAGAATTATTTTACATTTTTATAAATAAAAATCGATATGCAATACATTTTTTTCTTATGTGCATGTTTTGCAGTTTTAAACATTTAAATTTGAATGTATATTCACTTTAGAATGGTTGACTTATAAATAATATGTTATGGATTTCTTTCTTGTAATCTTACTTTACATGATGGTAGTCATAGATAGATAAATGATTGTCTTATAATAACATGTGACCATTTTTCTATTAAAATACTATAATTGATAGTAATTAATATGAAATAAGCATGATGACAATCATATGAGGTATATATTTATCATTTTATTTAAATTCATATTAAATTATGACATTCGTTCAATATTTATTTATGTTAAATTATACTAGCATGTTATGACAATGCTAGGGCATTGAGAAATCAATTTGCAATCATAAATATTATGTCAAATCAACCAAAATCTATCACGATTTTGTGTTATGTTGGGGCATCCTCATGTTTTTGTGATTTTCTAACATAAGCCCCACCAAAACCCTTTTGGACTTTGCAAGATGTTGGACTAACCTTGTTTGTTGTGTCAACCTTATGCATGCAATACGAAGCCACCTTGGTTCCTCATACCTTAGTGCATAGTATCCCATGCTATCATGGGAATTTTTTGATCTTCATCATAAACTTGGATATAATTTCCAAGGGCCATTGAATCAAAAAAATTATGTGGGTCCCACACTAAGTATCTATCTAATATAAAAATTGAATATAATTTACTCCATGTTATGAGTTCATATTTGGATTTTGTTTTTTTTGTGATTGTAGTATGATTTGGTTCAAAATGCATAATCATCTCATGGTAATATGCTCCTTAAAGATAGGTTTGGTTAGGACTTTTAACTTGGACCAATACTCAATCCTTATAATAAGATGTGTTCAATCCAAAAAAAAGGTAGTCACCTACTTTTGTGGTAAACTCTCTAAATAAGTATAGAATAAATTTTGGTGGAATATCAAATGCCATCAAATCTTGTGGGACTATTATATTTGAACAAAACTATAAAATAAGGAGAAGATATTTTGTGATATCCATTGTTTGTATCATTGTCCCATCTAATTATATGATTCCTTTTTCTATAGGCTCGTATGCGAGTTCTAATCCATCAACAATTTTCTTAGGCATAAAAATAGTACTAGCATTGGAATATATCATAGCATTATAAACATTTATTTTCAATAATGAGTGTTAAATAAAATGGCATTGGCTTTATTCTACGAGAATAATATTATATAATTTATTATGTAATAATAAATTTATTGAATTTAATATATTTCAAACTTTTAAGAAGCAAACAATCAATTATTTTTAGTATTGATATATTTTCTCTTTCCTTCTTTCTTATTGTGTATGTTTAATAAACAACCTTTTATAAATTTTATTGTGTTTCTATTCCACACTCGAATATACACAACAAGCAAGTCCCTTTTGACATCTTCATTATTAATATATTTTCTCTTTACCAATTTTTTAATTGAATATGTTTGATATTTACAATAATTTATGTCTTAGAATTGAAAACTTTCAATCAACTTCTTACAAAAGTTAATAACCGTCCTTTTTGACTTGCATCCATCACCCTCTTTTTGATGCAGGAGCATATGTGGTTGTCAGCTATCTTGCATAAACAATTTTTAATCAATTTTGATGTGAATTGTTTTTTATTCATATTTTGGTGAATTTTATTAATTTAATCATCAAAAAATTAGATTGGAATAATTAGACAATTTTAGCTTGTAATTTGCATTGGGAAAAGCATGTTAAAATGCATTTTAATAATTAAAATGCCAAAAATGAAATTAGGGGCATGGGATTCTTAAGAGTTGTGAATTTTGGATTTTATGTATTATGCCATGATGTTACAGGCAAAAATAAGACGTCCAAGAGGTGTTTGACAAATTGAATTTGAAATTCAAATTGGTTGAAATGGGTGAGTAATAGTGTTGGCTAGTGGAGGCCTACCTTCTTGGAGGTGGATATAACATGCATTGGGAGTTAAAAACGTGGAACTGATGCAAATTAATGAATTTTCTAGGAGGCATGGATTTAGAAGTTGTCCAACTACTGGATTTTGTGGTTGCAAGTAGTTTTCATTTCTTGCTTTTGTTTTGTTTGATTTTGGGTTCCAGATATTAGGCATTGAAATTTTGGGCATGGTTTTTCCTGAGGGAGTATTTTTAAACTAAAATTTGTAGGTTGAAGGTGGAAAAAATTAGCAGCAAAAAATTGGAGAATGCATTGGTGTGATGTGTTAGTGATTTCTAGAAGACAAATGCAGGAAAGAAGGGAAGAATCGCAAAGAGTTGGAAGATTGGAAGAACATACCTATAGATGATCTTGTTCATCATATGATTTATAATTTAATGTATTTCTTCAATCTTCATGGTTGCCTCTGTAAAATTTTCTATTAGATTATAATTCTCATACATTGCAGGAGAAAATTGAGCAATAAAATCCATAGAGGGTGTTGGTGTAAATAGAGTCTTGTACCTAGTTCATTCATTACTAGGGGACTTATTTACACATGTTAAGTTTACATAGGTCATAGGAAGGAATCTTTCTAGGTGTTAGTAGTCATTAATTGTTATCTTATCTTTTGACAACTACTACATGTGAACCTAGGTAAGTGTGATTAGTTGTCTCATGTCATATGATTAGGACACTTGTCATAATCCTATGACATCTTACATCTCACCTTGGCTATATAACTAAGGGGTCTCTCTCATTATAAAACAATCACATCATATCATTGAATCATATTGATGAGAATACAATTTATTCTTGTCACATTATATTCTCTCTATTTTGTGTTTTCTATTTGGTTTCAAGATCTTGACATCCATAGCCAATTCTAACATGGTATCAGAGTGGGTTGGGTGCCATTGGAGAGTCTTTTTCTGAAGAGATACCAGATTTGGGGGTATTCCATTTTTGGCTCTTTCTTACAAGTTCATATCGGAGCTTGTTGGTGCAAATCTAAACTTGCCATTACATTTGGAAGGTTCAAGAAAGTCGATTTTGCCTTTTGTTTTGTCCAAATCAGACATACGAGGCCAAATCTATGAGTGTTTAAAGTTGAAGTGTGGTTGCCATATCCAGAAGGTAGTTGCAATTTTAGAGCATTTTGGGTCAAATCTAACTCTGTCATCACATCCAAAAGGGCCAAAAACCCTAAGATTGACTACCAAATCGTCCAAATCGGAGCAGTTGTCCGGTGATGGCTCCCCGAGCCATCATTATTGCATTGGTACGATTTTTCAATAAAAAATATTATTATTAAATTCATTTTGAAAATTTGAAAAATTATCGATTAAATTCATTTCATTGTAAAAGTTCTGATTGTAAAAAATAAAAATAAAAAATTATTATCTGCAAGTCTGCAAACTATAGTACAATTTGTAGAGGTGCATGTGCCAATGTGTAATTCCCCATTTTAATAACCTAAGAATGTTGCAATAGTGTATAATGGTGTAATAATTTTTTTTTTAAAGTTTAATTATTAAGTAATTTAGTTGCATACATTCATTAAGTTACTAAACGTTACACTACTTTGAGTTTTCCATATGTGACTTAAGTATTTCGCATTGCACATATTAAATTATAATATAAACATTTAACATTGCATAACATTGAAATTTCCATTCATGATAATATAAGATACAAACATGTTTTATACATTGCATTTGATAGAATATACAATACTCATCCATCTGATGAGGTAGTTCAATAATGATTACATTTACAAGTGTTCACCTCACAACATTTGAGGGATGTTTTACAATACAAATTTTCAAGTTACAATGTTGAAATAAACATAAGTTGCAAGTGTGAGCTCTCCATCCATGAAGCTCTCGATGCCATGATCACAAAACTGGGGACCCAACGGATTAAGGTGCACGTTCCACCCAACCATGTGGTACCTGTAGGTCCACCCCCGTGCTAGGAGATAGTAATAAGGTTACCTAGACCTAATCTACTAACCCTAGACTCTAGTACACAACAAACTATTGGTTACATTGCTTCTAGATTTTGACAATTGAATGAATTACAAATATAAGGTTAACTGTTATTCTAGGTGGAGTGTCATCACAACGTTGCAAAGGTTACCCTAGTGTTTCTTCCTAGGTTCCGGCCCCCAATCCTTGGGTTACCCTAGTAACCTCTTACGAAACCCGGCCCCTATTGCATACTATTGTGAAATCATATGTCTTTTAAAGGAACAAGACACCGATTAGCCATTCCAGGCCTTCTCATCTTATACTCAAGACTGAAGTAGCTCAAGAGTCATAAGAGAGGCATAAGCATTTTGTTAAGTGTTTTATTCTAACTACTGTGTCATTTAATTATCACTGACTTACCAACTATTTGTAAGTTACCCTGACACCACTTTGTGTGTCAGCCCTTACAAATAGCCACTCCCCTAAACATAACATGGGAATCTATGTTCTCTGACTAAGGTTTACAAAGTGTACATATAACCAAAAACAATATAAAAAAAAAAAACCAAACACATTATAACGAACATCAATCATCGTTCATAACACAAGTATCAAATTATCACACAGATGCCATGTACACAACCTCAGCTAACTCAAAAATTTAACTTTAACAATCACAGTCTGGAAGACTTGTACAATTACGGCATTCCCAAATTGCCCAACTAGAAACATGAATATAAGCAAATCAAGAAAATTACACTTCTACTATTTGGATTTACTATATCCATTCAGTCAAATATATTTTGTATGAAAAAGATCAACTTGTTTAAATTACATAATCAAATATTCTAAATTATTACTTTCACAATTTTATATATTGAAATAATCATCAATTTGTCAAATAAAATATTTTAATCCAAACTTTCATTAATAAATCTAATATAAAACAAACACTTAAATAATTTTATTTAAATCATTATTTTATATTATTAATTATATTATAAATTCATCATAACAAATTGCATGTAATAAAATTTAATCAACTAATAAACTTATATAATATATATATTATAATATTATATAATATATATAATATATTAAAAATATATTATATATAAAATATACATTAAAAATTTATATTATATAGATTGAAAATTAAAATTTATATTTATTAATATTAAACAAAACAAAAATTTTTATTTATATTCATTAAATATTAAACAACATAAAATTAAAATTTATTCTTTTATACACTGCGCACTTGACAGTGTGCGCAGTCCCCACGGGAGGATGTGTTGCCTATGGGGCAGCGCTTCCTCCACAGATTTGTGGAGGACGCTGCCTCACAGCAGCCGCACCCTCTCACTGTGGGAGTGGCGGCTGGGAGGTAACCTCCCCCACCGACCACATAAAATAAATACGAATTTTATTTATTATATTTTTTTTTATAAAACTTCAGATTAAATCTGTTGTACGACAACTCTTCCATTTTTTTATAAAACTTGAAATTTTTTAAAGAATTTCATATAACTTTCAAATCTATGAAAATATATTTTAATCAACCTAACAATAAATATATATAATTTAATAAGAAACCAGAAATCTATATAATTTATACAGATTTTTTTTTTTAAACAGAATTATTTCAACCAGAAAAATACAGAGGTTTTTAATAAAATAAATCTCCAAATTGTTCTCCATATCAAACAGATAAATTTTCTCATGAAACCCTCTATGATTTTGTAAATTCATCTATAGGTTTTCTACTATTTAAAATTAATTTTCACTGAGATTCTAATATTTAACAGCAAGAATTTCTTTCCCTTTCTCATTTATAATTCTTCTCAAATCCTTTCTACTTGTTTAAATAAAATCTTTAAGAAATTCCCGAGAAAACAAAACACAGGAAAATCTAACTAATATTTTCTTCAACATTCTTTTCAAAAGAAATTAAATTATACAAAGAAGAATACCTGTAGCTTGAGATTTGACTGTAGAAAGAAAACCTTTGTAGCACACAAATCCCCAAAAGCTTTTCCAACTAGCACAAAAGATCCTCCCACCAAGGGATCTTCCACAAATATACAACCTTAGAGGAAATAACAAATCCTCTTAAAAAATAAATTTTTACACAGCAAGAATTTTTTTTGCAAAGCTTTGATAATTTCCCCGTGAGGAAATTGAACAGCCTCTGTAATTTCCAAATCCTCATATAATATCCGTCAACAACCTCAACAATAATCAATTAAAGCACTGGCACACTTGTCGAGAAGTGGTTACCAAAATATCTTCTCCACTTCTCAGCAATTTGCCAATTCAATTTTGCATGCAAATTTTAATTTAATTTAATTTAAATTTTACAACCACTATACAAATCTCATGCATTTTTTTTTTAATTTAAATTTACAATTTTTCCTTAATTTATTTAATTTTCAAATATAACTATTTACTCACTTAATATTTTAATTTAACTAATTAATTTATTTAATTAAATAAGTTTGATCTTTTATAATCAAACCATTTAACCAAATAAGCTAATTAATTAATTAAATAATCAAGCAAGTAATTTCTTTAACATTTAAAATTAATTTAAATAACAATAATTTAAAACACAATATTCCAACATTAAAAATTAACCAAATTTGTTTTTCAAGCGATTTATCCAAACAGAAATTGACAATACAACCTATGACTCAAACTAAAGATAGACAAAGTACTAAGACCAGGATTATAGACTAGGCTAGGATAAACCAAACTACTATCTCCCGATCAACATATCCGTTGAGTCTTGACACGCTCAGACCTGAGTACCCAGGTGGAGTCGGTGTCATGTACCTACAATTCCTGCAACCAAGCAAATAACGTGCATACAAATATATATATAAAGCATTAAACAAACACACCGTGCGGAGAAAATCACAGATATTGCAGGGCACTCGCAAGCGAGTGATGCGATTCCGTTCTCCACACCAATACACTTCACAGCAAACTGACGAAATAAATAGCTGTTAGTCCATTGTAACATGTACATAGCAATAATCAACTGAAATTAAACATCTAAACTATCTCAAATCATGTCTGAAATCAATAATCATCAAACAATGTATCATCATGTCACAAAATAATCCACTATCGCTCAAAACTAGCGATCAAAATATCCAACAAAACATCATAGGTCTAACAATGTGAAAACATAACAGTAGAAAGCATAAGCATAAACGGAGGGGTACTACACAATGCCACAGCCTTGGGCCATGTGGCAGGCTTCTATTGCCTCGTCTTGGCCCCACCTCCATCCACTGGCTCATTCATTCAATCGGCTTGACAATTTAATAATACCAGCAGGTCTTTTTAATATCGGCAATCAAATCAAATCTTCCAGGGAATTTAACAACCAGTAGTACCAAATAAATATGGTCGATGTAGAATATACGAATATTCTTAGTGAATATTCCAATAAGATTCTCTGCATGTGGTCAACCCCTAGCCTATTCGTGATGGGCATTTAGCCATCTATTTTAGGCTAGAACAGGAGAATATTCTGCAAGGGTGGGAGCATATTTTGTTTTTACGTGTAGGAGGCTGTCAAATTTAATCACATAGTTTGATGACATCATCAATACGTCATCGCTGATGTTAGCACTCTAATAAAATTTTCTTACCCCTCTCCATTTGAGTTTTGGTTTTGGAAGGAAATTTTCAAACACTCATAACTTGCTCATTTTGACTCCTTTTTTTGAGCAATTTTATTTTATTTGGGCTATTTTTTCACATTCTTTGCAGTGGTGCAATCAATTTTTGGTTTTGGTGCCTAGGTTTTCCATAATTTGCAGATTCTCACAGGTGTTGCTACTTTGTCCTCATTTTGAGAACTTCGGGAGCTCATATCTTGCTCCTACGGTAACATTTTTGGATGCAGTTTTTTTTAAAGTGCATGATTTTTTGTGTACTTCTCATCAATATGATCAGATTGATCTCATTTAGTACCAAAAATTGTACTTGATTTTGTGGCCAAATTTGGCATTTGCATGTACCAAGATCAAGACCACTTCATTGTTTTTGGCAAGTGGCAACTACAAACGCACTACTCATAATGAGTCAAATCAGATATTGCTTGGGGGGTTTCTTGATTGAGTAATTTGGGGGGTAATCTTGCAGTGGTTACTTGCATTCTTTTGCTTGGTTTGTGTTCTTGCAATGGGAAAATCTCAAATTGAACTCCTAAATCCACATAACTATGCTACATGGAGAAAATCAGTATGGCACTATCTCATGATGAAAGGTCTAATAGGTCATCCAAAGGAAACCACTCAAAAACCTACTAATGCTAAAGAATTGGCAAGGTGGGAGATTGATCGTGAGAAAACACTTGGATGCATATGTTCATTAGTCTCATTTGATTTACAATTTCATATTGAATTATGCAATACACCTAAAGAGGCATGGGAGACTTTTGAAAAATTATATGGTAAATCATATAAGATTAGGGGATATCAGATTGATAATGATTTGATGAATCTTGATCCTTTGACCACATCCAAGACTACATCTCCAAAATCAAGCAACTAAGAACACAGTTGAAAGAATGCAGTATTGAAAAAGAGGATTTATAATTGATTCTGAATGTGTTATCCAAGCTTGGTCCTGAGTATTATGTGTTTGTTTCTGGTTTTCATACCCATTGACTTTCTATGGGAGCATCATATGTTGATCCTAAGTTTGATGAAGCTAAGTTAATGAACATGGATCTAATCAAGTCTTCCAAGTGACAAGTATTGGTGACAAGTGAGTCAAAGGTATAAAAAGAATTAGGGAATCTTGATAAGAAGCAAAAGAAGAAAAAAAAACAAACCACATAAAGAATCAGAATCCTCATCCTCCTCAAAAAGAGAATCATCTAAGGAGAGACCTTTTTGTGCATATTGTAAGAAGGATGGACATGAAGAACACTATTGTTATAAGAAGGATATTGATGAGTTGAAAAATCTTCTAAAAAAGAATCACATTGATTTTCCTTCTATAATGTATGAATATTCTTCTCCTACTTCAAAACAATCTAAAAAGGACAAAGGTAAAGTTTCATCATCAGAATATAAAGGACAAGCTCTCTATGCTTATTCAGGTCTAGGATTAGGGAAATGGCTTCTAGATTCAGGAGCATCTCATCATATGGCATCTTCATAAAATATCTTCTCTTCATTCCAGCCTTGTGTTATGTTTCATATTTTGATGGAAGACAATACATACATGAGTGTAATTGGGAAGGGATCTATTAGTTTTGGGGACAACACTTTTTAGGATGTCTTGTGTGTTCCTCATTTGACGAATAATCTTCTTTCCATATATCATATTACACATGGTGGAGATGGGAGAACTGTGGAGTTCACACCTGATTCAGTCATCATTCGAGAGTTGGAGACTAGAGAGATCGTTGCTACTGGGCTGGTTGATCATTCATCTCAGTTGTATACCTTTGCATAGTTTGCTTCTGATGGTTACATTGTTCCTACGACTATTGATCACATTTCTAGCATAAACCATGATTCAGAGGAGACATTTAGCTTTTTGAACTTGGGCATACTCACATCAAATCCAATACTTGAGCCATGCATTCTATCTGCTACATCTACTGTTGCAGTTGATGATACTTGTGATTCAGTGTAGCAGGACATACATTGTCTTTCAGATTTGGCTACTTTCGATGGCTTCTTGATAAATATTTCAAACTTGTTTGTGGAGTCTCATCTTGTAGATTTGGAGGACATCATTGATAGCATTCATCTTCTCTTTGATGAAGATGCTCCTTCTTCAGTTGTTGTGAGGGAACACCTTGTCCCTCTTGTTCAATCTCTACATGATCATTCTTCATAGTTTGGTGTGAGTGTGGATACTTTTGGACAACACTTGGAGGAGGCTTCTTTATCTTTAGAGGGGATATCTTTGTCTTTGGATTGTGCTCTACATTCATCTCTACTTGATTCTAGATTGTCCTCTTCAGTAGTGTGGCCTAAAATGCCTATTTGGAGTGTGTCATCTTTTGGCATCGACATGAAGACACTTGAGCATCATTTAGAGACATCATCATCCATAATCCATATTCCTAGCATCCTACATACATCCATGGTTCTATTCCTTCCTAAAGGGAGGAACGTTGTTCGGCGAGATTGGATCACCTTCAACATTCAATGTCGAGCTTCTACCATCATTGTAGGAGACTCAACATTGAGGGTGGTTGTCTTGTCTCTCTTCTATTTCTCTCTTATGGGGGGGTATTTTCCTCACATGGGGTTTTTACCTTCTTATGCGTCATTGAGAGTATTTCACATTTCTTTTTTGTATTTCATCTCTCTTTTGGGGAGGAGTTTTGTCCCATTGGGTTTTCTCCTTTTCTCCGTTTATGAGATATTGCATTTACATGTACATGGGTACCAAACATGGCCTAGTAGCAGGGACCCATCTTTGCATCTTTGTGTCATTTGCATAACAATCTGCTACTCCCTAAGTTGCACTTAAGGGGGGGTGTTGGTGTAAATAAAGTATTATACCTAGTTCATTCATTACTAGGGGGCTTATTTACACATGTTTACTTAGGTCCTAAGAAGGAATCTTTCTAGAAGGTGTTAGTTGTCATTAGTTGTTATCTTATCTTTTGACAACTACTACATGTGAACCTAGGTAAGTGTGATTAGTTGTCTCATGTCATATGATTAAAAAACTTGTCATAATCCTATGACATCTCGCATCTCACCTTGGCTATATAACCAAAGGGTCTCTCTCATTGTAAAACAATCACATCATATCATTGAATCATATTGATGAGAATACAGTTTATTCTTGTCACATTCTATTTTCTCTCTTTTGTGCATTCCATTTGGTCTCAAGATCTTGACATCCATAGCCAATTCTAATAGAGGAACCTTGTTGATTTTTGTTGTTGTAGACATGCAAAATTAACATTCTGCATTTGATTAGGTTCATTCGTTTAGATTTCACATTAGGACCATTCATCAATTAATCAGGTGCACTTTCATCCATTCATTAGGTAATTTCATCTCCTAGGATCATTTATTTAAAATCAAATAAACATTTTCATCAACCTTTTAATAAATCAAACATCCATTTAAATCAAATCCTAAATCATATTCCATCATTTTCTAATTTAAATAAATCAAATATCAAAGTTCTAAAAGTCAAACTCACCTAATCATCATTAAACTAACATAATCATCATCTATTTAATCTAACCATGATTAAATACTAATCTCACCCACTTGCATTCTCTAGATATCTCCACTTGCACAAATAAATCAATTTTATTGATTTATTAAAATCCTTCATTTTCCCTCAACATGACAAGTTGGTTTGTTCCTCCAACATTGCATTTATTACTATTTTTCTTGTCCCCCTCTCAAAATTTATTGTAAAATTTGAATTCAAATTCTCCCTCTCATGGGCACTCTTTCCAAATCTTGCACAACTATTGGCCTATCACCACTTGACAAATGGCATCTCCTCATTGGAGGATCTTTAGTCCCACATTCACCATCTTGGCCAATCTCTCATCAAAAAATCTATAAAAGAAGGCCTTCATTCTCATTCATGAATCCAAAACTTTTATGCAAAATTACTCTCTTAATTTGACAACTCATCTTGCTAATCATTTTCCATTACATTTACATCATCTTAAGCTTTGATCAAAGATTGGGAAAGGGTCACTAGCACATGTGACACCAATCCACTATGGAATAGGTAACTTGTTAAGTGTTTTCATGATGCTTTTAATTCTCTTTTATCCTTTGTTGCATTTTGAAGCATTTGCAAGGTATTTCATAGGGTCATTCTTGAGGAATTTGTGAGTTACTAACCTTGTATGAAGTTTAGTTTTGTAGATTTCAAAAGTATGCACCACATTTGGCGCTAGAAGGAGGGCAGTTTGTTAGCAAAACAGTTTGTTTTGTTAACACATATACGTTCGTTAACACAGTCCTGTTAACATGCAGTTTCGTTAACACATTGTTCGTTAACGCACTCTTGTTAACATACAGTTTGTTAACACAGTCCTGTTAACACGCAGTTTTGTTAACACGCAGTTTGTTAACGCAGTCTCGTTAACACATAGTCTCGTTAACACAGAGTTTGTTAGCACAGTCTCATTAACACACCAATTTTTTTTAACACATACGATGTTGCATTAACATAGGATATTCGTTAACACAAGATATTCGTTAACACAGAATATTTGTTAACACATATAGGCTTGTTAACGCAGATAGTTTGTTAACACAGAAAACTGGTTAACGCAAGCAGTGTGTTAATGCAGACAATTTGTTAACGCAGATAGTTTTTTAACACAGAAAATTGGTTAACGCAGACAATGTGTTAACACAGACAGTTTGTTAACACAAACAAGCTAGTTAACACATACAGTTTGTTAACGCATGGATCTTGTTAATGCATATAGGAATTAAATGATGTTGTTGCATTCTCTAACATAGGCATTAAAATTTTTGAATATAGATTCATTTATTTTTTAAAGCAGCAATAAATGTGTTACTTTTGTTAAGATGCTAGTATATTAAGATTGGCATGTCTTGTGTATACTTTTTACAATACATGCATAAATCTTATTTGTAATGTTTATAGGAAAAAGGTTAAGGTTGACATTTGAATCAAGTGTTTGAAAATCAAGGGGAGGACCTCACCTTTGGAATGTCTCACGAGGAAATGACGGAAATGCTCCAAAATCCAGACAACCATAGAATCATCAACATCATGATGAGACTTAACCCTTCATTGTACATGCTTGAACTAGCAAAACAAGGGGCCAAGTTGCCTTTGGATTTTGATGTGAGCACTATAGTAGAGACATCTTTTCCACCAATCTCATCCACCATCCCCATTTCATCTACACCCCCATCTCAAAACATCACGAAAAATATCCCACAAATCACAACATCATTTGCTCCTACTCAACCCAATGTTAACAAGGGAAACACATTCCTCAATGCACTTCAATCACATCCCCTTGTGAATAACCAAAACTTGGACGCAAACACCATAGTGGAACAAAACATCCTCCATAATCCATTACACCAAAATGTTCCTCTCACTTTACATTATGACCCATCATCAACATCTTTTCACGGAGCACCACAAACACCTCTCCTCACAAATTCACAAGAGGGAGACATATTCAGACCAAGGGGCATTTTCAACACCACAACACTCTCACAAGGATTCACCCCCCTTACATTTCCACCTCTCCCACCATCACCATTGTCATCTACACCACTCCTTGGTTTAGGGCTTCCCCCTCTACCAAGTATCAATCAAAACAACATCCCAACCATCAATCAAAACATTTTTCCAAATGCTCAAAACTTATTGTTGACATCACAACAACAAATGACAAACACACAAGCAATGGCAACATCATCAAACACCCCCACAACATTGCAAAGCATGGTCTCTCAAGGGTAAATCACATCAACGACGCCACTTACCACATCAACAACACCATCCACCAATCACGTAATCAACACAACATCATCATCTACCACCATTCCAAATCCACCACCACCTCCACCACCACCAACGTTCACCACATCAAACCAATTCAACGCAACATTACAAGCCACTTTTCAAAGAGGATACCAACAATTGCAGAAACAAAAAGTCGTGCAACAAGTTGCTCAAGCTGTGCAAGCTGCCAAAGCCGCACAAGCCGCATTACAAGCGCAACAAGCACAACAAGCCCAAGCTTTATTGCAACAGCAACAAGTAGCCCAAGCTGCACAAGCATTACAAGCACAAAGGGTCTCTCAAGCACAACTTTTATTATAGCAACGAGCAACGCAAGCACAAGCACAAGCTCAAGCACAAGCTAAAGCACAACTTCTTACACAAGCAGTGCAAATGCAAGCATATCAACAAGCACTAAAGCAATACCAAGGGCAGCAAGAAGCAGTAGAATTGGCAGCCCAACAACAAGCATTGTAAGAACAACAACAAGCAGAACAACAAGCGCAGCAGCAAGCACAACAACAAGCGTTGTTGGAACAACAGCAAGCGCAACAACAAGCACAAATCCTAGTGCAACAACAACAAGAGCAACAACAAGCATTGTTCATCCAAAAGCAAGTAGAAGACTACTTCGCCAGCCACAACATACTGATACCATTGAACAATGAACCAACCAACCCATCCATCCAACCCATGATTGCAACACCTCAAAACACATTCATCCCACCCCCTGATCCCCAGAATGATGTGACGACACAACTCAGGTTGCTCTCGCAACAAGTGTTTGACCTTCAATTGGGGTAGACAACCAAAACGCCGAGCAACTTTTGTCCCTATCCATTTGATAGGAGCCTAGACATGAAACCATTCCCTAAGGGATTTGAGATCCCTAAATTTGACAAATATCAAGGGACGGGAAATTCTGAAGATCTCATCAGGAAATTTCAGGTTCATTGTATGGAGGTCGCATATGATGATACTTATCTTATGCAGCTATTCCCTAGGAGCTTAGCAGGCAATGCTATAGAATGGTTTTCTCGCTTACCTTCAGGCATTAGGACATTCAAAGAAATTAGAGACGCATTCATTAAAAACTACGCATGTAAAATTACAATGGATGTCAGTCTTGAAGAACTATACGCTCTAAAACAAGGAAAAAATGAATCTTTTGCTTCATTTCTTCAACGATGGCGATCCAAGGCCAATCAGAGCAAATGGACCATGCCAGAAGAACAAGTCTACACAATCATAGCCAACTTTGAAATTCGCCTATCATTCCATCTCAAAGTTCAGGGTATCACTACATACGATCAATTGATCTCTAAGGTGCTTAGCATCAAAAGAGCCCTTGTGACTCAACCCATCAAATCAACATCATATCACGAATTGCAAAACAACTACCTGTCATCAAACTACAATGATAAACCTCGCACATGGGTGAGAAACAAAAATGTCACTAATGATGGTGTCATAGACGTCAAGGTGGTCATTAGTGGTTCGTGCCAAAACACATCCACACAACAAATCCAAACACCACATCAAAACACTCATCACACAACGCATCAACCCAACAATAATCCCACAATCAATAACCTCAATGACCAAAGAGGACCACCTCAACGCAAAACATACCCCAAACGAAAGTACACTACTTTGGGGGAACCACTTGAGGACATCATGAAAAAGCTAATCGACGAAAAACTCATCCAAACTCCTACATTTGAGAATTACCAAGAACCTAATGTCAAACCTCCTTGGTACAATGAGAATCAACTGTGTGAATTCCAAAAAATCAAAGGCCACACCACAAATAATTGCATGAGACTCAAAAATATCATACAAGATCTCATCGACAAAACAATCATAAACGTGGAACCACCTACAGGGAATCAGGACCTTAAAATATACACGAATCCGATGTCGAATCATGGCAACAAAGGGAATAACAAGGATAAAGGAAAAGGCAGTGTAAATCATGTATACGAAACAGTTGTTGCATCCCTAAATGAAGACTGCATGGTCATCACCATCAAGGGTGCTCATCCAAAGAATGTGGAGTCACCACAAGAGGCGAAAAAGTCACCATTGCAGGATCATCCCAATCCAATAGAGTCCCTACATCAAGAGTCGTTTCGTATAGCTACAATGTTGTAGACCAACTCAAAAGAATGCCAACACACATCTCCATCATGGAGTTGTTAAAAATCTCATCAGCGCATAAAAAGATCCTTGAGGAAGCATTAGCCTCATCCACTATCCTCGCAGACCTCGATGCGGAACAATTCCAAGCTATGGTCAGAAACATCATAACACATAATTTCCTTACGTTTTCTAACCAAGATTTTCCTGCCCAACCATCTCATAATCGTGCACTTCACTTGGAGGTCATTGTGAACAAGAGCAAAATCAAAAGGGTCTTGGTGGATGGAGGTGCAGGTTTGAACATTTGTTCTCTTAGCCTCATTAAGCAGTTGAAAATATCAGAAGATTCCATTGATAAAGGAAAAATAATCACAATAAGAGCATACGATGACCAAGAAAGAGTGTCTCAGGGCATAATCAAACTCCCTATTCAAGTAGGGCCAACGCTCATGGAAACCACTTGTCAGGTTTTGGACCTCGACTTGCCATACAATATCCTCCTGGGACGCCCATGGATTCATGCGATGAAATTCGTAGCATCAACCTTCCACCAATGTGTGAAATTCACACATAATGGAAGGGAGGTTACCATCCATGGAAATCCTGAGCCATTCTCATATTGCAAGAATCTTGAGGCCAAATATTACAAAATCCCCCAAGTGTCAAAGAATGATGAGGGCCCATCCACATCATACATTGACCCTGCCACCCTCACGTCCACTTCTGCGACAGAGACACCTCCCACTCCTGCCATTCCCACCATCTTCGACATCAAGCTCATCATCCAGGAGGATGGTTGTGGAAGGTATAGGCTCCCTAATAATGTTTTTGTGATAGAAGAGTTACCGCAATCTCCTAGATCACGGGGATGCTCGTGAGAAAATCAAGCTTCTATATCGCAAACAAATCATGAGGATTATCCTGAATTCACAAGCTGGGGAGACCTTGGTCAAGAGGTTATTGAGACAGATCCATCCCACATGTTGTATCGAGATGAAAAACTAACACCTGAATTACCAATTGATAAAAGAAGCAAAGGCCTACACATAATGCTTGCAATGGGCTATGACCGCAATCAGAGACTAGGACAAAATGACAATGGGCTCATAATACCTATTATGCCAGAGACGCGACCCATAACAAATCTTGGTCTTGGATGTGCCACTCCGAGAATAACCATACATGGCTGAAGTCCTCCAGTTAAAACGGTTAACGTCTCTCCTCAGCTAGTAATAGTGCAACTACACTCACCAATAGTCAGAGGTAGCAACACACATAACTTCATAACTGAGCCCTATATTAGTAGCGATGATGAAGATATCATATCCAATCTCCCTAGGTTATTCGAAAATCCCACTCTTTGTATGATTAGTACCCTCTCCTTCAAATCTGATAGTCAATATCATGAGATCCGCTTAGTCTACCCCCAATTGATCGACTATGACCAACGAGGACCACCAGTTCTTGATATATTCAAAAATGATGAAGCACTCTCAGAATTCATGGGATTGAGAGATAACATTCTAGATAGAGATCATAAGGCAGAGTTTATAATGGATTTGAACACACATGCTTATTACGGGGAAACGATTGAATCCTTTAGTCGCAAAAGTGAAAAACTAAGAATCATATCCAAGTCTTTGAGTGAAAACCACACTGTGGCACTCTCTGACAAGAAAATAGTAAAAAGAAAAGGATGTATCCAATGGTGAAAACCTCTTTGAGGCACCCAAGGATGAAGGATTCAATCTTCCCTTAAGAGCTATTCATCAAGAGAAGTCAGCAATCTTGACCGAAAAATGCAACCCAGTCAACCTAGGAAAAGAGGAGACCCCGCATATCACATTCTATGCAGAATCACTATTATCAGAAGTGCAAGAAATCCTAGCAGCATTCCTAAGGGAAAGACTAAACTTTGCATGGAGTTATGCTGATATGCCAGGACTTGATCCAAATACTGTGGTCCACCACCTAGTAGTGTATCTAGATGCAAAACCTATTAGACAAAAGCTTCGAAAAATGCATCCTCAAATTGCTTTGTTAGTCAAAATGGAGCTCAAAAAGCTATTAGATGTTGGATTCATCCAACCAATTGATTATACATAATGGGTATCGAACTTGGTACCCGTGTCAAAACCTGACGGAGCCATCAGAATCTGTATGGACTTTAGAGATTTGAACAAGGCATGTCCCAAGGATGATATCCTGCTTCCCAACATCGACATGATAGTAGACATGATAGCAGGGCACAAGATGCTATCGTTAATGAACGGATTTTCAGGATATAACCAGATCATGATAGCAAAAGAAGACCAACACAAGGCGGCTTTCACTTGTCCGTGGGGGACCTACTGCTGGAACATGATGCCATTCGGCCTAAAGAATGCATGAGCAACATATCAAAGGGCCATGACATTGATCTTCCATGACATGATTCACAAAATAGCCAAAGACTATGTTGACGACATCCTAGCTAAGTCAAGAAAGAGAAAAGATCATATAGCAACCCTAAGTGCTATGTTTGACAGATTAGAGGAATACAAGGTTAGACTAAATCCCAAGAAGTGTGTCTTCAGCGTACAATCAAGCAAATTACTAGGATACATAGTCTCCATGAGGGGTATCGAGGTGGATCCTGCAAAAGTCAAAGCAATCCTCGAGATGGAAGCACCAAGGAATTTAAAACAACTGAGAGGTCTCCAAGGAAGGCTTCAATCCATTAGAAGGTTCATATCACAATTGGCAGATAAGCAAAACCCATACTCTCACCTACTCCACAAGGGAGTAGCGTACAAATGGGATGCCAAGTGTAAAGAGGCATTCAATGAAATAAAGGAATATCTACTGACACCACCAATCTTAATGCCGCCTATCCCAAAGAAGTCATTGATCTTATATGTGTTAGCAACAGCAGCAACCCTTGGAGCTCTCCTAGCCCAGCATGATGAAAATGGAACAAAGAGGGATATCTACTATATCAGCAAGACAATGGTTGGCCACGAGCTAAATTACTCATTCATCGAGAAAAAGCTTGTCTCGCAGTAGTGTTTGCATTCCAAAAATTCAGACACTACATGTTGGCACACAAGATCAAGCTCATTGTGAAAATCGATCCCCTCAAGTATCTCCTATCCAAGGCAATGCTCACGGGCAGAATGGCGAAATGGGTGATGATACTATCAGAGTATGACATCGAGTATGTGGAAAGAAAAAACTATTAAAGGTCAATTTATTGCAGATCAACTAGCAAAAGCACCCATATATTCTGAGAATCCTCTTGTATTTGAATTTCTAGACGAATCCATCTTTAACCTCAATGTAGCCAATCACTGGAAATTATATTTCGACGGCTCATACACACAGCACGGCTCAGGAGCTGGTATCTTCTTCATCACCCCCCAAGGGGACTGCATACCACGGTCATACAAACTAGCATTCCCTTGCATGAACAACATAGCAGAATATGAGGCTTTGACTATAGGTCTCAGGATTGCAGTGCAATGGAATATCATAGCCCTCAAAGTCTACGGAGACTCTCAGTTGATCATAATCAAGTCAATGATGAATATTAGACTAAGGATGACAAACTAACTCCATACAAGAAATTGGTGGAGACTCTCAAGGAATCTTTCATTGACATAACATTTGAGTAGATTCCAAGAACCCATAACAAAGCCACTGACGCCATGGCTACAATTGCGTCTATAGTAGACATCCCTCACAACGTGCCGAAATATGAATTTATGATCGAGCAGCTTCTCGTTCCCACATTCGAGGTACCAGAATCAAAATATGTTTGTGAAATCATTGGTCCTAACGATCCTTGGTATCATGACATCTATACATATCTTTGAATAGGAGTTTTACCCGCTGACCTACCATCGAGCCTAAAACGAACCTTTATCAAAAAGGCATCCAGATTTGTCATCCTAAGTGATACTTTATATCGTAGAAGCATAGAAGGTACATTACTGCGTTGTCTAAATGCTAAGGAGGCATTAACAGCTCTAACTGAGGTTCATAACGGTATATGTGGCTCACACTCGAGTGGAATGACCATTGCCAAGAAACTACTGAGGCTGGGGTATTACTGGCCCACGATGGAAAGAGAAGCGCATGATCATGCTAAAAAGTGTTTACAATGTCAGGAACATGGGGACCTCATCCATACTCCAGCTCAAGAGCTCTATCTGATTGTCACACCATGGCCCTTCTCGCAGTGGGGACTCGATCTCATTAGGAAAATCTCACTCACCTCATCCAATGGCCATAAATTCATTATAACTGTAACTGAGTATTTCACAAAGTGGGTGGAAGCCATACCCATGACCTATATCACTGGGAAGCAGATCTCAAAATTTATCCTGAACTATCTCATATGTCGTTATGGTGTCCCACAAGCCATTATTTCAGATAATGGCACACCATTCAAGAATCGAGAGGTTCGCGACTTGTGTGAGAAATTCAAAATCCAGCATTGCTTCTCCACCCTGTACTATCCCCAAGGCAATGGCCAAGCAGAAGCCACGAACAAAACCATCCTCAAAATCCTCAAAAAATCAGTCAATGATGCAGGTCATGACTGACACTTGTAGCTTAATCCCGCCCTCTGGGCTTATCGAACCAGCATCCGCACACCCACTGGCGCCACCCCATTCTCCTTGGTCTACGAATCAGAAGTTGTACTACCTATTGAGATCTAGCTCTCATCTCTTAAAATATTATTGCAAAATCTCATCACTGATGAGGACTATTAGGTGTCAAGATTAAACAAGCTGGAGTTACTGGATGAGAGACGCATAGATGCTTTGAATCACTTACAAGTCTATCAGAATAGACTCAAATGAAGCTACAACAAGAAGATCAGAAGCAGGAGTTTCCAAGTCGGAGAATTGGTCTTAAAAGAAAATC
>VDFB02004766.1:0-34388 GCA_007258455.2 Sequoia sempervirens | reverse complement strand
TTTGATAAGCCTAGAGGGCGGGATTAAGCTGCAAGTGTCAGTCACGACCTGCGTCATTGACTATTTTCTTGAGGATTTTGAGGATGGTTTTGTTCGTGACTTCTGCTTGGCCATTGCCTTAGGGATAGTACAAGGTGGAGAAGCAATGCTAGATTTTGAATTTCTCACACAAGTCGCGAACCTCTTAATTCTTGAATGGTCTGCCATTATCTGAAATAATGGCTTGTGGGACACCATAACGACATATGAGATAGTTCAGGATAAATTTTGAGATTTGCTTCCCAGTGATATAGGTCATGGGTATGGCTTCCACCCACTTTGTGAAGTACTCAGTTGTAGTTATTATAAATTTATGGTCATTGGATGAGGTGGGTGTGATTTTCCCAATGAGGTTGAGTCCCCATTGTGAGAAAGGCCATGGTGTGACGATTGGATGGAGCTCTTGAGCTGGTGCATGGATGAGATCCCCATGGTGCTGACATTGTACACCTTTTAGCATGATTATGCGCTTCTCTTTCCATCGTGGGCCAGTAATACCCCAGCCTCAACAGTTTTGTGGCAATGGTCATTCCACTCGAGTGTAAGCCACAAATACCGTTATGAACCTCAGTTAGAGCGGTTAATGCCTCCTCTGCATTTAGACAACGCAGTAAGGTACCTTCTATGCTTCTACGATATAAAGTATCACCTAGGATGACAAATCTGCATGCATTTTTGATAAAGGTTCGTTTTAGGCTCGATGGTAGGTCAGCGAGTAAGACTCCTATTCGAAGATATGTATAGATGTCATGATACCAAGGATCGCCAGGACCAATGATTTCACACACATATTCTGATTCTGATACCTCGAATGTGGGAACGAGAAGCTGCTCAATCAGAAATTCATATTTCAGCACATTGTGAGGGATGTCTATTAGAGACCCAATTGTAGCCATGGCGTCAACGGATCTGTTGTTGGTTCTTGGAATCTGCTCAAATGTTATGTCAATGAAGGATTCCTTGAGAGTCCACCAATTTCTTGTATGGAGTTAGCTTGTCATCCCTAGTCTGATATTCATCATTGACTTGATTTATGATTAACTGAGAGTCTCCATAGACTTTGAGGGCTATGATATTCCATTGCACTGCTATCCTGAGACCTATAGTCAAAGCCTCGAATTCCACTATGTTGTTCATGCAAGGGAATACTAGTTTGTATGACCGTGGTATGCAGTCCCCTTGGAAGATGATGAAGAAGATACCAGCTCCTGATCCATGTTGTGTATGAGCCGTCGAAGTATAATTTCCAGTGATCGGCTACATTGAAGTTAAAGATGGATTCATCTGGAAATTCAGATACAAGAGGATTCTCAGAATATATGGGTGCTTCTACTAGTTGATCTGCAATAAATTGACCTTTAATGGCTTTTATTTCCACATACTCGATGTCATACTCTGACAATATCATCACCCATTTTGCCATTCTGCCCATGAGCATTGCCTTGGATAAGAGATACTTGAGGGGATCAATTTTTTTAATGAGCTTTATCTTATGTGCCAACATGTAGTGTCTGAATTTTTGGGATGCAAACACTATTGCGAGGCAAGCTTTCTCGATGAATGAGTAATTTAGCTCGTAACCCACCATTGTCCTGCTAATATAGTAGATGGCCTTCTCCATTTCGTTTTCATCATGCTGGGCTTGAAGAGCTCCAAGGGTTGTTGTTGTTGCTGACACATATAAGATCAATGGATTTCTCGGGATAGGTGGCATTAACACTGGTGGTGTCAGTAGGTATTCTTTTATTTTGTTGAATGCCTCTTCGCACTTGGTATCCCATTTGTACGCTACTCCCTTGTGGACTAGGTGAGAGTATGGGTTCTGCTTGTCTGCCAGTTGTGCTATGAACCTTCTAATGGATTGGCGTCTTCCTTGAAGAACTCTCAGTTGTTTTAAATTCCTTGGTGCTTCCATCTCGAGGATTGCTTTGACTTTTGCAGGATCCACCTCGATACCCCTCATGGAGACTATGTATCCTAGCAATTTGTCTGATTGTACACCAAAGACGCACTTCTTGAGATTTAGTCTAACCTTGTATTCCTCCAATCTGTCAAAGATAACACTTAGGGTTGCTATATGATCTTTTCTATTTTTTGACTTAGCTAGGATGTCGTCAACATAGTCTTCAACTGTTTTGTGAATCATGTCATGGAAGATTAATGTAATGGCCCTTTGATATGTTGCTCTTGCGTTCTTTAGGCCGAATGGCATCATGTTCCAGTAATAGGTCCCCCACGGACAAGTGAAAGTTGTCTTGTGTTGGTCTTCTTTTTCTATCATGATCTGGTTATATCCTGAAAATCTATCCATTAACGATAGCATCTGGTGCCCTGCTGTCATGTCCACTATCATATCGATATTGGGAAGCAGGAAATCATCCTTGGGACATGCTTTGTTCAAATCTCTAAAGTCCGTACAAATTCTAATGGCTCCATCAGGTTTTGACACGGGTACCAAATTTGACACCCATTCTGGATAATCAATTGGTCGGATAAATTTTGCATCTAACAACTTTTTGAGCTCCATTTTGACTAATAGAGCAATTTGAGGATGCATTTTTCGAAGCTTTTGTCTGATAGGTTTTGCATCTGGATACACCGCTAAGTGATGAACCACAGTCTCTGGATCAAGCCCTGGCATGTCTGCATAACTCCATGCAAATTTTATTTGTCTTTCCTTTAGGAATGCTGCTAGGAGTTATTGCTCTTCTGATAATAGTGATTCTGCATAGAATGTGATATGCGGGGTCTCCTCTTTTCCTAGGTTGACTGGGTTGCATTTTTCGGCCAAGACTGCTGACTTCTCTTGATAAATGGCTCTTAAGGGAAGATTGAATCGTTCAACCTTGGGCGCCTCAGAGAGGTTCACTGTTGGATACGTCCTTACTTTTTACTATTTTCTTGTCAAAGAGTGCCACAGTGTGGTTTTCACTCAAGGACTTGGATATAATTATTAGTTTTTCACTTTTGCGACTAAAGGATTCAATCGTTTCCCCGTAATAAGCATGTGTGTCCAATTCCATTATAAACCCTGCCTTGTGATCTCCATATGGAATGTTATCCCTCAACCCCATGAATTATGAGAGTGCCTCATCGTTTTTGAATGTATTGAGAACTGGTGGTTCCTCGTTGGTCATAGTCGATCAATTGGGGATAGACTAAGCGGATCTCATGATTTTGATGATCGAATTCGAAAGATAAGGTACTAATCATGTAAAGGGTAGTATCCTTAAATAACCTAAGTAGACTAGTCAAGTGATCTTCGTCATCGCTACTAATATAGGGCTCAGTGATAAAGTTATGCATGTCTATCCCTATGGGTATTGGGGAGTGCACTTGTACTAGGACTGGCTGAGGAGAAACATTAGCGGCTCTAACCAGAGGACTTCAGCCACATATGGTTATTCTCAGAGGGGTACATCCAAGACCAAGATTTGTTATAGGTCGCGTGTCAGGCATGATTGGTATTAAGAGCCCATTGTCATTTTGTCCTAGTCTCTGATTGCAATCATAGCCCATCGCAAGCATCATGTGTAGGCCTTTGTTTCTTTCATCCATTGGTAATTCAAGTGTCGGTCTTTCATCTCGATACAACATGTGGGATGGATCTGTCTCAATAACCTCTTGACCAAGGTCTCCCCAGCTTGTGAATTCATGATAATCATCTAGATTTGTTTGCGATGTAGAAGCTTGATTTTTTCCCACGGGTGTCCTCGTGATCTAGGAGATTGCGGTAATTCTCCTATCACAAAAGCATTATTAGGGAGCCTATAGCTTCCACAACCATCCTCCTGGATGATGAGCTTGATGTCGGAGATGGTGAGAATGGCAGGAGTGGGAGGTGTCTCTGTCGCAGAAGTGGACATGAGGATGGCGGGGTCAATGTATGATGTGGATGGGCCCTCATCATTCTTTGGCACTTGGGAGATTTTGTAATATTTGTCCTCAAGATTCTTGCAATATGAGAATGGCTCAGAATCTCTATGGACGATAACCTCTTATCCATTATGTGTGAATTTCACACATTGGTGGAAGGTTGATGCTACGGCTTTCATCGCATGAATTCATGGGCGTCCCAGGAGGATATTGTATGGCAAGTCGAGGTCTGAGACCTAACAAGTGGTTTCCATGAGCGTTGGCCCTACTTGAATAGGGAGTTTGATTGTCCCCTGAGATACTCTTTCTTGGTCATCTTATGCTCTTATTGTGATGTCTTTCCCTTTATCAATGGACTCTTCTGATATTTTCAATTGTTTGATTAGGCTGAGAGAGCAGATGTTCAAACCTGCACCCCCATCCACCAGGACCCTTTTGATTTTTCTTTTGTTTACAATGACCTCCAAGTGAACTGCACGATTGTGAGATGGTTGGGCAGGAAAATCTTGGTCAGAAAACATAAGGAGATTAGGTGTTATGATGTTTCCGACCATAGCTTGAAATTGTTCTGCATCGAGGTCTGCGGGGACAGTGGATGAGGCTAATGCTTCTTTCAGGATCTTTTTATGGGCCGATGATATTTTTAACAACTCCATGATGGAGATGTGTGTTGGTGTTCTTTTGAGTTGGTCTATGACACTATAGCCATTGGATCTAGATGAACGGACCCTATTTGGTTGAGATGACCCTGCAATGGTGACTTTGCCACCTCTTGTGGTGACTCCACAATCTTCAGCATGGGCGCCCTTGATGGTGATGACCATGCAGTTTTCATTGAGGTTGGCAACAACTCTTTCGTATACATGATTTACACTGCCCTTTCCTTTATCCTTGTTATTCCCTTTGTTGCCATGATTCAGCATCAGATTCGTGTAGATTTTAAGATCCTGATTCCCAGTAGGTGTTTCCACATTTATGATTCTTTTATCGATGAGATCTTGGATGATGTTCTTGAGTCTCATACAATTGTTTGTGGTGTGGCCTTTGATTTTATGGAACTCACATAGTTGATTTTTGTTGTACCAAGGAGGTTTGACATCAGGTTCTTGGTAGTTCTCAAATGTAGGAGCTTGGATGAGTCTTTCGTGGATTAGCTTTTTCATGATGTCTTCAAGTGGTTCTCCTAAAGTAGTGTATTTTTGTTTGGGATAAGTCTTGCGTTGAGGTGGTCCTCTTTGGTCATTGAAGTTATTGATGGTGGGATTATTAGGTTGGTATGTTGTGTGATGAGTGTTTTGTCGTTGTGGTTGGATTTGCGGTGCAGGTGTATTTTGGCGTGGACCACTGATGACCACCTTGGCATCAACGACGCCATCATTGGTAATGTTCTTGTTTCTTGCCCATGTACAAGGTTTATCATTGTAGTTTGATGACGGGTGGTTGTTTTGTTGTTTGTGATATGATGTTGATTCGATGGGTTGAGTCACAAGGGCTCTTTCAATGTTAAGCACATTATAGATCAATTGATCGTATGTGGTGATACCCTGAACTTTGAGATGGAATGATAGGTGACTTTCAAAGTTGGCTATGATTGTGCAGACTTGTTCTTCTGGCATGGTCCATTTGCTCTGATTGCCCTTGGATCGCCATCGTTGAAGAAATGAAGCAAAAGATTCATTTTTTCCTTGTTTTAGAGCGTATAGTTCTTCGAGACTGACATCCATTATAATTTTACATGCGTAGTTTTTAATGAATGCATCTCTAATTTCTTCGAATGTCCTAATGCCTGAAGGTAAGCGAGAAAACCATTCTATAGCATTGCCTGCTAAGCTCCTAGGGAATAGCTGCATAAGATAAGTATCATCATATGCGACCTCCATACAATGAACCTGAAATTTCCTGATGAGATCTTCAGAATTTCCCGTCCCTTGATATTTGTCAAATTTAGGGATCTCAAATCCCTTAGGGAATGGTTTCATGTCTAGGCTCCTATCAAATGGATAGGGACAAAAGTTGCTCGGTGTTTTGGTTGTCCGCCCCGATTGAAGGTCAAACACTTGTTGTGAGAGCAACCTGAGTTATGTCGTCACATCATTTTGGGGATCAGGGGGTGGGATGAATGTGTTTTGAGGTGTTTCAATTGTGGTTTGGATGGATGGGTTGGTTGGTGCATTGTTCAATGGTATCGGTATGTTGTGGCGGGCGTAGTAGGCTTCTACTTGTTTTTGGATGAACAATGCTTGTTGTTGCTCTTGTTGTTGTTGCGCTAGGATTTGTGCTTGTTGTTGTGCTTACTATTGTTCCAACAACGCTTGTTGTTGTGCTTGTTGTTGTTCTAACAACGCTTGTTGTTCTGCTTGTTGTTGTTCCCACAATGCTTGTTGTTGGGCTGCCAATTCTGTTGCTTCTTGCTACTCTTGGTATTGCTTTAGTGCTTGCTGATATGCTTGCATTTGTACTGCTTGTGCAAGAAGTTGTGTTTGAGCTTGTGCTTGTTGTGCTTGAGCTTACGCTTGCGCTTGCGCTGCTTGTTGTAATAAAAGTTGTGCTTGAGCGACCCTTTGTGCTTGTAATGATTATGCGGTTTGGGCTGCTTATTGTTGTTGTTGCAATAAAACTTGGGCTTGTTGTGCTTGTTGCACTTGTAATGCAGCTTGTGCGGCTTTTGCAGCTTGCCCAGCTTGAGCAGCTTGTTGCATGGTTTTTTGTTTATGCACTTGTTGGTATCCTCTTTGAAAAGCGGCTTGTAATGTTGCGTCGAATTGGTTTGATGTGGTGAACATTGGTGGTGGTGGAGGTGGTGGTAGATTTGGAATGGTGGTAGATGATGTTGTTGTGTTGATTACGTGATTGGTGGATGGTGTTGTTGATGTGGTAAGTGGCGTCGTTGATGTGATAAGTGGCGTCGTTGATGTGATTTACCCTTGAGAGACCATGCTTTGCAATGTTGTGGGGGTGTTTGATGATGTTGCCATTTCTTGTGTGTTTGTCGTTATTGTTGTGATGTCAACAATAAGTTTTGAGCATTTGGAAAATGTTTTGATTGATGGTTGGGATGTTATTTTGATTGATACTTGGTAGAGGGGGAAGCCTAAACCAAGGAGTGGTGTAGATGACAATGGTGATGGTGGGGAGGTAGAAATGTAGGGGGTGAATCCTTGCGAGAGTGTTGTGGTGTTGAAAATGCCCCAGTCGAATATGTCTCCCTCCTCTTGTGAATTTGTGAGGAAAGGTGTTTGTGGTGCTCTGTGAAAAGATGTTGATGATGGGTCATAATGTAAAGTGAGAGGAACATTTTGGTGTAATGGATTACAGAGGATGTTTTGTTCCACTATGGTGTTTCGTCCAAGTTTTGGTTATTCACAAGGGGATATGATTGAAGTGCATTGAGGTGTGTTTCCAATGTTTTTTGGTAACATTAGGGTTGAGTTGGGCAATGATGTTGTGATTTAGGGATATTTCATGTTTTGAGATGGGGGTGTAGATGAGAATAGGGGGATGGTGGATAGGAATTGGTGGAAAAGATGTCTCTACTACCGTTATACTCCCTTCAAAATCCAAAGGCAACTTGGCCCCTTGTTTTGCTAGTTCAAGCATGTACAATGAAGGGTTAAGTCTCATCATGATGTTGATGATTCTATGGTTGTCTGGATTTTGGAGCATTTCCGTCATTTCCTCGTGAGACATTCCAAAGGTGAGGTCCTCCCCTTGATTTTCAAACACTTGATTCAAATGTCAACCTTAACCTTTTTCCTATAAACATTACAAATAAGATTTATGCATGTATTGTAAAAAGTATACACAAGACATGCCAATCTTAATATACTAGCATCTTAACAAAAGTAACACATTTATTGCTGCTTTAAAAAATAAATGAATCTATATTCAAAAATTTTAATGCCTATGTTAGAGAATGCAACAACATCATTTAATTCCTATATGCATTAACAAGATC
The DNA here is from genome assembly GCA_007258455.2 of Sequoia sempervirens. Classification (NCBI taxonomy): domain Eukaryota; kingdom Viridiplantae; phylum Streptophyta; class Pinopsida; order Cupressales; family Cupressaceae; genus Sequoia; species Sequoia sempervirens. Next base: position 26,518 of record VDFB02004766.1, on the reverse strand, counting down.
CATGCGTTAACAAACTGTATGTGTTAACTAGCTTGTTTGTGTTAACAAACTGTCTGTGTTAACACATTGTCTGCGTTAACCAATTTTCTGTGTTAAAAAACTATCTGCGTTAACAAATTGTCTGCATTAACACACTGCTTGCGTTAACCAGTTTTCTGTGTTAACAAACTATCTGCGTTAACAAGCCTATATGTGTTAACAAATATTCTGTGTTAACGAATATCTTGTGTTAACGAATATCCTATGTTAATGCAACATCGTATGTGTTAAAAAAAATTGGTGTGTTAATGAGACTGTGCTAACAAACTCTGTGTTAACGAGACTATGTGTTAACGAGACTGCGTTAACAAACTGCGTGTTAACAAAACTGCGTGTTAACAGGACTGTGTTAACAAACTGTATGTTAACAAGAGTGCGTTAACGAACAATGTGTTAACGAAACTGCATGTTAACAGGACTGTGTTAACGAACGTATATGTGTTAACAAAACAAACTGTTTTGCTAACAAACTGCCCTCCTTCTAGCGCCAAATGTGGTGCATACTTTTGAAATCTACAAAACTAAACTTCATACAAGGTTAGTAACTCACAAATTCCTCAAGAATGACCCTATGAAATACCTTGCAAATGCTTCAAAATGCAACAAAGGATAAAAGAGAATTAAAAGCATCATGAAAACACTTAACAAGTTACCTATTCCATAGTGGATTGGTGTCACATGTGCTAGTGACCCTTTCCCAATCCTTGATCAAAGCTTAAGATGATGTAAATGTAATGGAAAATGATGAGCAAGATGAGTTGTCAAATTAAGAGAGTAATTTTGCATAAAAGTTTTGGATTCATGAATGAGAATGAAGGCCTTCTTTTATAGATTTTTTGATGAGAGATTGGCCAAGATGGTGAATGTGGGACTAAAGATCCTCCAATGAGGAGATGCCATTTGTCAAGTGGTGATAGGCCAATGGTTGTGCAAGATTTGGAAAGAGTGCCCATGAGAGGGAGAATTTGAATTCAAATTTTGCAATAAATTTTGAGAGGGGGACAAGAAAAATAGCAATAAATGCAATGTTGGAGGAACAAACCAACTTGTCATGTTGAGGGAAAATGAAGGTTTTTAATAAATCAATAAAATTGATTTATTTGTGCAAGTGGAGATATCTAGAGAATGCAAGTGGGTGAGATTAGTATTTAATCATGGTTAGATTAAATAGATGATGATTATGTTAGTTTAATGATGATTAGGTGAGTTTGACTTTTAGGACTTTGATATTTGATTTATTTAAATTAGAAAATGATGGAATATGATTTAGGATTTGATTTAAATGGATGTTTGATTTATTAAAAGGTTGATGAAAATGTTTATTTGATTTTAAATAAATGATCCTAGGAGATGAAATTACCTAATGAATGGATGAAAGTGCACCTGATTAATTGATGAATGGTCCTAATGTGAAATCTAAATGAATGAACCTAATCAAATGCAGAATGTTAATTTTGCATGTCTACATTTTTCCCCTCTTTGAAGCAATGTACTTGTTGTGTTGGTTCAAAGAATAATCTTGCCACGATCAAAATTCAAAAAATTCTGATTTTTCGGATGCCCCAGCGAAAGAAGTACACTAGTACAGTTGTTAGTTTATTTAATTTCTTAATTTGTTTGGGTTGTGTTTGGAGTTATTGAGAGTTGCAGGAAACTCTCTTGCATCACTTTTCATTTTTTATTTTCTTACCTTATTAAATTCCTTAACATACATACATAGAATTTATATTTCAATCTATTTCCATTTATTTCCTTTATCCTTTTCCACCTTACCTTTGTCCCTTAAAATCCTATGTTATCTTCTTTAGGTCTCCTTCCCAATTTCTTTATTGAATACCCCATTTTTTCTCTAAACCTATGTTTTCTCTCTTTTTCTAGTATAATTTAGTTCCATACCTTTTTTATTTTCCCATTTGTCCATATTTTCTTCTCAATCTCTCTCATTTCCTTCTTATTTGCATTTCCCTCTTTAACAATCTCCATAATTGAATAAGTTTTCAAATTTATGCATTGCATTTATGTCATTCCTTAAAATAGGTTTCATCTTATATGTTATCTAACATATATTTCAATTTATTTTTTATTAAATCCTATAAGGAGATTGGCAAAGCTAATTTCTCTTTTAATAATTAGATTTAAAAGATTTCTATAGATTTTTACATTGCATGTCAAATATAGAAAAAATATTGAATAATTAAATAATGTGATAATTAGAAAAAATGATACAATGGAATACGCCACCTTATAGATCATCTAAAAGACTAAGTCACCCTATATGCAATCACTCTTTTATCAAAGTATCATTTCTATAACTTTTAATTATAATTTGTTATGTTCAATCCTTCTCAATGTTAAGGTTCTATACCACTCAAATATTAGCAAAAAATTAGGTGAAATGTGCCCATTTATTATGTTTTTCTATCTTTTTAATCTAACAATACTTTAAAATTATTTAATCTTTTTTATTTAAAAATTAAATGCATTTACTAAAAAACTAATAATAAGCCTTAAATTTAATCTTTTGTTATATTCTACATAACTTAAAATAACAATTGATAAGAGATGTATTTACTAGCAACCACACCTTGGTGTGCAATGGGTACGTCGAAGAGGTGTGGAAGGTCAATGAGGAAAAATGTTGGTCTATTTTTTGCATACATTTTGCAGTACATGAGGTCAATGGGTAGGCCATTTAGTAAATGATGTTTGTTTAACAAAAGTCTCAATGGACAAGTGATAGCTTCAAATCAACTATGCATCCTCTTTAAGGATAAAACATGACTGAAACAAAACATCTAAATGAGGAAGATAATCATGCTCCATTACAAACAGTCTCATGTTATGTTTGCAATAGAGAGGGAGAGATAGGGATATAAAGAGGGAGAGAGAGAGAGAAGGGAGGTAAGGAGATAGAAGAAAAAATAGAGTGATACATAAAGAACAAATAGAGAGGACATTAGAAAGAAAGGGATATGCACACACACACACACACATAGCTGCAAAGAGAGAGACACACACACATAGAGAAAGAGATATAGAGAGATGCATATAGGTAGAGAGACCAAGAGGTAGAGGGGGAGAGAGATAAGAGAGATAAAAAGAAATTGATATTTAGATAAGAGAGATTAATGGTTAAAATTGTATCTATAACACCTAAAAAAATTGTATCCATTGTGTTGTTATAGATATCATACCCTATTATAGAGCTCCTATGTTGGTACAATTAAGGAGTAGGTAGGGAAAATTGGAGACAAACTTTATACATGTCAATTGCACTTGCTCAAGTTTTTGAGGACTTTTCAACAAATCCATTTAGTACATATTATATGACCATAGAAATTTGTGACAACTCATCTTTAGGGAATTCTACTGAACAATTTTCTCCCACATAATTTGAGCACTTTGATTTTAGGCTCCAAGTGCTACCCATTAGATTTAAGTTAACAATGTGGATTGTGTAATTTGTCTCCATGTAGTGTACATTGCATGTTATAAAGCTTCATTACTTCTTACCCAAAAACTGGTGGGTAATTTTTTTTCTAGTTGATGCATTGATAAGGACTTCAATGTAGGCTGATATGTAAGTATGATGGATACCATATAACATAGAACCAATTTTCCCAAAGCATTTTTAGTGGTACTTAATATGTTGTATTGCACATTTTAACTTGACACGATTACAATTTTATGATTGTAGAAATGAGCCCTTCTTTTGTAATGAGATGAAATGTTAATTAGTGTCTTGATACAAATGTACTTGAAGAATTATTATCTATCAAGATTAAAAATTACTTATATCAAAGCAACTCTTATGAAAGTAAGCCTACCATGGCCTTTTACTGGCTATAGAAGCAGGGGTTACTAGACTATGGATATAAAGTGATTCCCTTAATATCATAAATTTTCTCCTAAAGACTAGTCCACCATCTTGGTACATAGCTCATTTAATTAATGATGCTATTTTTATCATTAATTCTTTTGAAGAGGTGAGAATTAATGAACCTAGAGGATAAGAATGAGGATAATGGTCCTTTCGAGGAGAAGAATTTGGAGGTTGGTCCCTACCTACGAACAAGGAGCAAGACTAAGAAAAGGGCAGCTATTTCATTCCAAGATCTTCAGGATGTGGTCTAGATGCATGACAGGGTCATCTCGGATAATATGGAATCAACCAAGGTGCTTGATAAAATGTTGTAACTTTTTACTAGTGTTTTTGGTTGTTCAGCCTTAGTGTTGATGTTTTGTTGTTGGGTTGCTAACGGGTTTTCTAGCTTTATCTTTTGTCAACTTTTTTGAATTTTGTAGGTTGTGGGTGTCATTGTTTCTCTCTTTTTAGCAACTTTCCTCTGCTGTAAAGGGTTTTGGGGTCCCTTCAAAACCTGTTTTTCCTAATCAAAAACTCTTAGGAAAGTAGTGGCCATGAAAGTAGATCCAACTTGTTCTTTTGAAGAGAAGATGCCTCTTTATTACAAATTTAATATTTTATTTTCTTTGGTGTCATTAGTAAAATCTATGCAACATAGAGAGGGGAATATAGAAAGAGAGATAGAGCACAAAGAAGAGAGAAGAGATATAGAGGGAAAGATACAAAATTATGAGAGAGGGGGGAAGAGAGAAAGAGAAAAAAAGTGATAGAGGAAACAAAGAGATGTAAAAGGAAAAGTAAACAAAGAGATAAATAGAGAGGTGATAGACAAGGACAAAGAGATACATTTATAGAGGGGAATAGAGATAGGAGATGGGAGAAAATAAGAGATATAAAGGAAAATAAAGATAAGATTTTGATAAAGTATTATGTGCCAACAATCTAAAGATGGCACATGTCCATGGGATATATCTCTCTACCCATCTTTCTCTATGTCACTATATTTGACTCTCCCTCTCTGTCTCTCTTCTTTCTCTCTATCTCGCATGCTCTATTTCCCCCCCCCCTCTCTCTCTCTATATATATATATAGTGAAAAAGGGAGAGAGAGGGATAGATAAATGAGAGATAGATATAACTTGGGAAAGATAGAGGGAGTGAGAGAAAGAGAGATGAATATATAGGGAGGGTGATATGGAATGAGAGAGAAAGAGGGAGGGAGAGAAATATAAATAGAAAGAGGAAGACAATGAGAGAGGGGGAGATGGAGAAATAGAAATATAAAGATATAAGTGATATATAAAGAGATGTAGAGAGAGTAATAGATAGAGAGAGAGCAAGAGAGATGGAAGTAGTGATGGAGTGAATAAGACAAAGAGAGATAGAGATAATGAGATAGAGTGAATAGGGAGAGAGGAAGAGGAGAGGAAGAATTAAAGATAGAAAGAGGGAGATAATAAGAGAGAGGTGAAAGGAGATATAGTAAGATAAGGGTATAGGAAGTGATATATAGAGAGAGGTAGAAAGGGATATATATACAAAGAGCATGAGAGATTGAGTGAATAAGAGAGATGGAGATAATGGGATGGGAAGATAGAGATAGAAACAAGTAATGGAGAGAGAGGAAGAGAGAGATAGGGAGAGGGAAACAAGGAGTGTGTGTGTGTGTGTGAGAGAGAGAGAGAGAGAGGGAGAGGGAGAGGGAGAGGTAAAGAGATAAGGCTTTTTCACGTTGGCAACTTTGTTCATTTTCATCCATCAAAATGGATGGACAATGTGATTGACATCTATCAAAGCATAACGAAAAGAGATGTCACACATTAACTTTTTAGTATGTAAGAGGATGGTTTTGCATATAGCTTCTTTTTAGAAATTTTCATATAACTTAGAACAAATAAAAAAATTATTACATTGCAAACAAACATATGAACTATAGGGTGTCAGCATAATAGTGGTTTACAATTCCTAAGAGGAACAATTTTTTTGAAATCACATATTTTTAGAAAATATAATGATTTAAGCCTTTAAAAAGTTCCATTTTAGGAATCCAATTGAAAAGGGTTTGATCAAATCACCTTAGATCAAACCCCTTGGATAGAACCGCTAGTTTTAAACCATACCTATAAATCGTCTCCTTTACACCTATCAAAATGCTGATAAAAAATCACTTTTAATTTAGCTTTTGGGGGATCAAATGAATTCATTTAAAATTTATTTCAAATGATTATGGTATTCCTTAGAACAAGCTATCCAATGAATATAATTTTAATATGTTTTGGTTTTGTTATGTATTTGTTTTTTAAGTTTTATTAAACATAGGTTTTTCATCGAAAATGAATTTCTTTGTTCTTCACATGTGGAAAAATAGAAGATTATCAAAAAAAAAATTGAAAAATATGAGTGCACCAGATATTGAAGTCCTTGATCCAACAAAAAATAAAATAAAATTTTGACATATACAAAAAAAGTTACGCTTATACGGTCACTCGAATTGTAATTTGTTTGACTTTGAAACTTGATTGAGGAAAAAATATTCAATAAAAAACTATCTAACCAAGTGGAAGCACTAGATATCAGTTACAAATCTAAATTTGAAAGAATTATAATTTTATCCTTCATGGAAAAAAAGTTATGTTATATGGTGTACACTTTTTAAAAATGTTGTTTTCTCAAAAAAATCAATTTTCGTGGGAGATAGAAAAAGAAGTACAATTTGATTCCAAAATTTTGAAAAATTATTTTTAGAATCTACAAACAAAATTTGATGAGACTCTAGTTTGCACCATCTTGAAATTCCTCATGGTTTAGCCGCTATAGGTGCCCGAATGTGAAGATTTAGTTAAAAATAATAATTTCGGTGTCAGTTTGGCCAAAATTGTAAACCACTATTATAGGATCACCCTATATTTATTATTATAGATGATGTTATATATAATATATTATTAAATCAAAACATAATTTAATATATAATATATTTCTCATAAAAAATATTGATTAAATATATTTTAATTTATACTATTTCAAAAATATATTATAAATTATATAATATATGATAATAAATATAATATCATCATAAAAAATATATTATATATTAATAAGATTATTTTTATATTATAATAATTTCTAATATAAAACATAATATATAAATATAATTATAAACATTTATATTTAATTGTATTGAAATTAATTATATTATTTTGGCTGATAAGGGTGTGGTTATGTGGTCAAGTCACTACATGGTTGTAGTGATTACCACCAGGGTTCAAACCCTCACTAGGCCAAAGTGATGGTCAAATAATAAAATAAGTTTTTCCCTCAAATAATTTTAAAACTTTTATATTAAATTTTTAAAACATATATTAATAATCAGTCTGCCATAAAAACTAGCCAAGACAGAGCAGCCAGCGGGAGATTTCAGTATTTAATTCATCCTGACATGATTTTTACCTGTGATTAATAGGCAGCTCTTCCATCGGCAACTTGATGTTTGGCGACGGGGCAGAGGTATTATGGAGGCGATGTGCAAGGCACGGAAGAATAAACCTGCATACGGCTATGGCATTACCCTTAGCTGCAGGCTTGCACGGGCACAGCCATCAGATGCACTGATGGCTGGATAGTCATCCCCAATGGGGAATGGGTTAGTGGAGACAGATGGTGGGTATTCTCATGAAGAATTATCGTGTTACTGTGTTGGTGACTCTCATGGAGAAAGTGAGATCTCAAAGAAATCAAATTGGAAATCAGAATTTGAAGCTAAGAACTGGCATTCAACAAGATTAGATGCCGTAGCTGTTGCGATGGCTTGTGATAAAACTCTGAAAAGCCCTTCAAATGTTTTTCTTTTTAGGCAAGATTTGCTTGAAGTCAGTAAGATTTCAAAGTATAATTTTTGAAATTGTTATAGCCATTGCCTGTCCAATATATATAAAAATTCAATATTTTGTCTGTTCATTTCCTGTTTCTTTGAAGTTGATGGTAAAATTGATGTCAAAGATGATTTTCCGCAATAAATTACTAATTGCTTTGGTTTTAGGAATTAAACATTTTAGGATGCTACAGATTTGTTTTACTTTAACATTTGTTCAATTCGAATTGGCTATTTAACAAGAGTATATTTGGAGGAACAGATAAGAATCTTGTTATGGAGGAACAGAACCATCTTGTTACGGAGGATATTGAGGTAACTTGTGGGAGTGCTTGTAGGATCTCCCAATGTTTGGGCAAAGCATGCAGCTTCCTTAATCCTACGCAAATACGCAATAGTGAATGGAGGGACAATTGAAAGTAGATATATCCACATCAGAGGAAGCATTGCAGGTAGATAGCTTTGCACAAGTTCTTGGGGGAAGATTTCTCTCTTAAAATTTTAGATGGGGATTTCTAAGTCGCACCACATATTCTAGTTGTACCCCAACATCTTCTGCTTGAAATGCTTTACCCAAGCTATACAACTTTTTTGAGATTATTTCCCTACTGTAAATATGACTTAAGCCATTTCCATGTGAGCCAGATAGATAATATTTGATTGGTACTCAAGCAAGCTTTAGTTCCTTGGTAAAAAAAAGTTAAAGAAAAAACAAAACTTTAGAATAAAAGTGGAGATCTACTTTTTGTTTAACACAGAGAATCCTCAGCCCTGTGTACCGCAGCCCTTTTTGGGAGCATGATGGGCAAGCTGGAACTATAACTCTGTGGTTGTCTAGGAAGCCCTCTGTTTCTGGGGCTTCTAGTGCAGAGTTTAAATTGGTGTTTGAGCCTACAATTATTGTCCATGTTTTTCAATGGCTCAGCTGTCTAATCTAACCTAGGAAATAAAAATGAAATCTATTAAACTTGTGCAATATTCTATTTTGAGTTGGGCAAGCTGGAACTATAACTATGTGGTTGTGTCTCAGAAGCCCCCTGTTTTTGGGGTTTCTGATGCAGAGTTTAAATTGGTGTTTGAGCCTGCAATTGTTGTCCATGTTTTTTAATGGCTCAGCTGTCTAATCTAACTCAGGGAAATAAAAAGAAAATTTATTAAACTTGTACAGTATTCTATTTTGAGTTGCAGATTTAAACTATATTCTAGGATGGGACAACAGCGGAGTGGACTGCATGGCCCGCATTCACCTCTTACAAACTTTTAAGCAGGCTAGCCATTTCAATATTATCTAAAGTGATAGTATATGATTGCAAATGAACGAAAATATGCTTCCTTGCTACTAGCTAAGGGCTTCATTTCCAATCGACAGTCAATCAAATCCCTCAAAATATTTTTGAATCAACCATAATGAGTCTAAAATCTCAGGAAATAAATGAACTATTAGCTTGAAGTAGTAATTTAATTTCAATGAATAGTTAACTCTATTATTCAATAAAAAAGGTGTTTCTACCTAATGGTTGACATAATATTTAGGGTTTGCATGTTTTTGCATCTTTGTGCTTTCTTAAATGAACCATTGGTTGATAAAGAAAAAATCAGAAATGAAAATATTTGATAGTAAGGCTCATAGAATACAACATGCAATGGAATAATCTATCTGAGTATTCTTACAGTGTCCCTTGTCCCTTCCCCTAGAAAACTACAGCATATAAAAGCTAACATATCATTCCCTGCATCATTCCTTCTATAACTACAAGAACAGTATCAATTCAAAAGGGAAAGAAAAATCCATGTACCTTTAAGTCGTCAAATTTTCCTCCCATTCTCTCTACGTTCATTAATGTTTGTCTTGATATAGATACTTCTTGTTTCAGACCATATGCAGAGCCCTAAGGAGGACATACATAAAGCTCCCTACGCCACAACACAGTAGTCACGAGAAATCAGTATTTCATGACTAATAATGCCAGAACTAATAAAACAACATTTTTGAATGGTGTTCAAAACATTTGGAACTAATAAAATCCATACCATGTCATGGAGTAGCACACAAAATTCACAGTAAATGCGGATAAACTGAAATCTAGCCCTAAAATAAAACGATCTAAAAAATAAGTGGAGTTACAAAAATTTACAAGGCGAATCCGTTCCTAGCTTGCCGTTGAAGACGGACTGCCAGAATCTAGACTTACAAGCTCTGCATTTCTCGAGTACCAAAGTAAGATCGTATACGGCCATAAAGAGGAGGGAAATCTAGCCGTTGATATTTTTAAATTTGAATTGGGGAAAACAAAGGAAGAGTTCTTGCATAGATAGATATGCCACGCAGGGTAAATTTTTGGCTTTTGTTGAGGGGTCGACTCCAAAGCATATAAACATGCCCTTTACACAATTCTACTTTAAGTATGAAGCCAAACTTAATAAAAAAATAAAAAAAATCATAAATAGAAATCCAATTTCACATGCCTTATGTATGAATTTATATATCCCAAACCCCTCTCGCCCATGTACAAATACATATCTATGCACACACAAAAGTTCTACTTGTAGTGAAAGAGGACCACCATGGTTCCTTAGAAGAGTACATTAATAAGAACGAGTCATCCTAAGCACTTTGGTCGTTGGCAAGAACCATAACTTCCAATACAGCTTCAACCAGCTCTATGATAAGAGGATCATTTCACATTATATAGGTAAAGTAATCCTATATTTCCTTAGGAAAATAACAAGTAGAATAAGCCCTTAAAATAGAATAATAATTTGTCACGATGGAATTCATTGTGTATGACATTCTTTTTCGGTTATTATTTCTTCCACAACTTAAATTTAATAAAGATAAATTATTATTTTTAAGTAGGTATGTTGAAATGTCGATTATTCTTTTTTTTTTATATGACATTTTTTCTTGACATAATTTTTTACAAACTTTGTACTGTAAAGAAATAAAATATTTTTTTACTAAAATTAGATTTAAAGAATATAGTCAATTAGTTTATAAAATTAGAAATAAAAAAAGTGGCAATACTTAGTTAATTCCAATAGTCAATATGTAGTTGTCCACTATTTTTATCATAATTTTTGAATCATAGCTCTAAATAATTTTAATTTAGATGTACCAAAAGTTGAATGACAAAATTTTAACTAGGTCATTTTGAAAATTGTCCTTGGATCAAATACATGAGCATGGTCAAAATGAAGTCTATTAGTAGAAATTAACTTTGGCATTAATAAATGAATTTATGACCTACAAACCTTTAGTCTTTATAAATAAATATCTTCCTTGAAGTTTGGAACGATAATAAGGAATTGTGGTGTCTACAAACACCTTTAGGAGCTTGTTAAGTAAGGATCATTACCTTATAATAAAAAAGAAAGAAAGATAGCATGCAAAGAGTGCATCAAGCATTGTCCTAAATGAAGGCAACCCAAATCTTCGAACTTTGAACAAAAATGTAAAAGTGTGATGCAAAATACTTAATACAAAAATGTGGTCTTACAAATAGTTGATAAAGAGGTGATTCGATCAATATATGTTCATGTAGTGCCACATTATCATAGAGGAAAGAGTGATTGAATTAGATAAGGATTTCTCTATGAACTTGAATAAGAAAAATGAATGGATGTAATTGACTTAAAGGATTGTGTTATTTTGAGGTTGAATAAGACATGGTCTAATAGTTTTGTGTGGGAGTTGATACATGATGGCTAGTTAGAAAGAAGTTAGCTAGTACCTAAGTAGAATTTTGATTTTTGGAACATGAGTCTTAAATCCAAGTTGTGAATCAACCTAGTAATGAAAAATAGTATCCTAAGAGTTGATAAATATCTACTCAGATGGGTTTGGTTATGTTTCTAGGAATTAGAAGGAAAATTGAGTAGTGGAAGATTAGTCAAAATTATGTGTCAAGGTCAAATAAGTAAAAAACTCACATAATATGGCATAAAATGAATGGTGAAAGTGTATATTAAAAAAAATTCACCATTACATTGTGTCTCCACTTTGGTGTGCATGTCAATCTACATGATTTAAAAATAATAATGTAGAAAAATATAGAAAACAAACACAACTAGATGTAAAATCCTAGAGCTAGAGGCATCTTTAGTCATATGAGACCATATCTTTGCCTTCTCCTTTGTGGGCCATTATATCTTGCTAAATATGGCCTCTAGACTCAACTCAAGAGTTTCTATTATTAGCTGCTTTTGTTTCAACTATTTTTACAACCATGATGGTGTAACAAATTTGTCAAAACTTGACTCTATTTAGGAAGATGGAGGAGAAGTTTCACCTTGGATTATTCTACAATCACATTTGTTTCCCTCTCAAATGTTTTCTTCATTTTAAGCCTTGTGCTAGGAATCTCTTTTGGTTACTCTTCTTGTTGGGTAGGAATTTCAATTTCCTTTATAGAAGCCAAGTTAGCCATGCTCTCCTTTTCTTGTGTTTGTAGGCTTTCAAACACCTTCTTAACATTCTCCATTTTTGGAGTCTCTAGTGCTTCTTGAGAAGGAGGAATATGGGTACCCCCCCAGTAAGCTAGCTTAATAAGGTTTTACTAACTTGAGACGATACATTGGCTACAACCTCCTTAGTAGGGTTTTATTAACTTGAGACAATACATTGGCTACAACCTCCTTGGGCATATGAGAAATATGAGCAATGAAATTTTGGGGAAGGTCAAGGGAAGTAGGAGGGAAAGAAACAAATGGCATGGTAGAAGAGATCGTGGACATAATGTCTTGGGGAGAAGAAATATAAGAAGGGGAAGCTTGAGTAGTAGGAGAAGTATTAGGGGAGGAATCAATAATAATGCAAGCAATGGGAGTGAGAGTGGAAGAGGAGATATCCATGAATATATCAATGGAAGGAGGAGAAACAGATATGGTAGAAGGAATGATGGATGCAAGGGGAGATGTGCAAATGGGAGGAGAAGGTAGAGAAATAGAAGTAAAAGGTGTGAGAGATGGAGGGGGGCCCTCTTGACCATTGATTGTATGCTCAGTTGTAACTAACTTCAGCTTTCTAGTCCTTTTAGCTTGTGGATTCACCCCTTTATTAGGCTCAAGTTTCCTTTTCTATACATTAGTTTTTGTTGTAGGCTTCCTCTCTTCCTCCTCAGCATTTTTATCTTTACCCTTAGAATTAGAAAATGTTCCTACCTCATCCCCTACTAGCTCCATTCCATGCTCAAATTCTTCTTTTGCTTGTTCCTCCCTCTTCATCAGAGGAATATTGCTCTTCCTCTATTTCGTTGAATGTCAAATCCACTCCTTGACCCATAAAAAGCTGAAGATTGGGCCTCCAAACATCTTAGTAAATCTCATAACTAATCTAGTCACTACATTGAGGTCTATAACCTCTTCCTCAATCCAATATGGAAGTGGGATTGACCTATTTTCAACATCATTGTATTACTTCTCTTGTTAGGAATAAAAAGGACCAAGAGCTCTTATGTATTCCATTATCACCTTAGAATAGGTTCTTCTTCTTACCTCCAAATCATCTTGAAAATTAGCCTAAAAGTTTTCATTTTCCAAATTATACTTGTATTGCTTGCCTATATACTTTTTCATCTTCCAATGGGGATCAAAGCGTCTTCTAACAATGTGAAAGTAGAGATGAAAGAATTGGATTTCCATGTCTAATCCTTTAGCAGGCTTATGAGAGGGACAGCATCTTGTCCTCTTCCAACTATTATAGGATAGGGTACTCTAGACCTATGCTTGCCTTTCAACAATTTATTGGAAGTATAGAGTTTACTAGTCATTTGTAGAAGCACTATCTTGTCATTAGGATACTTAGGTAATCTGTAAGGTGCCCCAAAGACTCCTTCTATCCCAAGTTAAGTGAACTTTGGAAACTAAATGAACTAGTAACCAAACCTCTTGATCAAGTCCATAGCAGAGGAGGAGAGCCTTCTATTCAAATCCCCTTATAGTGTTCTCACAATAAACATGATGAAAGCATCATTTACCCTTGATTATCAATGATAATGATATGTTCAACACGAGGATTAGAGGCAAGCTGCATATGAATATGATTAATCTCACCCACTACATTGACCTCTAATTTATCTAATTATGTGACCTTTCTTGTAGATTTTTGTAGGAGTGAAACCTAATGCCTTACATAGTATGAGAAGAATGATATTAGTTGAAGCACTAGAATCTACCAAACAATTGTGAAGATTCTTACCAAATATCTGCAATGTCAATAGGAAAAGTGGGGATTCTCTTTTATCCTTGTACATAGTTATTGGAGTATTTGCATGAGAAAATTGAGTTTTGTCTCTCCTTTTTACTTGAGAAGATTTTGGCACCAACTCATTGGTCGGTACCTCAGACTTAGTTGGTTCTTATATTAAATTAAACAAAGCATTTCTAACTTCAAGAATCTTCAGCAATTTGAGAATAAAAAGACTCACATTTATCTTCTTTAGCTCATCAATCACATATTATCCCATTTGTGTGATCTTTGTCATAGCCGAAGAATCTTTTTCAAAGAATTGGGTAGCAACTTTGGGAGGTGATGGATTATTGCTTGTGTCTATATCAAGAAACACTTGGAAGTTGTTCACAGAAGTAGAAGTTGTGAAAGGCCCTTTAGGGTTATTGATCCTAAGATTGTAAGGCACTTTGTACTACGGATAAGCATGTACTTCATCTTTTTCATTTAGGCCCAAACAAATATTCCAAGGATTCCTTGTCATGGGATTCATTTTCTTCTCGCTTAAGAAAGGAGTAGTTCAAAACCATAGCAGAATCATAAGTTGAAGACGTTACAATCTCTTGCCCACAAGGGCCAAGTACTTCATAGGGTTCTACATTTTGTACTTCTTTCTAGAATACGCTTGCAACTATTTAAAACTCATGGCAATTCAAATTTGAATGTTGATCGGTGTTGTACGATCTGCACCAATTTGACATGGCTACCTGTTGTGACCTTTTCACACATCACCCCATTGCAAATGGGGACCCTTTGTTTTTTGCTTTGGGTTTTCGCCTTGGTGTCACAACTGCTAAATCACCATGTTTCTTTTACGATGAGGAGTTTGAGTTTTTGAAGGGTCACCCGAGCCAAGTAAAGAATTTGAGCCTGAATCAGTGCGCAAACATCATCAAAATGCTTAGAAGGCCTAGAGGACAAGGATTTCCTATCCATTGAGTCAATTCTAACACCTCCTACTTTTTGGGGATTTTCACTCTAGCCCCCTATATTTTAGGGACTTTATTTTTGGCACTTTTAGCCTATTTTGGACTTCCTATTTTTTAGGGATTTATTTTTGGAAAGTTTCTATTTTTGGGAAGGTTTCTATTCTTGGAAAGTGCCCAAGGTCATGGTTTCAACATTGTCATCTTCAAAAGACCCCCGAAGTGGAAATAAGCGAGAAATTTCAAATGAATCTGATGAAGGCCAAAAAATCGCCTAAGTGTTGGACATGGCATGAGCAATGGACAAGTTTTCCATAGGAAGATGAAGACAATGGCATGAGCAATGGACAAGTTTTCCGTAGGAAGATGAAGACAATGGCATGAGCAATGGACAACTTCACCCAAGAGGAGTTTTGACAGTGGCATGAGCAATGGCCAAGTCTGTCATAGGAAGGTGAGAGAATGGCATGAGCACATAGGAAGTCCACCCTTGAAGATGGCTTGACACCAAGACAAGTCCGCCCCACTCAAGAAGACATGGCACAGGACTAAGCCAAGTCTGCCCTTGGAGATGGCTTGATCATAAGCCAAGTCTGCCCCAAGCTAGAATGTGTGATGGCTTGATCATAAGCCAAGTCTGCCTAAGTGATGAAGACATAGCACAACCCAAGGGAAAGTCCGCCCCACTCAAAAAGGACATGGCATGAACATTGGAGAAGTCTGTGCTTGGAGATGTTCCAACACAAAGTTAAGTCCGCCCATCAATGGCAAAAGACTTTTGATGTCCACCATGGAAAGAAGGAGAAATGAAAGAAAGTCTCCAAAGTCCACCAACACTTGGATAGGAAGTGTCTCAGCTAGAAGAAAGTTCGTCCACCTGAAGGAAGGCATGGCATGAAGTAGATGAAGTCCGCCCAGCCAAAAGGAGGAAAGAAAATCAGAAAATTTGGAAAATGGTTAAGTGTCAAAGGAGAGAATATGTCAAACATCTTATGAAGTCCGCCCAACACTTGGTCAAGATGGCACAAAAGGTTCAAAGTTTTCCTTGGCATGAGGAGGGTAAAATCTGACTTGTCCAACCAATAGCCAAGTCCGCTTGGAGGGAAATAGAAATGTCTAAACTCCAACCAAGTCCGCCTAAGATTGAAGTGTCAAAAGATGTGCCAAGTCTGCCATAAGAAGATGAGCAACATGGAGAGAAATTCTTGAAGTCTGCCATAAGGATAGCACAACACAAGCAAAGTCTAACTTAGACACAAAGGGAAAATGGCAAAGACAAATGAAGTCCAACTTTGCCCAAGCATAGCATGTCCAAACCTTTATGAAGCCCGACTTTGATTGAAGAAAAATGTCCAAGCACATGCAAAGTCTGACTTAACTCAACTAAAGATGTCAAAGACACAAGTAAAGTCTGCCCAAGGAGGGAAATTCAGAAAATTGGCTAAGTGTTGGAAAGAAAACAATAGGAATAAAGAGGAAAAGTAAAGAGGAAGTGAATAAAATCCTTGTCCAAGGATGGAATTTGTCCTACATAGCACAAGCCAAATTCATAATTGAAGGCAAATCCATAGGCAAAGTTCATTTGAGCATAGAGATGGCCAAAATCTTGGCTAAATGTTGAATGGTCCACATGAAGGTATTACAAAATGAACTTGAATAGCCAAAATTTGGCTAAGTATGGGAAATACTTCACAGAGACAATTCCAATTTCTTCCATTGTGGCGAAAGCATAGAGGCATTCTTCTCCAAATTCAAGGCACTCAAAGGAATTTTAGAGCAATTCGTAAAGAAAGACTTAATAACTTCAAGTCTAGACTTGTGCTCCAAGGTGAGATTTCCAATACAGGTGAGAAGAAGAAATCAAAGTCTCAAAAGTAATCCAAGATCAAAGAAACAAGCACAAAGGACAAAGTCATCGGCAAGGATATTCTAAGGCAAGCACGTGGAAGAAAAACAAAGTGACCAAGGAAGACATCCAACACGCTGAGGTGGCACTTCATCATCTTCCAACCAATCAAATTGTTCCAAATCAACATGCAACAACATTCTATTTCATTTGTTGGTTCATATTTAGTAAGAAGGACAAGTGTCCTTGAATGTAATTTTCTTATTGGTCGAGATAAGAGCTAGTTGTGACCAACCCTAATTAGGGTTTTATTTTAATCTTGGTCGTTGATCCTAAATCAATCTTGGCCATTGATTGTAATTGGGGAGCCTATAAATTGAGCTCATCCCTCATTTGTAAAACATGGGAGCATGTTGTAAAACATGTTGAGATAAGTAATTGTTGTGTACGACTGCCAAAGTAATAAGTAATACATGCATTGTTCTGATGGTGATTGCTTCTCTTATTTTGGAGTTGGCATGGTTCTTATTATCCCTCATCATAGTTTAGATTTTATTTCATGTATGTTAGACAAATGCAAGATCTGATAAGTATTGATTTATGGTGAAACTTTTGCTCATACTTTCTTTGAATGGATGATTTTCGTTCAATATGTAAAGTTAGTCTGAGCTTACTTTGTGAATGCTTAACTTTTGTCTACATTGTTCGAATTGATGGTAATTATTCATGATGTGAAAATCATAAGCACATTCCCTTGAAGATTGCACCCACTTTGTGTAGTTGTCGTTGAGCACGTGGCAAAGCAAAGCGTAGTTATTGGTTTCACCAAGTCAATACCATCTTTTGAATTCTTAGGGAGTAGATTAGAACTTCTCAACCCTTATCTCTTTTTTCAACTTGTTTGATCCAGGACCCAAACAATTGAGCTTCATTGTCTAGACCTTCATTGTGAATTGAACAAGCCTAGAATAAGTCCCTTTGTGTTACCAACATATCACAACGACCATTGAGCTTATCCATGCATCAATACTTGACATAGGGAACCTTGGAATCACCATATGATCTTCTCACAATCTTAGCATACATGGTGGTTTTTCATGACAGGTTAGGGTGTCTTTGGGCATTTTATTCTGATGTTTGGTGTGTCACAAAACACACATCAACACTACCTTAGCCAAATAGACCCTTCTAAGAGGTTAGTTGTCTAAAACAACCAGTGCATCCAAAGGAGATGGAAATCCTCTGTTATTTGGTCTAATATTATAGACTTCGTTCTACCTCGGGTAACTTTGATTTTGTTTTTGATTCTAACTAAAATTTGGCTAATAACTTCTTTGGGCATTCTACAAGTATTTATTCTTATTGCGCAGATGATTTACCTCTATTATTAACTTCTTCATTTGTTCGGTCAACTCTTTGATATCATTGTTTTCTTTATATTTTGTGATCTTTATAGCCTCAATGACTTGTAAATAGGGAAAATGTGATAGAGGAGCCTCAGACATGGGAACCCTTGGATAAAGAACCATAGCTCTAATAACCACTAGGATAGGATTGATCATCGGTGTATGATGAGCTAGAATATGATTAATCTTGTAAGCTTGATTAGGCATACCTAGATTGCCAACATTATTCATAGGGATAACTCCAGACTATCCCAATTCCACATTGACTTTAATGGCTTCAACATATACATCCATGAGGGAAGTTCGTGCAAGATTGTCTCTTCTAACAAACATAGATGTGAGATTTTCAAGTGTTGAATAATAGACTTGTCTCGCTGCTCCATCATCAAGAAGGTATGGATCCTAAAAATGAGTATAAGCTTTATGGAACCTATTGTTAAACATATTGATGAGCTCATCGTCTTGCCTCTTTACCTCCACAAGTTGCCTATATAAATATGTAGGCTCTATGGGAGTCTTGAATCTGCTTAGAAATGTATTCTTCATAAGGGCCCATGTAGTAATTGATCTAACCGTAGATGAACAAACCAATAAAAGGCTTCTTCTCCCAAAGACTATGGGAACAAGCAACATACTACATCTTCATTCTGAATATGCTCTTCTACATTTCTATTTGGGTCGTTAACATGAAACTTGGAATAGAACTTTTTGGGGTTTTTAGGCATGTCATGGTGCACATTGAAATGATTAGGGGAAGGACTATTAGGTAACAAGGCCATTGGGAATGTGGATGCAAATGATTCTCATGTTCCTCCAATGTTAAAATATATCAAGATATCATCCTATAAGAAATTAATAATTTAATATTTATAAATTCAAAACACCCCAATCATGAGACTTGTTAACACCTATGGAGCATTAATCAACCCATATGAAAACTTTGTTGAACTCATATTTATCCTTTCTAATATTCTTAAATATTATCATTATTGTGTGTCTAATAAAAATACTTATATCACTATTTATTTATGTAAAAAATATTATTCTTACAATATACATTATTTAATCAACATATTAACTTCCCAACAATCTAGATAACTATTTCCTACAAAATCCCCAAAAGGTTATTTTTCTTCTATCCCCACTATAAACATCAAGCATGTTTTATAGCAGCTAAATACATGAAGCGTCCTATAGTCATAAACATAAGAAGCCACCATAAATTCCATCTTTCTCCACTTGTTTATTAATAACTAATAACTAATAAAACAAATAAAAACAAAATGATTGCAATAGTACTTCCTCACCCAAGTACTAAAAATAGCAATTACCTTAATCAAACCCCTAACATCATTCCAATTCTTAAGTTGTTTATAATTTCAAAATAAAAAAATAATACTATACTATAACTTGCATCTTTCGTCATAGTGGAAATGAATTCCATTTGCAAATGTTTACTTCATATGATCAAGAATCCAAGAGTTGTTGCTTCAGTTTTTCCATGCTGATCGTGCTACATATTGTTGACATGGGAACGAGCATTCAACTATTTATTGGATAGATCTCTTGCTTGCTTTCTTTCTTGAAGGATGCATACTTGGGATTGGGTGGTTGGTGCTGCAGTAGGAATGGAGAATGAGATGGTGTAGACGGATGGTGGGTATTCTCATGAAGAATTATCGTGTTACTGTGTTGTGTTGGTGACTCTCATGGAGAAAGTGAGATCTGAAAGAAGTCAAATTGGAAATCAGAATTTGAACTAAACACTGGCATTCGACAAGATTAGACGCTGTAGCTGTTGCGATTCCTTGTGATAAAACTCTGAAAAGCCCTTCAAATGTTTTGCTTTTGAGGTAAGATTTGCTTGAAGTCAGTAAAATTTCAAAGAATATTTTTTGAAATTGTTATTGTTCACATAGCATGTCCAATATATATAAAAATTCAGTATTTTGTCTGTTCATTTCCTGTTTCTTTGAAGTTGATGGTAAATTTGGTGTCAGAGTAAAAGATGATTTTCCGCAATAAATTACTAATTTCTTGGTTTTAGGAATTAAACATTTTAGGATGCTACAAATTTTTTTCTTTTAACATTTGTTCAATTCGAATTGGCTATTTAATAGGGGCATATTTGGAGGAACAGATATTTCCAAAGAACCCTTGAATCTTGTTATGGAGGATATTGAGGCAACTCGTGGGAGTGCTTGTAGGATCTCCCAATGTTTGGGCAAAGCATGCAGTTTCCTTAATCCTACGCAATGGAATGGAGG
Organism: Sequoia sempervirens; assembly: GCA_007258455.2. Taxonomy (NCBI): domain Eukaryota; kingdom Viridiplantae; phylum Streptophyta; class Pinopsida; order Cupressales; family Cupressaceae; genus Sequoia; species Sequoia sempervirens. The sequence continues at coordinate 6,076 of VDFB02004766.1, read as the reverse complement.
GACAATTGAAAGTAGATATATCCACATTAGAGGAAGTATTGCAGCTAGCTAACTTTGCAAAAGTTCTTGGGGGATGATTTTTCTCTTAAAATTTTAGATGGGGATTTCTAAGTCGCACCACATATTCTAGTTGTGCCCCAAACATCTTCTGCTTGAAATGCTTTACACAAGCTATACAACTTTTTTGAGATCATTTCCCTACTGCAAGGAGAACCAATCAGCAATAGGTATGACTTTAGCCATTTCCATGTTAGCCAGAGAGATAATATTTGATTGGCACTCAAGCAAGCTTTAGTTCCTTGGTAAAAAAGGTTAAAGACAAAACTGAACTTTAGAATAAAAATGGAGATCTACTTTTTGTTTAACACAGAGAATCCTCAGCCCTGTGTACCGCTCCCCTTTTTGGGAGCATGATGGCCAAACTGGAACTATAACTCTGTGGTTGTGTCTCAGAAGCCCCCTGTTTCTGGGGCTTCTGGTGCAGAGTTTAAGTCGGTGTTTGAGTCTGCAATTATTGTCCACGTTTTTCAATGGCTCAGCTGTCTAATCTAACCTAGGGAAATAAAAATGAAATCTATTAAACTTGTGCAATATTCTATTCATTTTTGGGAGCATGATGGGCAAGCTGGAACTATAACTCTGTGGTTGTCTCTCAAAAGCCCCCTGTTTCTGTGGCTTCTGGTGCAGAGTTTAAATCGGTGTTTGAGCCTGTAATTATTGTCCATGTTTTTCAATGGCTCAGCTGTCTAATCTAACCCAGGAAAATAAAAATGAAATCTAGTAAACATGTGCAATATTCTATTCATTTTTGGGAGCATGATGAGCAACTGGACCTATAACTCTGTGGTTGTGTCTAAGAAGCCCCCTGTTTCTGGGGCTTCTGGTGTAGAGTTTAAATCGTTGTTTGAGCCTGCAATTATTGTCCATGTTTTTCAATGGTTCAGCTGTCTAACCTAACTCAGGGAAATTAAAAAAAAATCTATTAAACTTGTGCAATATTTTATTTTGAGTTGCAGATTTAAACTATGTTCTAGGATGAGACAGACAGGAGAGTGGACTGCATGGCCGATATTCACCTCTTACAAACTTCTAAACAGGCTAGCCATTTCCATATTATCTAAAAGTGATAGTATATGATTGCAAATGAACCAAAAATATGCTTCCTTGCTAATGTTAAGGAAGAAAACACCATAATGCTAAGGGTTTCATTTCCAATCAACAGTCAATCAAATCCCTGAATAATATTTTTGTATCAACCATACTGAGTCTAAAATCTCAAGAAATAAATGAGCTATTAGCTTGAAGTAGTACTTTAATTTCAATGAATAGTTAACTCTATTATTCAATAAAACAGGTGTTTCTACCTATTGGTTGACATAATATTTAGGGTTTGCATGTTTCTGCATATACGTGTTTTCACTTTTCTTAAATGAATCATTGGTTCATAAAGAAAAAATCAGAAATGAAAATATTTGATAGTAAGGCTCATAGAATACAACATGCAATGGAATAATCTATCTGAGTATCCTTACAGTGTCCCCTGTCCCTTCCCCTAGAAAACTACGGCATAAAAAAACTAACATATCATTCCCTGCAAAATTCCTTCTATAAATACAAGAACAGTATCAATTTAAAAGGGAAAGAAAAATCCAAATACCTTTAAGCTGTCAAATTTGCCTCCCATTCTCTCTACGTTCATTAATGTTTGTCTTGTTATAGATACTTCTTGTTTCAGACGTTATGCAGAGCCCTAAGGAGGACATATATAAAGCTCCCTACGCCACAACACAGTAATCACAAGAAATCAGAATTTCATGACTAATAATGCCAGAACCAATAAAACAACATTTTTTAATGGTGTTCAAAACATTTGGAACTAATAGAATCCATACCATGACATGGAGTAGCACACAATATTCACAGTAAATGCAGATAAACTGAAATCTAGCCCTAAAATGAAACGATCTAAAAAATAAGTGGACTTCCAAAAATTTACAAGGCGAATCCATTGCTAGCTTACCTTTGAAGACGGACTGCCAGAATCTAGACTTACAAGCTCTGCATTTCTCGAGTACCAAAGTAAGATCGTATACGCCCATAAAGAGGAGAGGAATGTAGCCGTTGATATTTTTAAATTTGAATCGGGGAAAACAGTATACGCCCATAAAGAGGAGAGGAATCTAGCCGTTGATATTTTTAAATTTGAATTGGGGAAAACAAAGGAAGAGTTCTTGCATAGATAGATATGCCACGTAGGGTAAATTTTTGGCTTATGTGGAGGGGTCGACTCCAGAGCATATAAACATGCCCTTTACCACAATTCTATTTTAAGTATGAAGTCATATATCTTCAAAAACTAAAAAAAAAAGCCATAAATAGAAATCCAATTTCACATGCATTAAGTATTAATTCATACATCCATGCACACACAAAAGTTCTTCTTGTTGTGAAAGAGACCACCATGGTGGTCTAACAGAAGAGTGCATTAATAAGAATGATCATTCTAAGCACTTTGGTCATTTGCAAGAACAACTCCCCATACACCTTCAACTAACTCTATGATAAGAGGATCATTTCAAAAACTAAAATAAAAAAAATTCATAAATGGAAATTCAATTTCACATGTCTTAAGTATTAATTCATAGGCTATATCCCAAACCCCTCTCACCAATGTACAAATACATATCCATGCACACACAAAAGTTCTACTTATAGTGAAAGAGGACCACCATGGTGGCCGAACATTAGTGGTTCCTTAGAAGAGTACATTAATAAGAATAAGTCATCCTAAGCACTTTGGTCATTGCCAAGAACCATAACTTCTCATTCTCATACACCTTCAACCAGTTCTATAATAAGAGGATCATTTCACATTATATAGAATAAGCTCTTTAAATAGTTATCTAGATGATATGATTGAAAATATATAATTTGTTATGATGGAATTCATTGTGTATTACATTTTTTTCGGTTATTGTTTTTCTCACAATTGAAATATAAGAAAGATAAATTATTATTTTAAAATAGGTATGCTGAAATGTGGATTATTCTTTTATTTTTTTATACGACCTTTTTTCTTGACTTAATTTTTTACCAACTTTGTACTATAAAGAAATAAAATATTTTTTTTTACTAAAATTAGATTTAAAGAATATAATCAACTAGTTTATAAAATTAGAAATTGAAAAAGTGGCAATACTTAGTTAATTTCAATAGTCAATATGTAGTCCACTATTTTTATCATAATTTTTGAATCATAGCTCAAAATAATTTAAATTTAGATGTACGAAAAGTCGAATGCCAAAATTTTAACTAGGTCATTATGAAAATTTTCCTTGGATCAAATACGTGAGCATGGTCGAAATGAAGTCTATTAGTAGAAATTAACTTTGGTGTTAATAAATGAATTTATGACCTACAAACCTTTAGTCTTTATAAAGAGATATCTTCCTTGAAGTTTGGAACTATAATAAGGAATTGTGGTGTCTACAAACACCTTTAGGAGCATGTTAAGTAGGGATGGTCACCTTATGATGGAAGCCAATAAATTCAATTCAATATTTTTTATAAAAGAAAGGACTTGACAACATGCAAAGAGTGCATCAAGCATTGTCCTAAATGAAGGCAACCCAAAGCTTGGAAATTTGAACAAAAATGCAAAAGGGTGATGCAAAATACCTAATATGAAAATGGGGTCTTACAAATAGTTGATAAAGAGGTGATTTGATCAATATATGTTAATGTAGTGCCAAATTATCATAGAGGAAAAAGTGATTGGATTAGATAAGGATTTCTCTATGAAATTGAGTGATAGATGGATAGAAAAATGATTGGATGCAATTAACTTAAACAATTGTGTTATTTTGAGGTTGAATAAGACATGGTCTGGTAGTTTTGTCTAGAAATTGACACATGATGGCTAGTTAGAAAGAAGTTAGCTAGTCCCCAAGGAGAATTTTGATTTTTGGAACATGAGGCTTAAATCCATGTCATGATTTCAACCTAGGAATGAAAATAACTATCCTAAGAGTTGTTAAATATCTACTTGGATGGGTTTGGTTATGTTTCTAAGAATCAAATGGAAATTTGGGTAGTGGAAGATTAGTCAAAATTATGTGTCAAGATCAAATAACTAGGACACTCACATAATATGGCATAAAATGAATGGTAAATGTGTATATTATATTTTTGTTACCATTTCATTGTGTCTCCACTTTGGTGTGCATGCCAATATACATGATTCAAGAATGAAAATGTAGAAAAATATGAAAAATAAACAAAACTAGATTTAGAATAGCCATAACAATTATTCAAATCCCACTTGTGAACAACACAAAATTTGAAAATGTTTAGTAGGGATATGCCTTTGTTGATTTTGTGTGTTCCCCTTAAGGTGCACACAAATCAATGAATGAGAGAAAGTTTGGATAATAGCATGATAACTTGGCAATGTATATAAAAATTAATCATAAGCATAATAATATGAGCATGAAGCATAAGTATAAAAAATTTAGTATAATAAATTAATAAAAAAATTAAAGATACATACATGAGATACTTACCTTTATATGTGTGAAAGAGATAATATAAAATTTCCCTTTCCCCCCAATTAGAACAACTTTGGATATGTATAACTTGCAAATAGAAACAAACTTGTAGCCCCAAGTGATAATCCCAAGTGAAAAGTATACAAGAACACAAAATGACATGTGTAAATTGGAAATATAAAGACATATAGATCAAACAAAACCACAATATGTATAATTTAAATTATTTCCCCCAATGGGGCATTTTCCTTTAGTGTCATGATATATAAATGAAGTATGATCCACCATTGTTTCTTTATGAATAAATAATTCATGCAATTCAATACATTATTGTAATAATAAGTAAACTATAGCACAAATCACCACAAAATAAATTAAAATGCCATTTCCAAAGATAATGTGACCCAAATATTGTACCTCTAATAGGAATAAAACACACTTTTCCAAGATGTCATACATCTAGTTCTCATACAAACACTAAAAAACTTGATGCAAATGATTCTCGGGTTCCTCCAATATTGTAAAATATATCAAAATGTCATCTTATAAGAAATTAATAATTTAATATTAATAAATTCAAAACACCCCAATCATAGGACTTGTAAACACCTATGGAGCATTAGTCGGCCCATATGGAAACTTTGATTAACTCATTATTTTTCTATGGAGATTTATATTTTAAAACATTTTCTCATGTAACCATCACAAAGCATACTTAGAAAATAAGTTTATATTTAAAATATCTTGGGCATTAGGACTTCGCTCAACTACCCAAAAAATTAATTAGCTATAATAATTTATTTTCTTATAGGCTTTATGCTTTGCTTAAGTACTAGCTCACCAACAAGAGAATACTTCAAAATATTAGCTTAAAAATATAGAGAACTATCATACAAAACATGTGACTTGATTATAATATCAAACATTTATTTATGTCATTACACTACTCTGCTAGAGTAATCTAGTACTCTATGACTTAAGCTTACTTAGGTCATGTGCTTTTTTGTGTCTCAATTCATAGGATGAGTACACATGTCATGATCTAGCCTTATCATCACCTAGGGTTTCTCTAGGGTTGTTTTTTTCCTTTTATAAGGATTATTTATACTATTATTCACACATTGTGAGGTTTTCATATTAATGATGATTCCTATTTTTGGACTAATTTTCTTTTGGCCTCCATAGTCTATTTATTTCTCTTTGTGTGATAGGTGTTTGATTGCAAGTGATCCTTGATAGTTGTAGGATTGAGGGATCAACTCCACCATGGTATTAGAGCTCTAGATCTACAATTCCCTATTTGTATTTTTAGATATTTGGCCTTGGGTAAATTTTGGTGCATCATGGAGCCTAAAAAACCTCATTGTTGCATCAAAATGGCCCAAAATCCCTAAGATCACCTATCTATTTATCAAAATTGAAGGTCAATTTTTTTTTAGGAATATTTTAGCTATGCATAATTTTTAGAGCATTGAATTCCATATAGTTGTATAGATCTGTATATTGTATAGTGTCATATGAGTCTATGG
>VDFB02004765.1:0-10123 GCA_007258455.2 Sequoia sempervirens | reverse complement strand
CTCATTAATATATTGTTTGTTTTTCTATATTATTCGTATGGTTTCAATATTTATTATTATACCACTTATCTGTGCAAGAGTTTAATATCATTTTGGCTGGATATAATAAAATCATTTTATTATTATTATATACTATTTTTGATCATTATTATATCAGTCATTTGTAAGTCTTTAATATTAGTTTTGTTGAATATAAAATTATCATTATTGTTAACCAAGAGCTGCCGTACCAATTTAAAAGTGAGACTGCAGCATTTTAATTTCTTTGGTGAAAGCCATACCATATGAAGGTCTAGGCACAACTTAGAAGCCTGCTGTACATCATTTAAAGGGGGCTGTTACTATTGGTAAGCTGCCCAATCATAAGCACAGCTGTTTAGAAATAATTGTTAGCTGCCACACCTTGCTTGATGGGGATCGTAGTATGATTCAAGGTTGAGTATTATTTAATCTGCTACTAGCCGTACCATCATTTATCCTAAAAGATTTAATCTTTGGGTTTGTAAAAGGATCTCCAAATTTTAATGATATTGTTGTCATTTAAATTTTATGAATATTAACAGGGTCACTGCTGATTACAGTCAGTTATTATAATAGATGATTGTACCAGCAATTTCTGAGTCTCAGTGTGTTTTAGAAGAGTATATATTGTTGTTTGTGTTATTTAGCATCTTGTTGTTGCTCCATTATTGCATGAGCTTTATTGTTATTTTGGTAAATGTATGATTCTAAAACTAGTTATTGCTGAGCATAACCAGTGAAGGGTTTAATGTCATAGTCTAGCATTTATAATCTTAAATATTAAAAAAATAACTCTAAAAATTCCTGAAAAGGGACATTACACAAAGATCATAGACAAAGTGAGACAAATCCATCTCAGAGTTCAAGAAAGACTAGGAATTTCAAGCAAGGTACAAACATCACCATGATCAACATAGAATTGGGCACAAATTCCAAGTGGGTGACAAAGTTTGGGTGTATCTTGTCAAGGAGAGACTACAAGGCACTTCATAGAAACTCAAACCACTAAGATATGATCTATTTCAGATTATGGATCAAGTGGGAAACAATACTTTCAGATTGGATTTTCTGAAGTATACGGAGATCTTCCCCATAGTTCATGTTGACAAGTTAAGATTATTTGAACCTTTGTTGCATGATGAGGATGATGATGTTGTTATGCCAAGCATAGAGGATTTTTCCTTGAGGAACAAGTTGAATTGGAAAATGATTTTATCCTTGACAAGAAGGTATGATAGATCCAATGAAGTGAGCGTGAAGTATGGTTGATTGGATGGAAAGGCCAAGTGCCAAGCAAGACAAAATGGGTTTCTAGAGGTGAGGTGGTAAAGAATTTCTACATTTAATTTATCCTTTAGATTTTGGGGACCAATAGCCTCTTGGTGTGGCAAGTATGATCTTTAAATTGGATTGAAGCACATTGGATGGTTGGGGTCATGATGGAGGCCACTTATTAAGAATTAACTTAGGAGAACAATTGGTCTTCAATCTGAATGGTATGGAATGCATGGAAATTGGTTAAGTGGTTGAGAAGGTATCAAGGGTGGTCTGGAATATCCTCAAAGGCTTCAATTCAGTTTGTTAACATTAGAGGTAACTAGAAAAGTGAGAATGGCGAGTTTGCCACATACATTGGTGGCAAATATGGTGTCTGCTCTGTTGAACTCATCACAAGTAGTGAACTATACATTGGTAAAACAGCAAATTTGTTCTAATACAGACAGAGTCTGGAATATAAAGATTTTTTGGATTGGAAAAAACTTGGTTGGACATCTTTTGGCTTTCCAATAGCCATGGGAGGTTGGAAGGAGTCTATATCTGGTCTGTTCACATATGTGCAAGGCTTGGCTCTTTTTAACAAACATCCAATTGTGCTCATAAAGTGGATTTGCTTGCAGATTGTAAGGGTTCTTTCATAGTTGGATGCAGATCAGGTGTGAAGGGACTGCATTGACTTGTTTGAAGTTCTAGTGATCCTTGTATGGAGATCTAACACTTGCAAATACCTCTAATATAGTGGCATTAGGCATGAAACGCACTCTCCCTCGATTTTTCTTCCCATAGAGGGTTTCTTCAATTGTATATGTGTATTATCTCTTGTTATGGTAACTTGATCTCTGATATGCGAGTTCCCATTTGTTTTTCTTTCATGCTAAGCACATTTGATGCAATATCTATGCTCATATGGTATGGTATATGCAATGTTTAGTGTTTTTTTGGATTGAAAAGAGCTAGGAGTATCCATTGTTGATGAGAGCTTGAGGTATAGCCTCAGCAATTTATGGATCAGACATAGGGCAAACATCTCCGTGTAAGGCATAGTTTTAATGAAACGACACACATATATACTAGATACTTGCAATCGAATTTTTGCTATGGCTTCCATTCTTTTGCACAATACAAGTTGTTTCGTGTTTCATTTCCATCCATGGCACATGAACAAAATGAGTGTAAAATCTACGACCTTTTTAAAGCCCTTTGCATAGATGCATACAAAAGTCAAGAATACACTCCTTTCAAACATTGGTATGGATATAAAGTTGTGTATGATAGAAATAGAGTCCCATAATGTTTTTTGATTCAACATAGTATCTCAGTGTACTTATACAATGGTTCAAGAACTAGAAGACTAGAAGAAAAAACCCAATAACTTTTGTGCTTATGCTATTCTGTGGGCCTTTCTGTTCAAATGTTTTCTGCTTTGATTGGCCAGTTCAACTGGCTATATTTTGTCCATGCTAGCAATTCTGAATTTTATGAGTGATCATAGCAGAAGAGGTACAGGTCATACATCCTGTGGATACAAATTTCCAAGTTGCAGCTTCTGATTCTAGAAGATAAATTTCTTGAGAGAAGAGCTCAAATTGCCAGGAGAAAGCAGATCACCAGATACCTGTTTTGTATTGTTGGCGTTTAAATTAGCACCTCTGGAGTGTTGATTGTAAACGTTCAGCTATTTCAAATGTTTTGCAACACTTCTTCGTTATTTAAAGAGAAGTCCCTCTCTGCTGAAAGCAATGCGTAAGGAAGGGAATGGTAAACTAAGGTTCCTATCTTTTTGTACTTCAGCGGTAGGACACAAGGGTGCACAAACACAATGCGTTGCAGCTAAGCTTTTTCTCTAGTTTCTGCAGATCTTAACTATGACTTTTCTAGCTTTTAATCTATCCAATATCCTCAAGGTAAACATAGCATGAGGGTATAGGAGTGGGAATGAATTGGTTGGATCACTTGAATCCGCCGTCTCCTTAGAATATGGCCGAGGCTCTGAACTCTCGGATATATGCTGGGATAAGGTTAGATACAAGGAAACGCTCTTTACGGTAAGTTGGATCTGAGACCTGCCAAGGAGGAGGAACCCCTATCTGAGGTATGGGCTAGGAAACGACTTACAAGATGTAATGTCCCCTTCCAGCTAGGCCTCTTTGCGCGCCTCATTGCCTTTTTAACTCCCACAGGCAATTGACGGAAATAGGGAGTCATTTATTTAATTACTTAATTATTGCCTAAGTCAAAATTATACCCTATGGTGATATTAAGTGATTAATTAAATAATTTTACAAAGTGACTGGGATAAATTATTTAAAGGGACAAAATGAAATATTATTCAATTGACTTTAGAATGTCACTTTATGTTTTGAAATTGAAATACAAAAGGGTAGAAACAAGAGACATTCGCACTTTTCATATTCCTACAACTTGCCGTAAAGAAACTCTCTGAGTTTTGCGCATGAGGGATGCAAACCCTTGGTAGCCAGTTTCGGGTATGGAATATTATCCCTAGCTGGAGGATCTGCAGATTTGGAAAGGAAACGCTATTGAAGAACTTGATGCAAGGGCGAATGAAGAATGGGATTATATCACAATTTTCGAGGCTGTCTTGCAATGGAATTTTGATGGTATTTTCGTGGTTATAGTTTCAGCGTTTTGCTTCTTCACGAAATCAGTTTGGGAGCAGTTGATACATTTGTTTTGAAGGTGTCACACATCAAATGAACCCTAGGTACAACAATATCTGATATATACTTCTTTTTCTGGGCCGGATTTAAGATGAACTGAGCAGAAAATGCAAAGACGTGCTTGTTTGGGAAGGGAACGACTAGAAGACAGCAAGATTTCAGGTCGTGGTTGCTGCTGGGAGTGTCTTGGTCAGGCGTGGAGTCTTGACAACAGACGCATCATCATCAAGAGGAGATTCGTGGCCCTTGAGAGTGATGACTGGAACGCCTAAGGCAAAAACGTGGTCTTAAGGAGCTGAAACGTGGGCATTTGAAGAATGTCTGGATCTGCTGTACAGTTTACCAGCCATGGCGAATAATCTCCAGGTCTGCATACTTTGTTATCTGTTTACAAGAGCCATTTAGTGGGTGCTAAAGAGTCAATATACGTGTTTGCACTGATTTAAGTCTGCCATTGTTGAAAATCCATGTATTTGTGCCTAGTGAAAGCACTGTGTAACTGGGTGTAGTATCCAACAGTGGTATTAAAGGCTGTTCATTATTTATGATAGAAATCACACTAAGAAAATACATCTCACCTGCTGTAGTCATTTTATTTGCTGTTATGCATGAACTGTGTCGTTTGGTTAAGTCCTTTGTGAAGCGTATTTACTCAGGTGTTCTGTACTGGGTTATTCATTGCTGATTATTGAAAAACATTTCTGAACTGTAATACAAAGGCATGTCTTCTTGTACTCGGATCTGTCATTATTTCAATGCTCATTTTATTGCTTACCTATAACTGCATTCATCGGAACATACCAAGGTCATCAAAGGGGAACTATCAAAAATCAAGAAAAAGGAAACCTAAAAATCCATACACAACAGGTCAAGAACTTCACAGTGGTATTAGAGCATTGTCACTGTGTGATGAAACGAGCTCCCTTCAAATCAAACAACCAACAAAAATTATAACAGCATATAATCAGCTCACACCTCGGGGGTTTATCAAATTCCCAAGGAGTACAAACAGAAATTTTAAAGCAAAATTTTGCAAGGTTCTTTACACAAGAAACAACAAATTTACGATGTCTTGGCCGACAAACTTGCTAAGGAGGAGAAACCCCTATCCGAAGTATAGGTTGAAGGACAATCCATTAAACAACAACAAACGATAATTGCTAATGACAAATATCCAAGGAGGAGGAACCCCTATCTGAGGAGGGAAATGAAATAAGAAGCTATTAGATACAATACGTAGAAAGAACTCAAATATGTAGATCAAAATGCAAGCGCCTTCTGATATTCTTCTTCAAGCTTCATCAACGAATTACAAAGGTTGGGACAGCAAAGGCACGAAATCATGCACAATTACAATCAACCAACGAACTCTCATCCAAGAGTGAACAAATATTCGCTTTCAAAGCTGTTGGCAACAATGGCGCAACAATTTTGCATAGCAAGTAAAGGTTAAACAAACAATGAGCCCAAGGCTCTTATTTATAGAACTCAAAGGAGTGGGCAACCCCAAAATCTCCTTGAGTTAACAATGAGTTCTTGCCAATCAATTAGCAAGATTTATTCCTAAAAGGGGGGGAACAAACAGTTAACTGGAAAACTACTCCAGTTAACTGACACTAAACAAAGAGTCAACTGGAAACTACTTCAATTGACTGAAAGTAAACTAAAGGTAAACTTTAATACAAAGTATCCCTCCAAAATAGACATCCATATTTAATGGAGATCTAAGATCCATAAATTATGGGCCGATTAGACATCTTAATCGATTAGGATTTGACAGTAGCATGATTTGTGGGATATGGAATTAACTTGGAAAGGGGCATCAAGTTAACTCCAATTACATTAAATATCCTCTTGAGTTGACTTGGAATGAGGCATCAAGTCAACTTCAAGTATCATAAATGCCAATTGGAAGGTAGGACACCCCTTTCTAGGTGTCTTTTCACACTTCACCACTTCGGTCAACAACTCCTTGATCCATGTGTTGACTTCTTCCATTTCTGGATAGTCAATGCTTTGATGACACGACATCTCCTCTTCTTACAATTTATCTTGGCCAACTTCAAACCCCAGGTAATTTAGGAATGACCTCTTGTGTTGGCAAGCCAAGGTGCTTACTGCCACGTGAGAGATGGTAATATTGGTCTTTTTGCTGCAAGATCAGTCTTTCTTACTTCTTCATCCAGAGTAACTGCTGCAGGTCTCCACTGAGCGGGAGATGTATTCTTTTCAAAGATAAAGATCTGTAGACTGCTAATGATGTCCGTTTGCTCTCCAACAATGTGTAGATCGGTTGGAGAGTTCTTTGGTCTGAGTGCGGTTGTTCAATTGGGCCAGGGCGCCAAGTGTCATTACGTGAAGTACTCGCACGGTGGTGTAAAGGCGGATGTGTTCGGACAACCACGAAAAACCCTAAAAATAGCCACTCGCCAAGAAGTATTTTTTTGGAAAAAATCTGGCACATGGGTTTTGTTCGTGCTTCAATGTTGAACAAACTTAGTTCCTCAGAATTTTGATTCTGAAACTTTTTAAGAAAAACCCCCAAAAATAGGGGCAGCAAGTTTGGTGATTCTAGAAAATCTGATGAGATGGGTTTCACTGGAAAATTATTCTGAATCTGCCCAGTTGAATAGATCTGTGGTAACCTGCTGCTTTGTGTGACATGCAAGAAAACCTAAGACAAGAAGAGAGGAAGTAGACAGAAGATGAATTGGAAATTTTTAATCTGACTCCTCGAGAAAATCTATCTTTGAATCTAGCCTTAGATTAACAATCTTCCTCTACCTTTGATCTTCAAGAAATATCGAAGAACAGTCAAAAACCTTGGCCAGATTTGAAAATGGCGTCCTTGAGAGCTTATGGCTGTTCTTGATCATCAACCTGTAAAGAAATAATGAAGTGGGACGCCTAGATCTTCTTAGTATAGACTCAAGCCTCAGATCCATAAGTTTGGGAACTTAACTCATGATTAAAAGTTGATTTGGCTTGATCTGAAGTTCAAAAAGGTGATTTCCACTGATCGTGGAGTGAGTTGGCCAAGTTTGTCTCAAAATATCTTAACTTTTAGTCAACAAACTTGCCTTTGCCCCTTTTAGGCGTCCCTTTTGAGTTTTGCAAGCTTTTACAACATTTTCTATGCTGAATGACCTGTGTTTGATCTCTGATCTAGATTGTTCAGCTGGTCTTGAGTGGCTGCCGGTACCTTCGCTGTTGAGCTGGGTCTGAGCTAAAGAGGAGTGCCTGGGAGATATGATGGCAAAAAAGCGGAGTTTGTGGCCTCAAAAGAAAGGGCGCCTTTCTCAAGGAAGGGCGCTTTTTCCTTTGCCTTGGTGAATTTTTAGTATTTGTTCTTTAGTCTTTTGAATTGACCTCTCGTGCTTTGATATGGATTTCTCATTGATCGGAGAATCAACTGATCTCACTTGATATCTCATTAGGTAGCTAGCTCCGTTTCGTCGAAGATGACTGGAGTTAGAAAACTTAGAAGTCAGTTTAGGGTCCCTTTATTCAAGGGCGCCTCTTACTGAAAAGGGCGCTTTTGCTCTTCTGCTCAGTGATTTTCATTTGAAATATGCTCTGTTTTGATCCTGATTATCTGTTGGTTGCCTTGTCAGATGTTCGTGCTTGCAGTTGCGTTGTCGAGGTTGACCTAGACTGAGAAAACTGTCTTGGGAGGCCTTCAGAAATCTGACAACATCTAGAGTTCCAAAACGAAGGGCGCCTTTCTTTGGAAAAGGCTCTTTTTCACTTTGATTTTTTACTTTGACAACCATTTCTTGGTATCTTCGTCAACTGCCTCTTTTCGCTCTGTTGCCAACTATCGGTGATCAACTTATTAGATGATCTTGCTGATTGTTTTGTTGTCGAGCCAACAAGCGAACGCTGAGGATGATTGCCTTGAATGATTCAGTTGGCTGCATTTGACCCTTAAGAATCAGGGGCGCCCCTGTCTAAAAAAGGCTCTTTTTGCTTCGTGAACTGACTTCTCCTTCGTAACGTTTCCAGAGTTAGTGAAATTTTGACCTTTTTCGGAAACGAGAATCTCTTTCATTGAATAACATCATTTTAGACCTTTTCCGCCATGGTTGCATCGTTGAAGCTTTTGAAGTTTAGCTTTTGTTGGCGTAACCTTCTTTACAGGTAAGGTTGCTCTGGCGACCTATGTACACTATGATAGAGTGCTCTTCAAATTAGGAGGGGAAGCTCCCTCGTTGTGCTTTACAAAAATACCTGCAAAGGGAAATAAACTAAACTAATTCCTGTCTTTTTGTTTCAGCTGTAGAGGTACAAGGCTTTCTTGAAAACTAATACGTTGCAGCTGAGTTTTCTTTGGTTTCGCAGATTCACTAACTACAACTAAACTTAATAACTTAAATTCTATCCAGTTCCCTCAAGAAAACAGAGCATGAGAAAACGGAGCAAGGTTATGACTATCAGACGATAAACGTGTTTAGATTCTCTACTTGAAGGCAAGGTGGTGCAACTATTATCTCAATCTGAACAAGTCTATTGGCACAAAACAGATTTAAGAATTTACCATGATAATCTTATGAAACCCTATGTGGCATAACACTTGATTATAATAGTAAAGACTCGCAAAACAGATTTATCATCACAATCTTATGAAACCCTATGTGGCATAACACTCGATTAAAATGATAAAAGATTCACAAAACAGATTTATCTAAACTAAGGGAAGTATTTACCATGACAACCTTATGGAACCCTATGTGGCATAACACTTGATCATAACAGTAAAGACTTCTCAAAACAGATTTATCATCACAATCTCACGAAACCCTATGTGGCATAACGCTTGATCAATAATGACAAAAGATTCACAAGACAGATTTATCTAAACTATGGAAAGAATCCACTATCACAATTGCATGAAACCCTATGTGGCATAACAATTAATCGTAATAGCGAAGACACATGAACAAATACCAAAAGAGCAATATTGAGGGCAAGGTAGGCGCAACATATATTTCTCTCTCAAGCAAAAGTTATTTACAAATGAGGAAAAGCTCTTATTTATATACATCAAGGTGTAGGTAACCCTAAAATCACCTTGAGTTCACTTCACAGCTTCTTGCAATGCATGCTATACTAAACCCTAATGAAGTGAACTATACGCTTAACCGGAAAGCTACCTCGCTAATCGGGTAATAAATAACCTAAAAGGGACCACAGTACATGCACGCCTACTTTAAAGCAAAGTTAACTGACACTACTCTTCAGCTAATCGGAAACCCTAACCTCTAACTCCTCGTGGTTGATATTTCCAATGATGAGATAAGCATGTGTTAAGTCAGCAAGTAAACTCAAGACTGAAAGTCGAGTTAACTGCTGCTCATGACTCAACCTTCGAAATTAACTGCAGGTTCCAACTGGCAGATCACTCCATGTCATCTCGGTCTAACACTTCGACCAAGAACTTGTCAATCTCTCTGTCTTCAGGCACTTTGATACTGTCTAAAGCAATAATCTGTCTCTTCAATTCTTTGTCGCCCTCTTTTACTGTATGCATTCTTTGATATCTTCAGCCGCTTTCTTGAAATTAACTGAAATTATTGAAATGTGATCCAACATAGACACCATAGAATCTCTATCAAGATATCACGAACAAGCTTCTGAAACTCAGTTTGTACAACCTCGAGATTAGCATAGATACCATTTTCACGAAGATAATGGCACAAGATCTGAGTGACTTTGGCGGCTCCGTAAATGAAGTGATCTCTGTTCCTTTTGCAACTTAACGCTTCATTGTCAGCTGCTCTGATGAAAACCTAAATTAAGACCGACTTGGTCTTGAATTTAGTCTAGTTGAACTACCTTCTGAAAAACTTGCCCGTTGACTGTGAACACGGCAATGTTCTGACAACTTTTTGAAGAGGCTAACAATGGCTCCTGGTGAGGCAAAAAATAGCCTATCGGAGGATAATTTTCACCAAAAATTCTGAGACATGGGTTTTGTCTAGAAAATGATTCCAAGACAACCCACAACGTCAAAATTGTGAAAAAACGCCGTTTAGCCTAACATGCAAAGACTTTTCAGTCGAGAACTGCAAGGGTTTTAGAGCTTCTCGGGGCAATTTTTCTTGAGAAAATCTGGAACATGGGTTTTATGCACAACGGAATTC
>VDFB02004764.1:0-13184 GCA_007258455.2 Sequoia sempervirens | reverse complement strand
TCTTTCTACATCTACTTGAGCTTCAACCAATCCTTCCTTGCTCTCATTGACTAGTAAAATATCTTGAAGAGAGTTGATAGTCTAATATGAATTATTATTTGATTATATTGAATTGTAAAAATATTGCCTAGACATCACTTGGTTTGTTGTTATTTTTGTTATTGTTGTTATAAAATCTTTTTTACTTCCTAGTTGTTGATTCCTCTCATTACTGTAGCTTTTTGATGCTTGATTCTTTGACACGTGTAGACTCTTTGTATGTGAGGTAGGATGATTTTCAACATCATCATTGGATTGTTCCAAGAGTTCCACATGATCTCTGACCTGTTGAATTGAAGTTTGACACAATGAAAGTGTGAATTTTTGAGTATGCAACATTTTATACTATGCACCAATTAGGCAACAACAAATCTTCCAAACATACTTTATTCCCAAGACTCAATTGATCCTTCATGAACTTTGCAATAAAATTTATATATCCTCCCAACATTATAATTTCATCATCTAAGGAAGAGGCTTCATTTGAATCTATAAACACTTCAGTATAATATACTTCCAAAAATAATATTACTCTTTTCAAAGCCAAATCCAATCTTTTCAAAAATGTTAGACAATTCATTTCATCATGCTTAGTGGTATCATGTATCCTACACTTTCCTAATAAGGAAAAATGAGACGAATTATTTGGATACAATCTCCTATTTAGAACATCTTTAAATAATGGAATATTAACCTAAAAATTCTCCTCTTCACACCATTGATTATTCATTTGAGCTCAATTTTATTTATTTTTTTCAATTTTTTTTTTTTTTTTAGCATATAAAGAGATCTAATATATCTCAAATTTATAACTTGAAAGCTCATTGTAGCTCCAGCTTGTCTACTTGTTCATGCCCTCCTTCTAGCACCAATATTTTGATGTGTATTAAATTTCATGCCATACCTTAGATAAAATATTGAGTATCTTATCTCTCTTGAAAAAAATAGATCCTAATAAATTAGAAATTGACTACCCCAAGGCTTCAAATGTAGGGTCCTGACTATGCAAAATAACTCAATGTTCAATGCATGCTTATTTTTTAATAAGGGGCCTTGCATTTACTCATTGGAAACCTAATGAGGTTTTTAGATAGATTTTGATAGAATATGAACACCCTAAGTAAATATTTAAATCTAAGATCTAAAAATGATTATGATCATCTAATATGGAAACAACTTGATGTTGTTCCTAAACTACTTTTACAATTTCAAATAAACATCAAAAGATAAGGGTGAGAAATGAAAGGATTAAAATTCCTATGGAAAAATATAATGATGATTTAGTGTCTCAAATAGATAGATCCCTTAAATAAACCAATTCCTACTTAATCAAAGGAATACTTACAACACTACGAAAATAGTGTAATCTTCAATGGATATAAAATATTTTCAAACTACAAGCATTCATTAAAGTACCCAAATCTAGTACAACTCAAGATAACCTTCACAATTCAACTAAACTCAAAGATAGGTTCATACTAACCATGTAAAGTAACTCACAAAATAGCAAGCCACAATGGTATGAACTAGAGATCCATAAAATATCTAAACACGTCATCATCATTGCAATTTAACTTTATCTAACATTCAAAAAGGAACCATGAGAACTTATTGAAACAATCCATAGAACACCAAAATAAATGTTTTTCTTATATTTGATTTCAATATAGTCTAAGTATAAAAATTCTTGATCTCTCTAATACCTAAAAACTAAAAATGTGTGATCTTTCCTAGACTCCCAACTAACATTGTACAAGGAAAAATGAATGCCTTTTATAGGGAAGACAAGGAAACTTAGAATACAATAGAGAGTGGGGATTAATCCTACACCAAGAGCTAAGATTACATTTGCATTAAATGATAGGAGCAACATTTAATATTTATCATACATCTCCAATTACTTCTATTTTGATAGTTGTCTTTATGGGAAAGACAAAATACAACTCTTGGTTGACTTTTTAAAGATAAAACATCTTCTCGATAACTAGAGTAGCAACTCATATTTATGGCATTGAATTTTGGGAACATCATTAGATTATAGTTATCTATTTTAGTTTTTTTTTGTAGTCCCTTTGTCTTGGAAAATATAAAATAGCAACTCTTTGGACTCCTTGGAAAATAAAACATCTGGTAGATAGTTGGGATGGAAAATTGCAAATTTTAGCATAATTTCCATTGTGAATACACATGTAAAATCATTATCTTGATAGTAATTAGTTGATCTGGCACATTTTCTAAGGTAAGTATTCCAAATGGGAGCCCTCTTGAGCTAGTATGCATAAAAATATCTAATAAAATAAAATAATTGCACTAAAATTACCCTATTACAAGTTATCATCATTCAAAATCAATCTTAGAAAATAAAATGATAATTTGCTTAGGAAAGGATATGCAAAGTAATATTTAAGGGAAAATGTATTGAATTTATCATTAATGCAAGGATTCGTGTTCATTAAGATATTAGCATCATAAATCATCTTAAGAAGAGTGAACTCATTTAAATCAATCCTCTCGCATAAATTTACCATTTGTGTGGGTATTTGAGGTTTTCAAAGGCAAATGAACTTTAAATCTTATTAATGCAAACTTATTACATCGAAGGTGTGTCTTTATTTGAGATTCACAAGCTCATTTTTTTCATGAACGGTTCAAAAGCGTTGAGAGGCCTTGCAAGATAGTTAAACGAATCTCAACTGTTCATCATTTTTCACCATTTTTTCAGTTGTTTTTCACTACTTTCCTCACTACTTTTGGTTTTCGCTCTTCCAAACTCTTCCTTGTTGGTATTGACCTTTCACTCCTCCAATTTGGCGAGATGCAGCTAAAGAAGGTTTCGGCAAAGATTTTAGAGTATGTTTATTAAAATGAAAATTACAACAAGATCCTAATAATGAGCACATTTAGGTTTTAACATTATGGCATCAGTTACCCTACATAATTAAGTATATATTAGCATAATTAATATATAATGTAAATGTTATATTATAAAAAAATAATTATAAATATATAATTATACTATTTATTATTATTATATATTATATTCTTTAAGAAAACTATTATATATATATAATTTTTATAATTACTAATTAATAATTATTATATTCTTATTTAATATAAAATATAATTAATATATTATATATTATAGATTAAAATAATATGCAATCTAATTATATTTTTTATTATATATAATAGTATATATATTATATTATTATTATATATTATATTATATAATAAAAAATATGAAATTATAATAATTAATAATTAATATATTTCTATATAGATCAAATTAAATTATTTTGTAAAATATCTATATGTTTAATTGGTCTTTGGAGAGATTAGGAAAAACAAAGAGAGATAGAGCAGGAGACAATTCTATATAGAGAGGTATATATACTAACACTTGCACTTAAAGGAGGTTCAAGGATTATGCTGATAGAAAACTATATGTATGTTAATATGTTAGAGAGTATGTGGTGTATAATAGTACATAAAACAAAATAAAAATATATAATAATATTATTATATAATAAAAATATAAAATAAAATTAATAATATAATAGTAGTAGTAATAATAATATATAAAACAATATCATTTTTAAAATGACCTACCAATTGACCTCATGTACTACACAAATGTATGCAAAAAATAAACCATTTTTTTCTCTAATTGACCTTCCACACCTCTTCGGCGTACCCATTGCACACCAAAGTAGGATTGCTAGTTTAATTCATGCGAGATATTGAATATTTGAAACCACTTCAACATAATAAATAAATAACTCGCACATCAATCTTCTTTGATATTAATGCAAGAGTTTTAGATTCTTAGATTATTATTTTTGTCATTCAAAGATTTAGTTAAATGGCCCCATTTAGTCTCAAATAGGAAATTAACAAGGTGATGAATGTAACATGTCATAGATATCTAACTTGAAATTATTCACTTTCAAAATCTTTTCAGTTTTGTGATAATTTGGTCAGATATGGATTTTGTGAAGTTTCTTAGTATGTGTGGATATATCCTAGGTAAGGTTATTCCTCATAATGAAGGCACAATGTAAGAAGAATGGAAGGAGTCTAGGGATAAGGATGCAACCAGGATATTGCAAGAAGAATGAAAGGAGTCTAGGGATATGGGTGCAACCAAGATATTGCAAAAAATGAAGGAGACCAAGCTATTGCGAAATTTTAAAATGGGTATGAAAATTATAGAAATACAAAGATAAGAAGGACATACCAAAGGTTTAATCTAGAACACAAAGTTTTGAATAGATTATGGGTACTACTGTGATATAAGAATAATAGTTCCACAGTTAGAATCTACATATAATTTCAAAATATGCCTCTTTCATCCCATGGATAGACAACCACCTCAAGCTCACTCTCACTTGAAGGTTTGTTAGCTGCTTGATTCAATATGGATGAACAAGTGGTGGAAGGTAGATTGTGAGGTTTTTAGAAAGTTTCCAATATATCCCAAAGGTAAAGAAGTTCTTCAAGAGAAAATTTCAAACATAAAGATAATGAAAATATGGTGAGAATTTGATAGGTAGAAGGATGTCGCAATGGCTCAAGGGGATAAGGGAGAGAGGTAGAGCTTGGGGTGTAGAAGGATATGTGGCATAGGGCTCTAGGAAAATTCAAATTCACTGCCACTAGCAATTCATTGTCATGGAAAATTAACGGCCAAAAATTCATGCAATTAATTTTTCGCGCGGTGAATTGTCATAACAGTGAATTTTCCCGTGAATTTTTCGTCGGTGAATTGCATAGATTGCAACTCCTACAATCAAAACTTTATGCTGGAAACTTATAATTGGTAGTCGAGAATATGATGAGCAGCAGTAGAAATATAAGAGGTGGCTAGATTTTAAAGACAGGTTGAATGTTAAAAGGAATTCCGAAGTCTCGAATCATTTTAAATAATCGTGAAGTTTTGAGGGGCGAAGGATATTGTAGAAGTCTTGGCATGTATGGATGGTGCAAAACTTCAAGTATGTATAGATACTAAGACATTGCAGAGATCTGGTAAATACTAGGATACATCTTGATAGACGCAAATTTTTTGCAATGCGATTCGTTCTAGGGAAATAAGACATATATGGAAATCATGAAAGTCTGGGGTGGTCAAGGATATATCTGCATACGGATTGAATTCCCACAATATGTGAAGTTCCATGAAGATCTTGTGAGTAAATATTTTATGGAAGAACGAAGAGGGCGAAGAATGGCAGGCAATGGGAAGGACATGGCAGAAGTCACAAAGGATGCATGTTACTAATGGAAAAAAAATGAAATGTATTCCCATTCTTACCAAGGTCTCACAAAACCCAAGGGAAAATCCTTATCTAATGTCCTAGAATTTAAAACAAACTTGGGATGAATCGAGCGATTCCTGATTTTGATGGTAACCTACATAAGATATTATGGTGTTATGACCCAATTTAATAAGACATTGATGGATTTAGAGAACATTGTTATTTTGAATTAAAACCTAAATGGTTTACTTTCATTGAAAGAAGTAATTGCATGTTGCCATGACATTGATACTTTGAAAGCATTGTAGTCATGCTCTCCTAGTGAAATCAAGATTATGCCCTACCTGGTTGAGGTATCAATATCACTCGTTTTCTATCACGAGAATATGAATCAAATGCTAGGGAATTATGTTTTAAATAACAAATCTAATTTAAGTTTCAACAAAGTTAATATGATTTACATGGATTTAAAATTATGGTAAATTAAATTCAAGCCAACACGTCTGGTTAATGGAAAATGGAAATGGTTTTCTAAGTTGATTCAACCGACAATAATGTGGAAGAAAAAAGATATGGGAGCTTGACCTCAACTTGAAACACCTAGAATGAAGGAATAATCATTTAACTTAGACCTCAATTCCTAAAGAAAGACTTTGCCACTAATGACCTACCCATGTAGGACAGAGTGGAAAGCATCGAGTCAATACCCATTCTAGAAAGATCAATATTGTAGGATTACAAAGAGGTATGGATATTGTGGAGATACAAGGTGTAAAGATATATATCATGTTAGGTATAAAAACTCTACAATTCCTCAAATTAATCCCAAAACAAAAATCCAAGACCAAGAATATGACTTAACTAATCTAAAAGCAAAAAAAAGGGAGTCCTCATTTTCAAAAAGGCATGTATCCATGGCACAATAGTTCCCTACTATAATTTCTAAACTCAAAAGAGGCTTCTCTCACACTCAAAGATGTTCATTACAATATCTATGGTGTCCATACTAGTTTTCAATCTGTTATGAACAAGCTAATGTTGGTCCACTATGGAACATGATGCATGTCAATAATGTGATGGGAAAAAGGGGATCTAGGGTCTAAATCACACCTTAACCCATAAAGAATTTAGGGACATAAAAATGATCATAAAAGACCACTTGGCTACTATCCTCTATGGAAGAGCCAAAATGGTTGATCGAGGTTTTGGTCCCTTTTGTGGTAGAGGGACTAGATCTGATTTATAGGTGATGCACATGTGATGCAATAGTGAACTAGGATAAATATACACCTACAACAAACTGATGGATTTACATAAAATTGTAGAAATGAGACACAAAAAATAGAGTACAAAGAACCAAAGTGCAAAGATAGAGGAACCTGGCATTCAAATCTGAGTTTAATCTAGCTGGTCAAGGGTGTGGGTGTCGTAGACTGGAAATGTTGCTTTTTAGGAACTCTAAACTTATCTCAATAGGTTACAGTATGTAGGATTTTTCCTCTCATAATTAGCTTTATAACTTCATTTTTAATAAATAATTCACCTTTCCCTAATTTGTTGACATATGAGGCTTGAATGCTTGATCTTACAATTAGGCTTTGAATCTCCTTACAAATTCACTTCAAATTTGACACCTACACACAAGAAAGGAGAGAAAAGGTTGTGTCGTATAGGGGCTTAAATAAGTCAAACCCTGTTTTTTTGTTCCCACCTCCACATCGGCTATGATGATGTAAAGAGTGCTTACCTTAGGTTGAGCAGAGGCAAAATAGATAAACTAAGTGATAAATTAACAAGTGTTGCAACTTACCACTTCAGATCTCAGTTCCTTGATGAACTAGAGTCACGGAAAATCTCATGCAAGGAGAACTAGATGCTTGATTGAAGGTCCTACAAGTGGTAGTACTCACAAAACAAATGAACACAAAACATGAAAAAACACACATATAAACTTGATGCATTGCTAGAACAAGATGCTTGATTGAAATAATGTTACAATATTTTTTCTTATTCTGCTCTTGACTAATCAGGTTTAGGATGCACAATTGGAATTCAATTTTCCTAGTTGTTTAAATGATGAAAACGACTTCTATTTATATACAATTATTTGTTTCCCACAAAATTAATTGTTAAGAGCCAACAAATAAATTTAGATTTACAAATATAAAAATTGTGATAATAAAATATTTAAATTTGGGTCAAAATAGGTTGGTCAAGGGTGTGGTCACCCTAGACCAAACCTATTTTGGGGATTTTGATGTCGTTAAATGAAAATTTAATTTTAATTTCCAATTATATCCTATTTTTTTGGAAATGACATTAAAATGGGAAATTATATGCACAATTAGGTCTAGGCACGTAAGGGGGAGCTAAATCTAATGTGAAATTGTTAGGGTAGATAATTTACACTGCTACTAATACATTAAGAAGTTTTTATCTAACCAACAACATGTATAATCGATTCACACACCATCACAAGCATTACAACCCATTACTACACCTTATATCCCTTTTCATAATGGGGCCTTAATCTTGTTTGAAATATTCACCCATCCTCATCTAGTGGTCACAACTTTATTATAATCAACATTGAGTACTTTACCAACTAGCAAACAAATCTCCAAATTTATCTTTCATTACATCATTTTTTAATAACCTGGCGTCTCCACTACTATTGTCATTAATAATGGAAAATCCTTCAAAAACCAAGATGTCCACACTCTTTACTAATAATTTCACATTTAACATCATTGGTCAAATCCATCAAGGGAATCTAACAAGACCTTACTCAAAATCATTAAGAAGATTACCAATTATTTTGGTCATGATTGGGACCTCCAAATTAAGGAGAAAAATTATTGGTGGTGAAACCTAACTCTACATCCTATTAGCACTGGATGCACAAGTTGCTTCTTTTTTGTTTGCAATGGATAGCCCTCAAGAGCCCGTTACAACCTAGTCAATAATTTTTGGATCCCACCCCATTTTGAAAATCAATCTAAGAAACATGAAAAATAAGCAAGGGAATGAGGCAGGTTTAAAACTAACAAAACCACATGAAGAACCACATCGAAACCAACACCCAACTTTATCCCAAACATGGAAAATCAAGATTTTTCTCTTACTGGAGGGCCTCATAGGTTTACACAACTAACTCTACATCCAATAAACAAAAGTTTGACAGCCTATGACACCTCAACTTCAATAGCTCATGTTGGCCCAATAAGTGTTGTCATTGATGTCAACTCAAGTTGTGGTGTCATTGATGCCAAATATGTGTGTTGAATTTTGTATATACTCCAAAGAGAGTGCAAGTGCAGAGTATATGTTAGCAATGCAGTATATGATGAATAAATAATTATTTTTTTGTTGTCTATGTGTGATGCGGAGGTTGGTACACCTATTCCAATATGTTTTCTACATGCCTACATTGATATCATTCTTGTTTTGTGTACCGCACATTGAGATATATGTTGTAGAAGTTTTGTTAAGGCAATCATAGTGCATACTCTAAGGCAGTGTCATGGAATTTCAATCTGCATTCCTCTATAATGCAAGCTTTTTTCTTGTAGTTCAAAAAATAAGATGGTTGAGATGTAAAGGTGTTATATCCAAGGATTCAAGTCATCACACCTTCTATAGTGAAAGTTATAAGTGACAATGTTCTGGTCAATGCTTTAGCAGTGTAACGTGTTAATATAGGTGCATTAGGAGGCTCTGCATTTCTTTGAAAGTGAAGTGTTGGCCTTCCAATTTTGTAGATATGATCAATAATATTTAATGCACACTACCTTGTCGTATCTAGTGTTTTGGTAGCTCACAAGATCAATTTTCAAATGATAGTTTGCTACAATTTGTCTAGAATGCTTTATTCCTATATATTCAATGGGTTTCTTTAGTTGCTCCAGCATATGATGATGAGACACTTTAGGAAATAGTTGAAGAGATGTTATGCATGAACTACAATGCCTGCATCTTGGTCTACATGAAGGTTTTGGCTTCTCCCCGATGGTGCAAAGTTGAACAGTTGGCAATTTTGGTGGTGTTCTCATTGTTTGGGCCGACAAGATTATTTCCTTCATTTGTAGTTGGTCCTAATTAATTAATCTTGCTTCAAGGAGGATGCATGTTGAGATGGTTTTTGGTCCTGTCATGTTATGTGTTGATCTACAACTCTTTTTCTTTTCTGGTGTAGGGGCACCTACACCCTATGGTGAAAACAAATGAGTCTTGTAGGGATTATAGGTTTATTTGAAGGTCTTTTGGTCAATAAGCAATAAGGAAGTTACAAAATATGTTAAAATTATGGGAAATGTAAAGTTTTTAGTCCTTGTCAAGATGGGTAAAGGCAATTTTTTTGTTGTTTTTATGTTTGAGATCCTATTAAGGGATATATAAGGTCTGACAAGACCATTCACAATGTATTTAGGGGCTTGGGAGTCATTTAGTTGAATATGTCAAATTGCTTCATAATGCAAAACCATATGTAATCATGAGTTTTTGAGGAATATGGGGAGTAAAGTCTCAATCTATGTTGAATAAGGCCCAATGGGACCATTCTAGGTGTCTTTGGTCAATTTATAGTCACTTGGGGCCACAAATGTAAACATTTCACAATGTGTAGCAATGATCTTAACAAATTGTAAAAGCAATGTGAATTGCATCCAATGGTCACAAGGGGATTTAAAAGGTAGTTGGAGGGTTGGTTGGTAGATAGTTTGGGGAAGAGAACCTTTAAAAAGGTGAAGGATATCATTTGTAACGTTGGCTAAGAAGATTTGGAAGCGAAAATCAATAAAAACTCTGTTATAACTTAGAATTCTTTGTTTTCTCCTTTTCCAGTCTTGTACGTAATCATATAGGTTTATTATGGCTTGAGATTTCTAGTGTTTGTAAGTATGTGCTTTTACTATCTACTGCAATTTTTTTGAGGGTCTAATTCAATATTTTGTGAGAGAAATCTATAAGATACAATGACTACTCTGCTTTTCTGAATTAAGGGTTTTGAGGGAGATAATATGAAGAACTAACCAATCCACCTATTGTAATTGACCTGTTGCTTAGTGGATTGGTCTATATTATGTTACTTTAGGTGTTTCAATGTTGTAGGGGTTAAAGGAGTAAGGGATTGTGGTGTTGAAGTAATACCCTAGGGCTGAGCAAGGTTATTTCAATATGAAAATGAGGAACTAATGTTGGGTTTTTGCAGATTAATGCATGTAGGGACCTTGTGAGGGTTTATTGAGTTTGTGTAGAGGTATTAAGAGATGATTGAGGCATTGGATTGATTGGTAAAGCCTTGGAGTTATGTTTTTCATCAAAACCCTTGGTATTTGCATTGTAAATGAGGGTTTATTGGGACAATAAAGGAAAAGCCTTGAATCTACAAATGGATTATGAAATTGGGAGTTTTGGGATGTAAATAGTGACTGTCCAAGAGATTTTGTGGTAACCAGGTGTTTAAGGAGTACTTTGTTTGTAAAATAGGGCTGATTTAGTAGCCTTTTTGTAGGTTGGTCTATTGGATCTCTAAGTTGGGTCAAAGGAACCTATTGTGATCTCTTGGGATATTGTTGAGGAACCTGTGATAAGTGAGATTTGATGTTGAGTTGGAAATTGTACGGAATTTTCAATAGGAAACCTCAATTTGTTGATATTTGGGGCTACAAGCCTAGTGGTGTTGTTTAGGGACAATTTGAGTGAATTTCCTTGTGATGGAGTTTTCTTTGTTTAAGTCAGGTTGTTTTGTAGGAAGTGAGTTTTCTCCACCTTGTCTGCATCAAAGTGGTATTAGAGCACAATAGTAGATCTTGTGTTGGTGTTTTTGAATTGGTTTTGTAGGTAGGTGAAGAGGAAGAATTGAGAAAATTCCTCCTAAGGGGAATGTTGTTGCAAGGAAGATTGACAACCATGACAAGGAGATAGAAGCATTGAAAAGAGAGATGGCTGCTTGGAAGGAAAAGAAAAGAGTGGAAGAGGATGAAAGTGAAACTAAAGAAGAGGATACTTCCAATGAAGAAGAGGAGATGGATCTAGATGATGTGAGAATGGTGAAGCTTTTGAAGGCTGTAAAGAAAGATGGACATGGAAAAATGGTTGTGCCTATGTATGGAGGCAAACTTGATAGTGAAGAGCTCTTTGATTGGATAGGGGCTTTGGAGAACTACTTTGAGAGTGAAGAGATTGATGAAGAGCACAAAGCGAAGAAGGAAAAAACAAAATTGAAAGGACATGATTTGCTGTGGTGGAATTTTGTGCAAGAGGAAAGGGAGAGACAAGGAATGAGCAAGATCACTTCTTGGGAGAGGATGAAGACCAAATTGAAAGGTAAATTCCTTCTTTGTGATTATGATGTTCAGTTGCTTAATAAGTTACAAAATCTTAGACAAAATGATTTAGATGTGCAAGCATATAATGAATAATTTTATTGGCTAAGCATAAGAACTAAAGATGAAGAAGATGAGGAAGAAATGGTTGCTAGGTACTTGAATGGCTTGAGGTATAACATTCAGGATGAGATCAACTTGTTGGCACCTAAATTAATTGAACAATGCTTTCAAATGGCCATGAGGGTAGAAGAGAAACTCAAGAGGAGACAAGAGAAGGAAGCAAGAGGAAGAGGCACCACTTCAACATCAAGGAGGACCAAGGAAGACCATGAAAGTGCTGATAAGGAAAAATACCAAACACTTGAAGCAAGAGGAGGATGGAGAGGTGGAAGAACTAATTTCAGACAAAGGAGAGATTTCAATGAGTTTACAGGTAGATGTTATAGGTGCAATGAATTTGGATACCCATCATTCGAGTGTCCTCAAAATCAAAGTTCATCATCAAGTGGATATAGAAGGAGTGAGAGAAGAACACAATTGATCCAAGAAGAAGAATGTGAAGGTTCAAGAAAAATTTTAGATCCAGAAGAGGGAGAAGCACTTATGATAAGAAGAACCTTTTTGCAAGCACGTAAGAAGGAGGATATGAGCCAAAGAAGGAGTCTATTCAAAAATGCATGCAAATGTAAAGGTAAGGTGTGTCAAGTTGTTATTGATTCTGGTTCTCAAGATAACACGGTGTCTAGGGAGATGGTAGATAAGTTGAATCTAGAAAAGATACCTCATTTAGCACCATACAGAGTCTCTTGGGTAAATGATAGTCAAACTTTAGTGGTGAATGAACAAGCATATGTAGATTTTCAAATTGGGGAGTATAAGGATAGGGTCTTATGCGATGTGCTACCTATGGACTGTTGCCATTTTCTATTGGGGAGGTCATGGAAATTTGATAGAAGGTCCATGTATGATGGTAGGGAAAACACCTAAACCATCATGAAGGATGATCAAATTTTCAAACTAACTCCTTTGCAAGAAAAAGGGAAGGATAAAGGAAAGTCTAAAGTGGTGATTTTTGGGAAAAGGGAGCCTTTAAGACTTGAGGATAGTAAGATTGGTGTATTTGTAGGTGTTGAGTAGGTTCCTGATGCTAGAGTAGCAAAGAAGGCACAAACAAATAATGCTAAGACAGTAGGAAGAGTGTATGAGAATGATTTGTAGTGAAAAGTTGGAAGGAAGTTGGTGACATTGTGGGAAAAGACTGGTAAAATGTAGGGTGAGGGTGAAGAGCCTTTGGAAAGGCATGTAACAAGTCATTGTATCATGATAGGGATAGTCAAGTGTCCTATAACAAGGAGCAACATACAAAGATAGTTAAAAGGTGAAAGACAAGTGGAATTTGATGGTATAGGTGTGCAAAGAGTTGATGTGACGAAGGATAATACAAGTACATGTTTGACAGTGGGTGTGATGTTTGATAGTAATGTGGTACATGGAAATGACAGTGTGCAGGGTCTAATGATAGTGAGAGAATGACAGTGCAAGCAATGGGATAATAGTC
>VDFB02004763.1:0-14132 GCA_007258455.2 Sequoia sempervirens | reverse complement strand
GCCTCCATCAATAAAGAATCTGAGGGAGGAATACTTGAATCCATCAAAGCAATAGGGTTCATCGATAGATGTAGACTAAAAATAGAATCATGATGATCTCCCATGAGATGATCCACTGAGGGCCCATCCGTAACCTGCATGTTAGAGGGAATTCCTTCCTCCTGAACCAAGTCATCTAAAGTATCAAACCTATTAAATGTTTCATCTTCCTGCCGATCTTTAAAAGTCCTCTTTTGTTCCCTATTCCTGTTGCAGGGTTTGACAAGAACAAAACCATCCTCATCCATCCCCACCCCTTGCATGGGTGTCTTTCCTTTATCTAACTTTTGGGTTGGCAAAGAAGGAGTAGGACCTAAACCATAATTATTAACCGCTCTGCATGGGACACTTCTGTTGCAAGTGTCTGTACTCATGGCAAATACGACAATGGAAGGGCAAAGTTTTATAATCTAGTTGTTAAGTCCAAGAGACTGAACCAAGAGTCATATCAATCAAGTCCGACAATGGCTTATTCAAATCAATTTCAACACAAAAATGAGCATAAGAAAATATTTTCTTAGATAGGCTTTGTTGTGAAGGGCCAACATGCTTTCCAAGCATGAGAGAAATCATCTGTAGTATATCATTCCTCCAACATTCCAATGGAAACTAAGGGAGGGGAACCCAAACTGGAACCTGCAAAGGAAGCTCCTCAGCAAAATTAAAACCCACATGCCAAGGCTTAATAAAAGACCCACCTAATTATAAAAATATGGCCCCCCTTCAAAGGCACGGTTTTGATCAACAATGCAGGAAAAGTCCACCAAGAAAAATTGTTGGCACCCAACAATATCTAAAAATCCCCTTCCAAGTTCCAAGTCTTCTAGACCCAAGAATCCAAAAAGGGAAGCAACACATGTAGCCCCATAAATTTTAAAATTAAAACATGATTGTAGTAATAAGTTACATCTTCTGCCACAAACTCTAGTTGAATGATCAACTTTGAACGATCTAACAACCTTTCCAAGAAACCATTAATCTAGCACAAACAAACCCCACCAAAATGGGACTGTCCACCCCCTGCAACATCCATGACCATGATGAAACCCCACTCCTTGGCCCACCACAAGTCTCACGTCGAGGTCAAACAACAAGAATGACCAAAGAATAGAGTGAAGCCTTCCAAACATGAACCGAAGGCATGGATGCCTACCACCCAGGCCGTAGGTCCAAGACAAGACTGAAGCAACATAAACTAAACACAGCGAGACCAAGAACAAGCCATTCCAAGCAAAGAAATCTCCACCAAAGGGTAGGTCGATGTAGATCTATACCACCAATTTTCCACACCACGAGCTCACCCAACTCACCCATCCAACACAAGAAGACATTGAAGGAAAAGCTATGAATATTTTTAACCTAAAGAATACAACACACCCCCCAAATGCAAAAAAGCCCCCACCCCACATAACTAACGCTCCAAATGAGTCAACCACAGAAGAAATGGGTGCATGTAAGCTTGAGAATCGACATGTAGCTCGAGCCTCAAAGGTCATGAGCCAACAAGAACGTCAAACCAAAGCACACCATTTCTCCCCCCCAAGATTTTATCTTTTATTAAATATTATAGTCCTCGACTTTTAATTAATTCTTAGTTAAGCAAGTTTATAATCATTTTTTTCAATGTCTATTTAGCTCTAATCTCCTTTTGTAATTATTTGTGAATAGTAAAAACTATGTCAACTCTTGTGAATCCCTTGATCCTGGTTGGTTTAAACTCAAATTTGATGGCTCTACAAAAGGGAACATGGGTCAGGTGTGGCATCCTAAGGGATAATAATGGAAATTTATTTTTTCTTACATAGTCAATTTGGGCACCCAATCTTCTAATTTTGCTAAGGTGGTTGCCACCTTTCATAGTATCGTACTATATAAATAAAGAGTTCTTAATAATGTGATCATTAAGGAGGACTTCAAAAATTACATCACGATTCTAAATGGGGAAGCCACTCTAAGTTGGTCTCTCCATGACCTCAGTGAAGTTGTTTGCATCGTTATGATGATCATTGGGAAGTAAAAACACATACATGTTTTTGAGAAGGAAATTCCTCGTCAGATGGGATGGATAACTTAGCCTGGATTTTGTTTAGAATATTAAAATATGGTATGATTCACACTTTCTCCTAGATCATGTGAGAATATCTATCATTAATGAAGTTGGCTCTCATATCACACTCCATGCTAAAGATTGATTTGAATTTATCCTAAAAGTATAAGGATTATGCATACCCCCAGTTGCATGAATAACTTTGATATTTTCCCACTTCTGACTCATTTTAGCAAGCTTCATTTTTGCCTTGCTTCTTTATTGTATGCCAAAAGTTTTCGAAGTTACCTTTGGCTAGATTATAGTGTCTTCTCTTTTGCTTCTCTTTCATGTGCAATGGGTGGTGATCTCATTCAAGAGGAGCCTAAAAACTGTGAATCCTTGAGGAATAACCAAAAATTCTAGTTTATCCTCCAAAAAGGAAAACTAACCTCTTACTTTAATGCTCTGAAAGGCCACAATCCTTCCCTCTCAGCTAAATTTGCAAACTCTTGGAAGGGGGCATTGTCAAGGTTCGAGGCCTATCTTTCTCAATCTCTATTGAGTTGATTTCAATGGCCACAAGTATTCCTCTCAAAGGAGCTAACATCCCCAAGAAGCCCAAGGGGAATTATTAGAAGAATATGGAAATTTTCTTAAAAAGGGTGAGAAGATCAATTCTCTATAGAATGGCTTCAATAGAGAGAACCTAATCAAGGTCTGGAAAAATATTGTAGAGGTTCTAAAGAGGTATGTTACTCTAGAAGGTCAGTAAAAAGATTTCATTCTCAAAGTTTTCCAATTCTCAATCATTTTCGTCATAATCTAAAAATGAAATTTTCCTTTTGGATAAATTATTCATTGGAACATTCTATAAAAGTTGTGTAGGATAAAGGAAAACCCTTGCCTCTCCATCAAGGTTTAATATATAGGCTCTATTGGTTCAATTTGGCCCTCTCCCTAGTTGTTTCATTGTTCCCTCATATTGTCAACCCCTCCCTTGTCCAAAAGGGATTATTTTTGGACAACACTGATAGTAACCTAGAAACCCCATCCTTAGCTGCTAAAATCACCCCCTCCCACAAAGAAGAGATACTCGGTCCAATCCCTCTCGTGTATCTAAATAAAAATCCATTGCGGCTAATTCCCCTTCTCCTTGTAGCAAGATTTTTTTTTCCTTTATGGACCCCCCCTCACATTTTGATTTCAGATGATAAATTTGGGTCATCCTAGTTCCCTTCCCCTAATGTCACCCCTGAGGCTTCCCCTCCAAATTCTCCAATGCATCATAGTTTCTCTACTATCCCCTCTCCCTCTCCTTAGATTGAAGTTGGGTATGCTAAGGACACAAAGGCTAATCGTTTGGACACTCCAAACCCTTGCAATAATTGTGCCTCTTTATGTGAGAAAGTGAATGATCTATGTAAAGCACCAAATATTTAAAACAACATCCTTAAATGGTTGCTCGTATAATTAATCAAAACTAAGAATAAGATCTATATTTTGGAGTTTATAGTTCTAAATAAGGCTAGGGATTGGCTAGGTAAGGAGGTTGATGTGGATTATTGGGAGTTATTGAAGGGGATGGTTGAAACATTTGAAAAATGGGCCAAGCTGGAAAAGAATATTGGGGACTTAAAAAAATCTATTAGGTCTCTAGAGGATTGTAAGAGATTGAGAAAGTAGGTTGCTAGTCTCTAAAGCAACCAAGATAAAATTATGTGCAACCTGCAGTAGATTATTGATTATAGTAAAAAAATTGTGAAGAACATGACTATTACCATCCAAGTGTTTCAACAAGAGCTCAAGAACTATTATGAAAAGAGAGTTAGGGATGAGACTCCTATAGCTACCCCTTCTTGCTCCAACAAAAAAGGAAAATCTATTGAGAAAGCCATGCCTGCCTCTATGGAAAAAAACTCGTAAAAAGAGTCTTGATTCCCTCTCTTTCAAGGACAAGCTTCAATTCCTCACCAAAGAGTGGTAGGCTATAAAATGCCTCCACCTTCTTGGTGAACAGTAATTGTTCCTTGGGTTGTTGGTCTTCTATTGGTTGCTAGTTTTATTTTTCTTTGATCCTATTTCTTTTGCTTTCCTATGGTCTTACTTCTTGTGAGACCCCTCTGTTTTGCCTCTATGATTTTTTTGTAATGGGTTTGGCCCCTTCCTATTTAATATTAATAAAAAAATGTTGACTCTTGTAAATTTATTCAATATTTTCTATAGTGCTAACTTATGAATTAATAACAAAATGCATGTTTTATTGCTTTTTATAATATGTTCATGTAAGTTTTCTAGTATAACATAGGTAGCACAAAACACTACCAATATAACAATGAGTGTGCTGGGCAGGAGTGCGCACTGTGCACATAATTTGAATTCAGAGGAGGATGTCGATGAGGAAGGTGATGGGGATGATGAGGACGAAGAGAGTGACGACACTAGGTTCAATGTTTCTACCTGGTGTCTCATGTGTAATCCCTTTTGTTGCTCTTGGAGTGTGTTCCTTGCTGGGTTTCCTTCCTTGCGGTCTTGGCATTGGCTTTGCCTACATCCTCCCATGTTGTTCAGGCTTTATGTTGGGCAGAGGCTGTGCTTTGTGCTGGGGATTTTTTTTTTTCTTGTGTGGCACCAAGTGTGGTGTTGCGTGTTCTTACTGAGGGCTGGTTGGAGGAGATTGGTGGCCTTATCTCAGACCCTGACTAGCACGTAGGGTTGGAAGTGGTTTTTTCTTGTTGTGCCTCCTCTCCTCTTTCACTGTTTGTAGGCTTTCCTAGCTCTCTCTAGCTTTTCTAGGGATCTTTTGCCTCTGTGAGGGTGCTTTCATTGTATGGGGTTGTGGTTGTTGGTCTGCCTCTAGTGGAGTTGTTTGTGAAAATTTCTTAGCATGTTTTAGACCCTGACCAACATGTAGGGTTGGAGGTTGTTATTCAATGTCTTGTCGGCTCTCTACTCTCTCTGTTTGGAGGTTTTCCTTGCCTTACCCTGCCTCCTTTTGGACCCTTGGTCTCTTCTTTGGAGCTGGTTTATGCCTATTTGTGGGTGCTTTCATTGATTTGGGTTGAGGTTGATGGTCTGCCTCTGGTGGAGTTGTTTGTAGTTAGTTTTTGGCATGTTTCAAACCCTGACTGGCATGTAGGGTTGGAGGTTCTTTTTCACTATCTTTTTGACTCTCTACTCTCTCTATTTGGAGGCTGTCCCTGCCTTATCCTTCTTTTTTTGGGCCCCTTTATCTTTTTTTTGTTTATGTTTCTTGGATGGATGAAGTGGCTACTAACTTTGGTGGTCACAAGGTTCTTCAAATAGGTGGCTGCCTTGTTTATTGTTTTCTTGATCCCCACTTGGTCCTTTGTTCATTTTTAGATAAGGATGTGTTGATCTCATGCTGAGCTTCCTTTGTGGTTGTGGTTTGCTTGGTTGTTTTATCTTGGTTTCTTTTGTTTGTTGGTGTGGTTTTTTGTTGAACTGGCCAAATTGTTCTATTTTTATGTGGACTCTTTTGGTCCTCGTTTGTGATCCGTGTTGAGATTTAGCTATCGGCGGAGGAGTGTTTCTATTTTTCCTCCGCTTCTCTTCTTTCCAGTGAGGTTTTGGTGCTCTCTACTATGGGTGTAGATGTTTCCTATCAATTTTTTCAACTATGGTCTTCTTCAGAGGTGGAGACTGCTTCTTTGAAGGTGAAGCCCTCTTCTATTGAAGTGAAGAGGTGGGCTATGGATCAGGTGGGGAGGTCTATTTTCTATGGTTCTGGGCTCCACTTCTTCCTCTCCTATAGAGGGGAGCCCCTTCCTTTTGAGGTGGAGCTCAGGTTGGTGTTGCGGGTTGATTGGTGTGGAATATGTGCTAAGAATATTTAGTATTTCTTTCAGATTCTAGATTTTCCTATTGAGGTGGGGAATTTGGTTTCGTTGGATGGTGCTATCAAATGTTATGTTGTGGTCTAGCTAGTTCTGGCTAATGGTTACCCAGATGTCTCGGCTGTCACCTAGTTGTTGTCAGGTGGTGTCGCAACCGGGCTAATTTAGGCTGATGGTTTCCCTGCCGCCTTAGGGTTTTTCTGGGATTCAAGTCTTTGTAATTTTGGTTACTTTGGGTTCGTTCCTATTAACCTTTCTTTGTCTCAAATTTTAGGCTTCCACGCTTAATCATTCTAATATGCTTACATTGTTGTTGGTTGTCTTTGTTTTACTCTATTGTAGCTTGGTCTTTTTGTGTGGGTTTCGATTCCCCATCAAAACCTGTTTGTTAATGGTTTCGGGTCCATTCAAAACCTATTTTTCCCCATTAGTCAAAACACAAAACACTACCATGAGTATTGCATTACTAGTTTTTATATGTTGTCAAAAAAATGTGTTTTATTATTTTTTATGTCCATGTGTATTGTATGAATGACAAATCAAACCCTTAGTAAGTTTGGAATTCTATGTGAGTTTGCTCAATGCAAAATTCCTATTTGTAATCCTCCTAAGACCAAAAAATGATACTTTATACTTTTAATGCATGTAAATTTACAATCCTAAATTTCTCGAATTCAACACACTTATTAAGTAGTGTGTGTGACACTTTGTAATGCATTGTGATTATAATATTGATATCTTTTCTAGTTATATAATGTCTAATAGGACTAAAAGGGTCTAAAGTATAATCAAATTAAAAATAATTATTATTATCCTACATTGATTGTAGTTCTTGGAAAAATATCCACTTTCAAAAAGAGACTCAAATATCATGTTTTTTGTGAGAGAATATTGTAAAGCTAAAAAAGTTGTGATTGCATAATAAAATCTAAGAGAAAATTTTATTTCTTAGAAAACAAGCATCATGAGAAAAAAAATACTTATATCACTACAAATACCATGAAATTTCTCTCTATCTTTTTTTAAAAAGTAAAATAATAGCCTCTATATGGCCAAGAAAATGCCTTCCAAATTTGTTATTTAAGTGCTAAAGTTCACTAGAGAGGGGGAGGAATACTAAGGTGGTTGTTGAGTGACCTAAGTTTTGTGGAGTAGTGATGTTACTAGTAGAGGTGGTAGCTAAGTGGTACTAGGGTGGCTACTTAGTTTCTAGGTGGTGGCTTGCTAGTTAAGTAGATCAAGTGTTGTTGGGTTGGAAGTTGGTTGGTGACTAGGTAGCATGACAATGGTAGGCTATAGTGATGGTCAATCTTTAGAGGCTAGTCATAGAGCATATTAGAGGACACTACTTGGGTGGCTAGATAGTCGAATGTTATATCATTTAGGGCCACCAAAAATCTATAGTTGGTGGTTGATTTGAGGGAATTGGTAGTGGGCTCTTAAAACTTTGGTGGTGGGTGTGAGCCCCAACCCTGCCACCTTTTCAATGATAGGGGTGTAGGAAGTAGAGTTCCTTGTACCTTAATACATGTATTCAATACTCCAAAGCACATTAAAAAATTATTTTCAAAATTTTGATTTTTTTTTTTGTTTTAATGTAAGTTAAAAAAGTGTAGGATCACTTTTTGAAAATTGCACCCACTATGCAATATGGTATGTGTATATGGTATATTTGAGTAAAAAAGATGATTTAGATGTTTACTAGTTTAATTTCAAAAAAAATACTATTGATCCATACGATTTGACACCTTTTGGATGTAATGATAATATCAATTTCACACTAAAATACTCTAAAAATATCTAATCAAAATTACATAAAAAATGTTGGTTAATTAACTTCACAATGTTTGATTGGTGTAGTGCCCCTCCAGTTGCTACTATGTATTTATGATTTGTTCGGGCTATTAGATGGTACCTTTACTATGATAGATCTTGATACTTTGTGATTATTTTATGATCACTAACATTGGAGCGATGTTGATGCTATACTTTGATGTGATGATTCATTATGTGGTTGCTTATGATTTATTTTATGCTTTTGGATTAACATACTTGCTATTTGAGAATATTGATGTACAATCATATGATGATTTATTGATGCTTTATTCTTGTCAGTCTTGTGTGACTGTATTGGTGAAGGGGATGGGATTATATCACTCGCTTGCAAGTGCCCTATGATTCCGCGATTTCTCTTCACGGTGTGACTGTTATGTTTTTATGCATTTTCAAAATTCATCTTGATTGTAGGATTGCAAGTACAAGACATCGTCTCCCTCTGGCTTCACAGGTCTAAGTGTGTCCATTTTTCCAATGGTTATGTTGATAGGGAGATAGTAATGGAGTGGCCTTGTCAAACCACAAACCTGGTCACAATGTGTCGTTAGTTCATGGTTGGTTTTTCGTTGTGTCATGTCATCTTTGTTTGTTTGATAATATATTATCTTGCAAGATTGTTTGTGAAAATTAATGTTTAAATGTTTTAAATGTTAATTTACGTATTTTACATTAAAGTTGTTTAATTAAATTAATTAAATTTAATTTGTGTAGTAAGGTAATTTAATCTTTTGATTAAATTTATCTTATTAAGTGGATAAATTAATTAATTAAATTAAGCTTGTTGATTAAATAAATAAATAAATTAAGTTGTTTTGTTAAATTGCATAGTTTAAATTATTTAAATTTATTTTGAAATTAAATTGTGATTTAAATACTAAAAAGAGATATTGAATTAAATGCATTTGTCAATTTTAATTGTGCAAATTTAAATTAAGGATAAAAATATATTTTAAAAGAATTGTTTTCTTCATGTTATGAATTTTGACTTGGAGTTTAGAAAAAAATGATCTTGAGTAGAATGTTGAAGTTAGAACTAATGGTTCAGTTTTGATTACATGCAAGATAAATTGTAAATGCATAATGAAAATATCTTTGATTGAGAAGATTTCTTATGTGACAAGTGTTAGTTAATTTATTAAGGGATTTGATTTGAGATTATTACACGAGAAATAATATTGGGATTAATTGGAAGAGAAAATATTTATTTTTTTCATGAAAATGGATATAGGAATTTTGTGTGAAATTTTTTGTAAAAAAATTGAAAATGTTCTCAGGGAAGTTCTTGGCTAGATTTATTTCTGTAAATCTTTTGGAAAAGGAAATCTTTGGGACAAGCTTGGAAATTGAAATTCAAAGGCTCAACTTCATTTCTTCATCAATTCAAGCTTGAAGATTTAGGTTCCTTATTCAGTTTGTTTATTTAAATAGTGTTTTAAAAGATTTCCTCTACAATTTTGTAGAAGTTGTTTTAGTTTTGTGAAATTGAATGATTGAAATATCGGTTTAATTTTTAGAGGTTTTGTTTAATTTTTAAACCTCTCACAGAAGGATTGTGAAAATATTAGATCCTCTGTAGGGAAATGAATTTAAAATGATAGGAAATTCAAAAAGAAAACAATAGATAATTTAGAAAATCCCATAGAGAATTTAGAAAACCTCTATATGATTGAAAAAAGAAATCCTCTGATAAATTAGGGAAAATGAAATCCTCTATAAAATAGTAAATCTTTTCCTGTAGAAAAAATTATATTAAAAAATAGCAGAGAGAGAGGGTCACTAAATTAATCATAACTCAAAATTTACGAACTGGGTATGGCTGATTTTTTTATATGTTTTAAAAGACTTGGTGGCACACCTTTAGTAAAAATTTAAGAAAAACTCAGATCTTAAAACAAAAGTTATTAAAGTCGCAACATACTAGTTTTATAATTAGTATTCTTTGAATATGGTAAATTATTTTTAATTTATTAAATAATATATATTTATATATATGTATAATTATATGTATTATATATATTTAATTATATATATTTAAATCTATTTATTTAATTGGATATTTTGATATAATGGATATTTTAAATATATATGTTTAATTTTTACGTTTGGAAGTTGTAAATAAAATATTTAAATATTTAAATGTTATATATATAATATATATATTATATATACATATATATAATATATATATATTTATTTATTTATTTATTTAAATGTATTTTGACAATAGATGCATGCAAATGCATGAAATGGATTATTTTTAGAATGTTATAATTTAAAAGAGAAAATTGAATTTAAGTAGATGTTTGATAATAAAATGATTTTATTAGAAAAAATAATTTTAATTAGGTGCATAAAAATGCACAAGTAATTATTTTAAGATGAAATGATTTTAAAAAAGAAATGAATATTATATATTATTTGGTGCATGCAAAGCACGAATAGTTAAAATGAAATATTTTTTATAAAGAAATTGAGT
The DNA here is from genome assembly GCA_007258455.2 of Sequoia sempervirens. Classification (NCBI taxonomy): domain Eukaryota; kingdom Viridiplantae; phylum Streptophyta; class Pinopsida; order Cupressales; family Cupressaceae; genus Sequoia; species Sequoia sempervirens. The sequence goes on along the minus strand of VDFB02004763.1, from coordinate 3,898 downwards.
TTTATTGTTGTGTGTGTTATTGTGGAAATTGGAGTTAAACTATTAGTGTTAATTTTTTTATTACTTGTAAATGAAATTAAATTAAGTTGATTAATTTCAAGTAATGCGTTGATGATTTGATTGGATTTAGGGAATCCGAATGTTAGATTAATTATATGCCTGAATTTCTTATTGGTTGAGTTTTCTTTGTTTGCATTGTTGGGCAATTGGGTTGTTTGGTTTTGTAAGTCTTCTAGAGAAGTTCATTCTATGTGGGGTTGTTATATATGTTGGTTCAACTTTTGATTTGTGTTGGGTAGTGCACGTGGGTGTAGACAGTTTGAATGCCCGGTTACCACATACGAGATATGTGATATAGTATGGATGCCCGGTTACTACGAATGGGTTGTGTGACCTTATGATTTAAGGTTGAGATGTGTTATCTATTTTTTATGTGCACCTTGTATACCCATAGTATTGTGGATTTGAGCCTAGTGTTTTTAGTAGGAGAGTGGCTCTTTGTGGGGGTTTGACGCACAAAGGAGCATCAGGGTAACTCACCTAAGATTTAATCAAGTGATAATTTAAAAGAATTAATGAGAAACTTTCACACTAATAAAGATAATGAATGCCTCTTTCATGGATCATGCACTTGTTAAGGCTTGAGATGAGATGAGACACATAGTTTTGCATGAGGGTCCAGCAACCGGTAGAGGCAAGCCAAGGTAACCCAAGATGGGGGTCCAGTAGCCTAGGAAGGTTGAACTAGGGTAACTCATAGCAAATTATGTGTGACACTCTTCCTACGACAACAATTAGTCAATTTGTGGTGTATAGATGATGTACATGATCCTTGTTATCTAGAAGCAATGTAACCAGTATGTTAAGTTTTGTAATTGTGTTGTTTTGAAATGTATTTTCCTATGTCTAGGGGTTGTAGGTTTTTCTTTGGAAACTCTTTTACTATCTCCTAACACAGAGGGAATGGACCTTTGGGTACCACGCGGTTGGGAGGAAACCGTGTTATTTCTTCTATTGGGTTCTCTCATCAATGTTGCTATTCTCGGATAACTTTTTTCGTGAGACAAGTTCCTATTTCTCTCATTCATGTTGGTGAGTACTTCTTGATGGAGAGTTTGTTTGTACCAGTGGACTTGTTTATTCTTTCATGTAGTTTTTGTAACAGGTGTAACCTTGTAATTGTATCACTCCTCAAGTGTAATCGAGGAGCGCCTTTGTTATTTGTAATTGTAAATCTTATGTATAAACTATCTCATTTGTGAATGAGCATTGTATTGTAATATGAAATGAATGTAAGATGTATGAAATAGTATCACATCTTTTGTATCTTATGTGTTGTAATTTAATGATGATGGATGTACGTACTTTATTTATGAGTATTGAATGCATGTGATGATTAATTGTATTAGTTAGACTTGTACTTTGTTTAAGCATTGCCACGATCCTTAGAGAATGTAGGTGTTAGTGTAGCGTAACTCATATGTTTAATATCACTTTAAAAAAAGAAAAAAGAAAATTGCTCGCTTCCGTTTAAATGTGTTACATTCTCTCTAGGGCTTTAGGTGGCGTTACAATTGGGATGATACATAAGCCTAGATTGGTTAACTAGACCCTTCTTATGCAATGAAATAGTCAATTTCTCCCTTAGAGGCCTCCTACAATAAGTGATCTAAAAAATGTCGAATTTGTAAAAATATAAATCTAGAAAAAAATATAGTTGCTATCCCAAATTTGAATATAAATGAAACCTATACTACCCTAATTTGATACCATTTTATATATAATAAAATATTGTGCAATACTGAATCTACCCAAAAATATCAAGATGAGAATAATTCGAGATGAAAATAAATCAAGACTAAAAATACGTATTAGATTTTTCAAAAGATGTAGCTAAGTAAATGTAAGGAAATAGATACAATATAAAGCCTCAATGTTTTCAAATCTAAGGAGGATGAAGAAATAAAAAATAATGGGATGACCTTTAAGTTTCCAAATCTAATAGGATAAAGAACATAAAATAAGGAGAATAAATGTGAACTCATTATCCTACACTATCTAAGTAATTAAATAAATTACTTTAGTAAAAATAATATAATAGGTGAAATAATTAATTATACTAACATTTACAAGATTGAATTCAATGTCCTTTGGATTTGAAAATTTTACTCCTATTTTCCTTGATAACTCAAAAACTTCTTTTTCTATTTTTTTAGTTGAATATTATATGAATTTTTTTAATATTTTGTATTAAAAAAATAAAAATTGCAAGATTAATTCTTTATAAATGACTATTAAATAATAAAATAATATTTTATTCCTTAAAGTTTCAATTGAATTACTAGACTAGTAATAATAGAAACATGGATCATATAATTGAAGTAATATAATGGAGATTGTAGAAGTGCTAGTACCATGTAGTGATAATTGAATGTGGCTAAAGATTTACCTAGGAACACTGTTTAATTTTCATGTAAATACCTTTCTAAAAGTCCTCTACTCTTTGGTTTTAATGCTTTCCAACCTTTCTTTATTTATCAAAATATCTTTATTTAATATCATGAAATTGGACACAATTTTATCCAAAATAGTATGAATTATCATTATCAAAATAATTTCACCAAATCTTTTATCACGCTTTTTAAAATAGTCAACAATCTTTTTCAAAAAAGTTGTTTGCCACTTTTATCTCATAACATTACACATCATACTTATAGCCTCCTTTATCTTAAGAAATGACACTTCACCTTTTTCAAGAAATTATAGAGTGATAATGTTAATAAACCTCCACTAAAAACATTTCCATGGTGATTTTGTGCATATTGGACAACAATGTTATTTTCTTTTATAGTAAATTACAAATGGATTAGTAGAAATAAAACAATTTATTTGGTGAATTATTGCTTGAATTAAAATATATATATTGGGTAAATACTAAGTGGTTTTAAAATATTTAAAAGATGTGGATGGTGAAAATATTTGGTACAAAATGATAAATATTAATTCATTTATTGAGTTGTCAAATTAAATTTAGAAATACATACATCATTTAATTAATAAAAATGGAGGGATAATATTCTATTTTGGGAGATAAATCATACCCATCAAATTTTGGAGAAATTAATCCCAAAATTAACCATTGGTTGTTTTTTTTTTAGATCAAGGATTGTGGTAGCTTATAGATATTTGAAGGTAGATAGTATTTATCTCATAAATTTGCACATTAACTTGTGGAAGCTTATGTGGCATGATAGGTGATGGAATGCATGCCATTTTTATATACATTATTAATTTATTTTCCCAAAGACAACTTAACATCTAATGCATGTGAAACATTTATTAGAATGAAATAAAATGTTTTAACAATGAAAAAGTTAGCAAGAGCTAAGAGAGTCTATTGATGATAGTGGTAGCTTTATGTTGGTAGTTATAAGAGGTTATGTAGTGCACCATTAATTTTAATGGGCTATTAGGGGAGAGGGGCCCATAGTGGAGCACCCTAACTTTGCATTTCTCAAAATCTTATGTGGAAATTTCAATTCACTCCCAATTGTGTACAACAGTTTATTTGGCAACTCATGTGCTTCTATATTTTGTTTTAGGGCCACATCATCAAATATGATGCCCCATCAACATGCTTTTTGTTGAGGTATCCAAAAAGGCCCCCAAAAAAGGTGAGACCGATAATGGTGCACTAAGTCATGTTTTATTGGTGCGCTGATGTGGCATCACATGATTTGTCACTTTGTGTACTTTATGGATAAAAAGTGTTTTGCAATTGGATATTAAAGTGCTCCATTATGGAGTCCACTGAGGATTACTTTTATCCCCACTATTGGACCCTGCTCCATTATAGGCCCCTCTCCTCTAGATAGCTTAATATTCACTCATCACAAGA
>VDFB02004762.1:0-27531 GCA_007258455.2 Sequoia sempervirens | reverse complement strand
CTCAATGATTCTTGTAATTTCTAGTGTATGAATCCCTTTTGACACTGTAATTTCATGATAATGACCAACATGGTTACTAGCAAGGAAACAACTTTCTTTCATGTGCATTTGTTTAGATATTTACAAGGTTTGACTTAAAGAGGGGTGTATATTTGGTTGGAAATGCATATTAGCATAGAAGTTAAAACAAAAATACTTAGTATCATCAAGTATTTTTTTTTTGAGATTTATATCTAGATAAATCTTCATCTTCATCAATTTCAACATCAACATCAGCCATAGATGTGAGATATAAATGTCTTCCTTGATACTAGGCCATCATTCTAGGTTCACACTTTTTCAAATAAAGTTGCCAACTTCTATCTTTGGCTCGAGGTACTTTCAATTTTTTGGATATTAAAGATGCATCAATATTTTATTTTTCCTAGAGGAGTCACCAAAAATTTGTTGGTAAATAGATTTCTCATCACAATTTTGATGTGACATTCCTAACAGGTAGTAGAAAATGTTCTAACAAATAGAAAAATAATAATGGACTAACAAATTTATTCTGCATTTAAAAGAGGGGCAACTCCCTCATATGATATAATTGTTGGTTATTGCTTTTCGCCAAAAAATGAGAAAGAAAACTAAACTAAAATAGAAATGAAAAAGATAACTAAAGGTTACACAAGGAAAATTATCCAATACCAAGATTTTATTCCTAAGTAATAACATTTAAATATGAAAGATACAACTAGGGTGTTAAAGAAATAATTCCATCTAACATACAAGAAGATACACTTACAAGGGTTTCCATATCTCACTATAAACTACTTATAATTTCATCCTGGTTGCATAAAGGAAAACATCTTAATTCCACATATACTAGAAAGGATGCAAACTATATACATGAGTAATCTACAACATAAAGAGACAATATACTAGTTCTATGACTATCCCATTGTTATTTATTCAATTAAGAAAAGAGAGCTCTATGACTCCCTTGCTTTTTTACACTTTGTAAGAATGAAAAGTTTAATGTTTCCCAACCAATAACTAAATCCTTTTATTTAAAAATGAGGAGGTATATATGAATTATTTTTGTAACCAATTATTTAAATCCAATAACAAAAAATGAACACTATTATTTCTCTTAACTTTTCCAAGAATAGAGTCACATTTATAACCTCAATTTGTAAAGCTTGTGACTTATATGGTAATTGATAGTCATTAACCCAAGCATGTTATTAGTTTGTGCATAAGGCTCAACAAAATTCTACAATGCACTTGGTAATTTATTCTTGTTGGATTCATATACTATGATAAACATGTACCCAAAAATGATACTAAAAGAGAATAAGAAACCTTCAAGAGCGATGGGCATCTATGAAATTAAGGACTACAAGGGTGATAGTTGTAATAATACAAGTCCACGATATATTGAGAACACATACTAGGGTTGTTAGTATTCCAATGGTCACTATATAAATAAAGTTCTACCATGCAATTAATTTCCACTTTAATTCATTCTCTTGATGTTCTCTATAGATATTTTCAAAATATCTAGTTTGATGATCAACAAATTTTAGAAGAAATTTCTTATTTGATACCTTCTCAAATGTAGCCAACATTTCTAGGAAAAATGTGCCTTGTCCCATCCCCAAATTATAGAATTGAAAATATATATCATTAGTCTCAAATATCTTACAGAGGGAAGTAATATGACCATCTAACAAGTCCATGACATGTATGGAGTACCTAACCCCTATGCGATCCTTCATCTTGTAATCTATTTCTAAATGTAGTAATCTCAAGTCACCTACCAACTACAACTTATTAAACCAATGACATGATTTTTTTGGAATTCATTAAAGATATTTACTTATTATTACACTAGGGTGAGCAACAATGAGATTTAAATACCTAGCAACATGATTTTCCATTCACAATCTGCTCAATGAGCATCATGAAAAATTTCTTCAATGAAGAGTTTAGTTCATCTATAAGGGTTAATTACACATAGTGGAAGGTCTTATATGTATGGAACTTCCTTTGGCTGGCCATAAACTATATAAAATCATGACAATATAACCATGAGTAATCATAAATTTTCTAATACATAATGTTTCAAATTCATTATTATTGTATAAGGCATCCCAAACATTAGCCTAATGTGTATAATGCAAACATCCTTGTGATCAATGGCATGATTTGATTGGCTTCTCTATAAAACTTATTGAATGGTGAATTTCGCTAAAGAATCGAGAATGAACGATACTATTTTAAAATATTTATAATCTTCCAGTTTGAAAATATTTTTTTCTTAATACATTTACAACTTCCAACAAATCACCTTCTCTCTAAACTAAGTTTAGACCATATTAATTTCAAACTTAAGGTTGAAAAGAGGAGCCCATGGTTAGGCTTCATTGTTTGATCCAATCTTACACAGACAATGCAACTAGCACTTAACAACCCCGTCAAAGCTCAACTTTATCCATCCAAAGCTAGGTGGGCAATTTGGTAACTATAATTTGCTAAAAGATTCAGAACGAGGGTCTACACAGTAGGGAAATGTTTCAGGTTTAATAAGCAGGGAAAGTCTTAGCTCAAGAAGGTTTAATTGATTTATGTAGTTAATCACTCTTATTCAAATTATCACTATTGGAAGGAGTCTGAAAGAAGGCAGGAAAACTTAGTAAGAAATAAAGGACATTATATGGTTCGAATGGCAGAAGTCAGTCCACCGTATCATCTTCTATATTAAAAGTAGAAGACAAAGAACATTGCTGAAGACAATTACAAAGAAATAAAGGAAACCTGATTTGATAGAAAAACAACTCACTTTATGAAAGCAGATAGAGTAGGTGAACGTTAATCCGGCTATTTACATAATGTTTGTTGGTGCATTTGACTTCTGCATCTTGTGTTGTTTCCATTTACTGATATGATAAAATACAAAAGTCATGGCATAGAATATTAGGAGATTAGTACAAGGAAGACAACAGACCAACTAACAACACCAGAAAATACAAAAGTATATAAAAACAACATTGGTGTAGATGAAAAGAAATAAAATTAAAAAAGGTGATGTAATCAATCCAATTTCTTGAACCACCATAGGTTGGACTAATCTTTAAAGTATAAAGGGTGAAGTTCTAGATAAATTTATTGGAAGATATAGAAGCAATTAGTCCAGAAGTTCATTGGAAGATAAAGAAGCAATTGGTCTATACATTAAGGATTTTTAGTCCATTAAGGTAGGCATGCAATTAGTCTATAAACATGCATAAGAAAGTATAGTTGTAGAATGTTTCAAAGTTTATTTAAGTGTTCGTAGTTAGATTTTATTTTAGTTAGCATCAAATATAAAAAAAAAAATGTCATACTGAAATTGAAATATTCATATTGTTTTTTATAAGTATTGTGTTATTTTTAATGGAATGGTTTAATGTAGATGTAAATTTATAAATGATCTATTTTTATGTAAGGTTTAGTTTATGTGCGGATCTTTATTTATCTATATTTCATTCTTATTCGCATCATTTTTCATGCACTGATTTTTATCTATTCTAATCACATGTATTCATTGATAGACTTTCTATATATTTGCTCCTTACCTTGAGATCAACACCCTATCCATCTAGTTCATTTTTGAGTGATGTGGCATTGACCTAGTTGAATCTCGAGGTGCAAGAAAATGACCCCAAATTAAAAGCATTCAAATTCTATCTTTATTGTTCCTTTTCATTAAATCCTATGAATTGGCTTAAAGCAAAAGTTTGTCCAACATAAACCTATGTCATCATATTTAAAAACATTCAATGTGTAACTAATTGATATCTAAAAAATAATATGCATGAAAGGTGAACGTTAATCCGGCTATTTACATAATGTTTGTTGGTGCATTTGACTTCTGCATCTTGTGTTGTTTCCATTTACTGATATGATAAAATACAAAAGTCATGGCATATAATATTAGGAGATTAGTACAAGGAAGACAACAGACCAACTAACAACACCAGAAAATACAAAAGTATATAAAAACAACATTGGTGTAGATGAAAAGAAATAAAATTAAAAAAGGTGATGTAATCAATCCAATTTCTTGAACCACCATAGGTTGGACTTAATCCTTTAAAGTATAAAGGGTGAAGTTCAAGATAAATTTATTGGAAGATATAGAAGCAATTAGTCCAGAAGTTCATTGGAAGATAAAGAAGCAATTGGTCTATACATTAAGGATTTTTTTAGTCCATTAAGGTAGGCATGCAATTAGTCTATAAACATGCATAAGAAAGTATAGTTGTAGAATGTTTCAAAGTTTATTTAAGTGTCCGTAGTTATATTTTATTTTAGTTAGCATCAAATATAAAAAAATGTCATACTGAAATTGAAATATTCATATTGTTTTTTATAAGTATTGTGTTATTTTTAATGAATGATTTAATGTAGATGTAAATTCACAAATGATATATTTTTGTGTAAGGCTTGATTTTTGTGTGGATCTTTATTTATCTATGTTTCATTCTTATTTGCATCATTTTTCATGCACTGATTTTTATCTATTCTAATCATATATTCGATGGTAGTTCCATACATTTGCTCCTTGCCTTGAGATCAACACCTTATCCATCCAATTCATTTTTGAGTGATGTGGCATTGACCTTAGTTGGAATCTCGAGGTGCGCGTCAACTCGGCCCAAATTGTCGTTCAAAGTCAAAATCCCATGAATTGGCTTTAAAGCAAAAGTTTGTCCAATGCTAAACCAAGGTCATCATATTAAAAACATTCAATGTGTGTCCACTATATCTTAAAAATAATATGCGCATGTGAGTAGGTGAACGTTAATCCGGCTATTTACATAATGTTTGTTGGTGCATTTGACTTCTGCATCTTGTGTTGTTTCCATTTACTGATATGATAAAATACAAAAGTCATGGCATAGAATATTAGGAGATTAGGAGATTAGTACAAGGAAGACAACAGACCAACTAACAACACCAGAAAATACAAAAGGATATAAAAACAAAATTGGTGTAGATGAAAAGAAATAAAATTAAAAAAGGTGATGTAATCAATCCAATTTCTTGAACCACCATAGGTTGGACTTAATCCTTTAAAGTATAAAGGGTGAAGTTCAAGATAAATTTATTGGAAGATATAGAAGCAATTAGTCCAGAAGTTCATTGGAAGATAAAGAAGCAATTGGTCTATACATTAAGGATTTTTTTAGTCCATTAAGGTAGGCATGCAATTAGTCTATAAACATGCATAAGAAAGTATAGTTGTAGAATGTTTCAAAGTTTATTTAAGTGTCCGTAGTTATATTTTATTTTAGTTAGCATCAAATATAAAAAAATGTCATACTGAAATTGAAATATTCATATTGTTTTTTATAAGTATTGTGTTATTTTTAATGGAATGGTTTAATGTAGATGTAAATTTATAAATGATCTATTTTTATGTAAGGTTTAGTTTATGTGCGGATCTTTATTTATCTATATTTCATTCTTATTCGCATCATTTTTCATGCACTGATTTTTATCTATTCTAATCACATGTATTCATTGATAGACTTTCTATATATTTGCTCCTTACCTTGAGATCAACACCCTATCCATCTAGTTCATTTTTGAGTGATGTGGCATTGACCTAGTTGAATCTCGAGGTGCAAGAAAATGACCCCAAATTAAAAGCATTCAAATTCTATCTTTATTGTTCCTTTTCATTAAATCCTATGAATTGGCTTAAAGCAAAAGTTTGTCCAACATAAACCTATGTCATCATATTTAAAAACATTCAATGTGTAACTAATTGATATCTAAAAAATAATATGCATGAGTAGGTGAACGTTAATCCGGCTATTTACATAATGTTTGTTGGTGCATTTGACTTCTGCATCTTGTGTTGTTTCCATTTACTGATATGATAAAATACAAAAGTCATGGCATAGAATATTAGGAGATTAGTACAAGGAAGACAACAGACCAACTAACAACACCAGAAAATACAAAAGTATATAAAAACAACATTGGTGTAGATGAAAAGAAATAAAATTAAAAAAGGTGATGTAATCAATCCAATTTCTTGAACCACCATAGGTTGGACTTAATCCTTTAAAGTATAAAGGGTGAAGTTCAAGATAAATTTATTGGAAGATATAGAAGCAATTAGTCCAGAAGTTCATTGGAAGATAAAGAAGCAATTGGTCTATACATTAAGGCTTTTTTTAGTCCATTAAGGTAGGCATGCAATTAGTCTATACACATGCATAAGAAAGTATAGTTGTAGAATGTTTCAAGTTTATTTAAGTGTCCGTAGTTAGATTTTATTTTAGTTAGCATCAAATATAAAAAATTGTCATACTGAAATTGAAATATTCATATTGTTTTTTATAAGTATTGTGTTATTTTTAATGGAATGGTTTAATGTAGATGTAAATTTACAAATGATATATTTTTGTGTAAGGTTTAGTTTATATGCAGATTTTTATTTATCTATATTTCATTCTTATTCACGTCATTTTTCATGCACTGATTTTTATCTATTTTAATCATGTATTCATTGATAGTTCTATATATTTGCTCCTTACCTTGAGATCAACACCCTATCCTTCTAGTTCATTTTTGAGTGATGTGGCATTGACCTAGTTGAATCTCGAGGTGCAAGAAAATGGCCCCAAATTAAAAGTATTCAAATTCTATCTTTATTGTTCTTTTTCATTAAATCCTATGAATTGGCTTAAAGCAAAAGTTTGTCCAACATAAACCTATGTCATCATATTTAAAAACATTCAATGTGTAACTAATTGATATCTAAAAAATAATATGCAACCATAAGGAGAATATAGTTAGAGTGCACTAAATTTTTTAATGGAAATAAAGAATAAAATTTATGTCATGTTATATTTGACATCTACATGTCTATGTAGGTTTCCTTAATATTATTCATCATCATTAATTAGACCCACCAAAAGGGTTTGACCTAGGAGAACATGATCAGCTATTGAATCAACATATTCCTCAACATTATCCCTCGACACCATGTTGACACACTTAAATATGACATAAATGACATTCCAATGGAATTATCATGACATCGACAACATGTATTCATCATCAGTTCTAGAGCTAAGTACTTAAATATATTTATTTGATTATTCTAAATTGCTTTTTTTTAAATTTGTGGCCCATAACTTATTATGTAGGTCTTTTGATTCAACTTTTGCCCATCCTAACCCACCATTGGATTCACTTCTAGGATTTTAGTTTTAAATTTAATTTCTTATTGATTTTCTAATTTTTAAAAATATTTTTGAGCGTTTTATATTGCTTCATCTTTCTATCTCTCATAGCCATATTACCTTGTTCATGCCACAAGCTACTTAGTAGAAACCTTCCTTTGTAAGGGTGTGCTCATGTAAACCCTAAAATAACTACCCAAAATTGATGATAATGAAATATTTTCTAATTCTCATATGGAGAACACTTTACAAGATCATGAAGAACAAAAAAATTATTACACATATTTCTAAGAAACTTTGTAATTGTTTGTCTTAATGACATTCTAATTTTTAGCAATAGTAGGGAATAATTTTTTTTACAAACTAGGTAGGTCTTGCAAAGGCTCAAGGAGGAAATTTTTTTGTAAACTTTAAGAAATGTAATTTTATGAAGGAGAAATTGGTCTATTTGGGATATGTCATCTCACCTCGGGAGTTGCAAATATACCTAGAAAAGGTATGAAAAATAATAGAATGACATATAACTAGGAGTTTGCACGAGGTTTGAAGCTTACATGGTTTATCTATCTTTTACCATAGATTTATTCAAAAATTTAGTGGGATATATGCTTTCTTAACAAAAGCCATAAAGGGAGATAAAAAGGAGTTTAAATGGATAGAAATAGTGGATATGAGTTTTGAGCTCTTGAAGAAGAAATTCATTGAGGAACCAATGTTGGCATTACATGGTTTTATAAAAAAAATCAAGTAGATTGTGATTTGGGTGGGACAACCATAGGATCCGTTCTCAGCCAAGAGGGTGGAGTGATTGCATACTTTAGTGAAAATATTATTGATACCAAGAAGATATATTTCATTTATGATCAACTTTTATATGCCATAGTGCTTGAGCTTTGAAGAAGTGGCAACATTATTTGCTTCCTAAGGAGTTTATGCTTTACATGAATCATCATTCTTTATAATTTATTAAAATAGCCAAACCAAGATTAACCAGTGACACATGAAGTGGGTTGAATTCCTACAAGTCTATACTTTTCTTCTTAAGAATTAAAATAGGAGTTCAAACAAAGTAGTGGATTCTTTGAGTAAGTAGTAAATTATTGATTGAAATGAGAGTTGAAGTAGTTAGATTTGATGCTATGAAGGAGTTATATGATGACAATGCAGGAGCACAAAACTCTCAACCAAAGTCAACTTGACAAAATCTAAACCAAAACTTGCTTGTCCTTGCAACTAGGACTCGCCTTTCCTTCACAAATTATTGATTCAAAGCATCCAAACTGAAAAAAAAACTCAAAACCACTTATTGATTCCAAAAATCACCTTAGACAACATTAAAAATACTGGCCCAAACCCTTTCTCCAACAATAACATCTCAAATATAAAGACTTTCAAAAGTAGACTACCCCAAATCCACAACTAGGCCTATTTAGACCCCATCAATAAAAAACTTCACATTTCCAAGCCCACTCCTCCTTATTAATACCTCAAATAAGTTTAAATATGTTTGAAAAACATGGTTAGACCATTCTCCAAGCTTTATTTATAATAATTCATCAGACACCTATTCTAAACCTTCAATTTAGACTCCAAAATAGGACTATCATAAGTCTAGCATGAAAGATCAGCATATAAATGAACCCAAAATCCTTTAGTCCACCAAAACCTATTAGAAATGGGATCTAAACACACTTAATCAACCTTCTAAAACACTGTCACCCAAGTGGAATGCATTTTACATCGTCAAAACATAATTTTTTCACTAAACACTATCAATTTCCAAAAAATTTATGCAAATTACAGACCTAAGGCTTTGTATAAATTGCCCAAAACCAAGCCTTCAGACTCTACAAATTTGAAATATTTTAGAACAGATCTAAAAATCCTTCTACACCAATTTATATCAATTTTCAATGGTTAAATTTTGAAAAACACAATTTTGAATGCACCTTGTTACCCTAGATTAGGGTTTCTACTTGCCTGGAGAAAATTGACCATAACTTTCTCAATACTTTATGTATTTAAATGAAACCAAGTGCATAATAAATTAGAATCATAGGGATATCACATATAATGGAGGAGAAGTGGGTTCAACACAGAATATGTCCGTGCAATGGCCTAAAAACCAAGAAAATGCAGGAAACTAACTAAAAACAATATTTTTTCATTGAATTTTCATCTATACATTCATTCCCCCAACCTTCCTCAAAATTGGAGAGGCTTCCAAAGGAATTTATAAACTCATTAAATTCTATTCCAAGTGTCCAAACACCCAAAACTAACTTTTAAGCTTCAATGACCCTTCAACTTCCCTAAGATTGCATTTTTACAATATTGCTTATGACAACATTTTGTCAAATTTTGCAACTTTTACATAATGTATCCAATGACCTCAAAATGATTAACTATGACCTAAAAAATACTAAAAATGGTATAATCTACCTTATTACAACATTAGGAAATCATTTTTAAATAAAAAACTTGAAGTTGCCTCATGGAGGCATATTCTTGCTAGGGTGCACCTACACCATTATACAAACATGATTCAAAATTTGAGGATATGTAGACAACATGTATGCAGCCTACTAGTGTGGATATGACACCATGCATGGATTATTTTATATAGGATCCAAATTGATATTCAAAGAACAAAAGTTATGGATACCTCGAGGATTGATGAGGAAAATTTTAATAAGATAAAAGCATTTTGGTTGTTTAGCAAAACATTTTAGAGTTGATAAGACCATGGAAAAACTTAGTGAAAGGTATTATTGGCCAATGATGGGGAAAAAAATAGAAAAATTGTGCAAGGATGTCAAATTTGTCAATATGCCAAAGGAGGTAGTCAAAATACAAGTATATATTATCCATTACCCATACTGGAGAAACCATAGGATGATGTAAGCATGATTTTTGTGCTTGGATTTCTAAGAACATGGAGAGGTATAGATTATATATTTGTGGTTGTTGCTATATTTTCAAAAATGGCTCATTTTATAGCCTAGAAAATACCAATCATGCCACATATGTTACAAATTTATTTTTCACATAGCTTGTTAGGTTGCATGGATTACCAATAATTATAGTTTTAGATCACATGACACTAATTTTATGGGAAATTTTTAGAAACACTTAGGAAGAAATTATGTAGTGATTTAAAGTTTAGCTCTACATATCATCCTCAAACAAATGGATGGATTGAAGTTTTTAGCGAAGCTTAGAAAATTTGTTAAGATAATTGATTGGTGACAAGACTAAATAATGGGAGTTGATACTACCACAAGTTGAATTTTCATACAATGATTTAGTCAACAAAAGTATAGGTAAAACTCCATTCCAAGTTGTTTATGGATACAATCCTAGGAGTATTTCAAAATTAAGGGAGCTTGTAAATACCAAGGGTTATGAGTGAATTGTTGGAGCAGAAGATTTTTTAAAACACATGCAAGTTTTGTACCAACAATAAGGAAAATACTCAATTGGAGCAACCAATAGTATAAATGGAAAGCAAGCTCAAAAAGGAGAGAAAATAATTTTGAAGTGGGAGATATGGTACTTGCATATCTATAAAATAAAATATTTCCACTTTTCATACCTACAGCAAGCTCAAGTGAAATAAGATTGAACTGTGTAAAATTATCAAAAATATTTCACCAATCATATGAGTTTGAACTACTTACAAGCTTAGATATAAGTCTAATTTTTAATTTTTGTGATTTATACACTTGCTATGAGGGAGAGACATCACAACAACAAGAGAAAAAGGAAACACCACTAGAAAATGGATGGAATAACTACTCAAAAGAGAACATGAGGAGATCAAATACATTCTAGACTCTATAGTGCTTAGGAAGACTAGGGGAAAATAATACAATGAATATTTGGTGAAATAGAAGAACATACCAGTGGAGGATGCCACTTGGTTAATCTCAGTAGAGGTTGAGTCATTCTAATGCAACCAGTAGTAATAGAGAACTTTTTAACCTACAAAATAATATTATTCCTATAGCAATTGATTTGTAACTTGTAGCATCAAAATTTTGACCTATAGAAATAGTTTTAGGTAGTGAGCAAGGGCTCACAAATTTTTGTACCCTAGTAGTTTGATGTAGGGGAATCTTTTTCTTATTATTATTTGGTGCTTTCTTTTTTACTCACCATTGTTTATGAGTTTTTATGATTTAAAATAATTTGATTTATTTGAACACAAGAAGGAGTTGTGCAATTATGATAGAATTTTGAGCACTACATCCATTTAGATGGCATTTTATAGAAAGTTTCAAATTTTGGAGAGATTCTAAGAGAAGAAGAAGAGAGAAACAATAAGGGGGAAAGCAAAAAAAATATAGGGAAGAAAAGACAAGAAGGAACAGAGGTGCATGTGGTAGACAAACAACAAGAAAGGAAAAATAGGGGAGTCTTATTTTGGTCCAATTGTCTTAAAGAAAGTAAATATATGTAAAGGACTATTATTCAGAGTTAAATAATAAAAAATTACTATTTAAAACTGTGTTCTTTCTTAGAATGTGTATTTTTCTTGTGAATGGTAAATTTTAAGCTTTTTTTATCAGTTAAATTCAAGATTTTAGCTTGGCCCAAACTAAAATGAAGGCCACAAATAGGGGACCTCCTCCCTAGCATGAACATAAGTAACACTCTACTCCCACAAGCATGGTAGCCTAGTAGAGGCACAAAGCTCACGAGTACACCAGCCCAGTGATGAAATGGGCCTCAAGCATGAATTCCTAGCAAATGGCATGAACACCATCAACAAGCTCAATATTGCAAGTCAAGCATGCAATCATATTGGATCAGCGAAGGCATAGTGTCTTCTATCACAATAGCCCAGTGGATACTTGAACCTTGGTGGCCACAACAACACCACCACTTAAAACCATCGCACTATGGGATGAACCCCAAATTTTGAGTGTTTTTTATTTGGAATTTGATTATTATTTTGTGTGTAAGAATTTGGGTTTTCTCTTATTGGTTTTGCGTTGTCAATACCATGTAGCATAGGATTTAGGTTTGTATAACATAGAATTTGGTTCCTATAGAAATGGGTTTTTGTATTTGTAGTATAGTTCCTTGTTCCTATATCAAAATATTTCCCTATAGCATGCATTTTCAAGCCTCTACAAAGGTTGTGTGGGATTTTTAGCAACACAACCACCCTTCTCCACATGTTGGATTAAATTTGGTTAGGCTTTGGGAACCTACAACAAGGGTGGGTGCCATCAGTACCCATTATAAATGAATACACACTTAGGAATGTGTGCACATTTTAGAAATTCATCACTGACTATTTTAGAGATGTGTACTCATTTATAGATGTCTACACATTCTAAAAAGGAATGGATACCCATTTCTAAATGCATACATGTATTTTAGAACATGTATGGAAAGTGTACACATTTTATAGCAATTACACATTCTATGAAATTAAAAAAATTATACTTGCACCTTTGTTTTGGTTTAAGGCTAGAATAGATTTAGAAACCCAACCCTAAGCCTTGGGCCTATAAATAAAATAACATGGCACCAACAAGAGTAAAAAGTGACTATGAAATTTTGGTTAATGGTTCTTTAATAGAATTTTTGGATGAAATTAAAACTCATTATAGATGACACTGTCTAGTTTTCAAATATTTAATTTTTTTGAGTGTTAAACAATTTTTCAATTTGTTAATTATTTTTTAAACAAAAAGCCTCATAAACTTGGCATGACATATATTAATTACTATTTTTGAAAAACTTTTGATTTCAAGATTCTTTTTATGTCTAACCAATCTAAACATCATTCTATAGATGATGAAATATATTATGTTAAATTATTTTAGGTCAAATTATGTTGGCCATACATGAGGGTTTTAAAACAAATACTTTAATCCCAATTAAAAAATATTTATTAAAAATAACCAAATTTCTACATCTTATTAATCTTTCTACAAAAAGATTTTAAAAAATACTTTCATCTACTACTTTTTGGTCCTACACATACATGTTTTGACCCAAAATACAATTGAAAAATATCACTTTTGTACATCCTATACTAAAGTAACTTTATTGTCTAAGTATTAAAATCAATTACACATTTGAAAACCAAGAACAAAATCCTACCTTTCATATTTTTATACCATGTTAATATTCTATATGTAACTACTTCAAATTCTCACCCCGATTATGACAAACATTGAATTTTCTAAAAAATGCTTCCACTTTTGACCAAGAGTGGATTCAACTTCTTGCACTTACTAATTATATGGTTTATATACATGTTTGTAGTAAACACAACAAAGATGTAAGGAGTACTTAGTACATTGAAAATTATTTTTTAATTTTTGGTTAATAAATTATGGTCTTGGAGACCACTCCTATTTATATAAAAATGAAAAAAATATAAAAATGTTTTATTTTAAAAGAGAAGGCACAACTCATTCAACCTTGTTCAAGGGGTTTACGATATACCAACTTTTATATCCTAATAGAGTTATTAAAAACAAAAGGGTTCAATGCTATAGTATATTTACTTTATCAAAAGTGGATTACAAACATCAAATTAAAGTATCCTTCATTGATCAATATTCCTTTGCAAGACTCCTTTTCCAAAGAAAAATATAAACTCACTTCCCTTTCCACCATGTTTTTTCTCACCTATTTCAATAAGTTAACCACCTTGCTTACCTTCTATTTCTAACACTAATCATTGTTTTTCTTTGGCAGTGATAATGAATGGAATCCATGGCCCTACCACCATTCCTTCATTCATTAAGTTTTTCTATATGATAGAAAACTATCTTCTAGGACTGCATCTAATAGCACAAGATCCAAACCTCCAAACAAATACTTTTTAATTAAACTTGAATCCAACATTTGGATGGTTTCTTCCATCTCCAAATTCAAGAAGAAAACCTCTAAACATCAAAGTCACATCCAAAATCCTTACATTATGATTTAAAATTAAAATAATATTCACTTGAAACTCATTGTATTGTGTGTATCACTATCCCCACTTTGCCTTATAGATCCTTTAAGGGGGGATTTGAAATTCCTCACAAAAAACCATTTGCCATCATTTTGATTTTGAGATTAGACAAATACTAGTATCCATTAGCAATCTAAAAAAATGTTAAGGATTATAAGAGGAAGATGATTGTTTGCTTAACACATTACCATCCATAAGTATCTCATCACTCATGCCTTTCTCATCAATGACTCAACATTCCTTAGTACTTCATATCTCATTGCAATTATTTTTTAGTATACTTTTGTTTCATGAAGGTTGTAAAATGAAGAAATGATTACCTTCACTTGCAATCGAATTACTCATATGATTAACAATAATAGTAATTCACATCAACATACCTTCATGATCTTGCTTAGAGAGATGTTTAAAGTTCAAACTCATCTCCAAATGCATCCCAAACATTAGCCTAACATGTGTAATGCAAACATCCTTATGATCAATGACATAATTGACTATGAAGTTTTCTTCTCTATTAGCTTCTCTATAAATTTTGCTAAAGATTTGAAAATGGGCCATATTATTTTAGAATGTTTATAATTTTTCAGTTTTACATTTATAACTTCCAATGAACCACCACCTATATAAACTTAGTTTAGACCATATTAATTGCAAACACATGAAGGTTGAAAAGAAGAGCCCATGGTTTTATCCAATCCTTAGCTTCCTCAATCCTACACACATTAGTTTTCATTTCTTATCATGGACAATGCAATCAGCACTTAACAATCCCATATTATCTATTATAACCCAAAAAGAGAATGAGAAAAGAATTATTTCAACTCTTAAGACAAGTGAAGAGGCATGGGAAGAGGAAGACAAAAAGGGCAGTGACAGTTAGACTTCACTTCCGACAAACTCAACTTCATTCATCCAAAGCGAAGTGGAAATTTTAGTAACTATAATTTGCTAAAGAAGAAGGGTTACACAGTAGGGAAATGTCAGGGAAAGCCTTAACTCAAGAAGGTTTGATTGATTTATGTAGTTAATCTCTCTTATTCAAATCTTCACTATTGGAAGGAGTCAGAAAGGAAGTAGTACGAAATAAAGGACATTATATGGTTCGAATGGCAGAAGCAAGTCCACCCTATCATTATCTAAATTCTGAGAGATTTGAAACTTGGACCAAATTAAAAATAAGTAGAAGACAAAGAACATTGCAGAAGACAATTACAGAGAAATAAAGGAACCCTGATTTGATAGGAGAACTACTAACTTTACGAAAGTAGACAGAGTAGGTAGAACATAATTTCAGCAATTTACCCAGAATAAGCGGTGGAGGAGAGGTACAAATTTAACTATGTATACAAAACTAATGGCATCATGTTTCTGGTTGCATTTGACTTCTGCATCGCATTGTCTCCATTTACTACAAAAGTCATGGCATAGAATATTAGGAGGTTAGTACAAGGAAGACAACAGACCAACTAACAACACCAGAAAATAAAGAACAATATAAAAACAACATTGATGTAGATGAAATGAAATGGACAAAAGATAATGTAATTAACAATACACTAAAATTTCTAATAGAAATATTTGGAAAATAATATGCAACTATAAGGAGGAAATCATTAGAGCACACTAAAATTTCTAATAGAAATAAAGAATCAAATTTATATCATCATATATGACATCTACATGTCTATGCATGTTTTCTTTAATATCATTCATTGTCATTAATTACACCCACCAAAAGGGTTTGACCTAGCAGAACAAAATCACCTATTGAGTCAACATGCTCCTAAATATTGTCCCTAAACACCACATTGACACACTCAAATATCACAAAGATAACATATATCAATGGAGTTAGCATGACATCGACAACATTTCATCAACAACTATAGAGCTAAGTAATTAGATATCCATTTCATTTCATTTTAAGTATGCATTGTAATTATCAATCTTGGTTCTAATTAAATCTATGTTGATTTGTGCTTAATTAATTATATTTATTTTATTATTCTAGATTATTTATATAGAGGTGTTAGGGTTTGTGTTAGAGTTTTACCTTCAATTATAGATTATTTTATTAAATAGATTATTTATGTTGATCTGTGAACTTGACTTATCTTAAACTCTCTAGGGTTTGTGTTAGGGTTTTACCTTCCACTTTCATTAAATGTAATTTTTTTGAGTGATATATCTTATTTTTATATTTCTTAGGGTTTGATTTCCATTTCTTATTTGTGGTCCATAAATTATTATTTAGTACTTTTGATTTGATGTGTGACCTAGTTTTTTTCCATCCTAACCCACTATTAGGATCGCCTCTAGGATTTTAGTTTTAAAACTAATTTCTTATTCATTTTCTAATTTTTTAAAATATTTTAGAGTGTTTTATATTGCTTCATCTTCCTGTCTCTTATAGCCATATTACCTTGTTCATGCCACAAGCTTCTTAGGATCCAAACCTTCTTTCATGAAGGTGTTCTCATGGTAACTCTAACATAGCTACCCAAATTTATGATAATAAAATATTTTCTAATTCTCATATTGAGAGCACTTTACAAGATCATGAAGAACAAAAAAAATTATTACCATGATACATATGTAGCTAAGAAACATCTTACACTTAATATATGAATTCTTGTTGATGTGCTTACTAATTCTCAATCTTATCAACAACAACAATTGGTTGTTATTTTACATAAGACATTAGTGGATGCTCCTTTGGCATGGATATTCTTTATGGAATTATTTATGGGATGGCTTCGTCTGATGGTGTATCCTCCCATTCTTCATCTTAATTTTGATTCCTTACATCATAACTACCACTTCTATGTCTACCACTACTAATATTCTCACCCCTAGTGTTGCCTCTACTTATTTCATATCTAATTCTAGTGGTTTTTTTTTCCTTTTATTCCCATTAGTGTGTCATTAACATCTCATTCACCAACATATCTACCTACTAGTGATATAGCTCATACTCATATCTCACACTATTATCATTCTCACTCATGTCACTCCACTTTTCTATGACTATAATATTACCTTGCATTACACTCTTTCTATTGTTGAGCACACACTCCCAACATCATTATTATCCCTTCTTCCATATTAGATATGCATTATTTCAAGCTAACCATTCTTAAGAAGTAATCAAATGATATACCTAATAACAAAGATCTCCTCATGTCTAATAATTCACATCACACACCACTTTCTTTTGAATTTGTTATATATCAATTACCTCTTAAGTTTTTTGTCTCAAGATTTGAGTTATACAATTGAAATTGTGATCCTAATTTTCATTTATAAATTTTTAATCTAACATGTTTATATATTTTATATATGAGTGTACTATAGAGCTTACCCTAATGCCTAATTAATTGATGTAGATAGCATACATAGGACTTAACAGACCTACAAATCCTAAATTAAGCAATTTATTGTTCAAAAGGGGGCTTCATTAAATTGTCGACAAGGGAATCATAAACTTAAGATGATGATGACATTGTATATATGTAGTTGAGAATCTTAGTCTTTCTTAATTGATTGAATACATGTAATTGAACAAGATTAAATTCATCTAAAAGCTTCCTAACTTAAAATAACTCCTATTTAGAGAATAGGGTAAGCAAATACTAGTTACTCTAAGTGACCTTAGTAACTTCTATAGGTACTTATCTTTTCACAAACTGTAACTAGTGACTCTATACACTACAGTTTGACCTATTTCAACTAATTACTTAATATAGTTTAACAGAATGTAAATTAGAAACTTCAATTCAAAAATTACAATATAGCATTCATCGTAATGTAAATTATAAACTATAATTCAAAAATTGCAATTCACAATCTAACTAATTCTGTAAGCCAATGTGTATTTTATAGTACCTCAAGTGGCCCTTGCTTGAGCTGATACAATACACAATGTTTCCTTTCAAATACTAACTCAAAACATCATGCAACTGAAGTATCCTTCTTTATGGTAATCTAAACATACATAGATCTTCAAAAAAAAGTATAAAAAATCTGATATTCAATCTAATTTCATGCAAAAATCTAGCTAGACGGTCTCTCACAAGAGTATTGGGCCATATATAGGGTCTATGAGAGTCCTCTTATTCAAAAAATATAAACAAACTATGAGCAATTGTCAACTCTTCCAAAAAGGTAGAAGAGGACCATGTCTTGATTTAACAAAAAAATAACAAGTGGAAGCAAGATATAAAATTCTAATAAGGACTCTACACTAATTAAGAGGACTATTATAACTGGAGAATGTGCCTAAAAGGTACTCTTTATTATAAACCGCTATCCCTTGTTAGAATAGGTCTCTTCTTCCTCCATGATTTATAAAAGGGGTGGAATAACACATGGATATTCATGTTCACATCCTCAGAACATCACCTGCATCATCTTTGAGAATACACATGTGTTGAAGTTGGTCACCTCCTCTAGCTGTGTTGAACCAACATCCTTTTGTTGTGAGTTAAGAATCCTTTTACTGTGGGTTGGTAGGTTCTTGACTGTAGGAGGTTAGTCTTATTCTAAAGGCATTTTTCATTATTAACAACTATAATTAATCATAAAATTCTACTAAATCCCATATACATTCAAAGATTATACATTCATTCATTAATATAACATATCATCTTCAATGCTTCTTAAATACTTAAAGTATATCTAGAAAGGTTTAGAAATATCTTTGAAACTTATTAGAAATGAGATAAAAAGCATGAAAATAAAGAAATGAACTAGACATTTTAGGGCTCATCACATATAATTTTAATTGTTATAAATTTATCTTGTTCATTCTATTGGGATCCTACCAATAATATGTCAAAAAATTACACTTTTATTGTTGGGACTATGTCTAGAAGGGAAAGTGATTGTTCAACAATTTATGATGCTACATTTAGCCCCCACTTAAATAGTGAGAGTATGAACTTATGCTCATGCTCACACTAAAGTGAGAAAAATCCAAGAAGGGTTCTTTTATCAAAAGAATGGAGAAGTAATATGACACTAAATATAGGGGATGTGCTAGCCCCCAAGCTTAGAATCCTATTAAACAACAATGTAAAGACAAAGGAACACAAACATATAATATGTAATGCAACAAGAGAGACATGAGAATCAAACACAAAGAATACACAATGAAGATACAAAGTAAACATACACAAACATCATACAAGGCAACCATACAAATGTAAATATAATGCAAACACAGTGCAAAAATGATGCAAAGACAAACAATGGGGGTATGACATCATAGACTGGCAAGGTCCGTAGATTTTTACTAGGATCCTTACCCAAGATATCCATAAATCACATAATAGTAAAGTCTAATATTTGTTGGGTGACCCATGAATAGATAAAAGCATCACAAGCTAGTGAAGTTTGGTATTCACTAGGTGAGTTTTTACAATAGTAGAAAATGAAAACACACAAGAGCTAATGAAGTATGATATTCACTAGATTAGTTCTCATTTCAACCATACAAAGAATTATAAGCCTAATAATTTTGATAAGGCACTACAAAATATGATCAATATGCCATGGAAGCATCACAAATTTCTAATTGTGTGAACAAACTGAATCACATAATGGAATGTATACCACCACCTTAAATTAGTTACTAACACCAACCAATAGAAATTACCTTTAAGGAAGAATAAATATGATATTTTTAAAATAATAGGTCATGAGAGCTTACTGGGAAACCCTATGCCAAGTGATATGTTCTCAAAAACCTAACTTATGATAAGGGGTTTCCCCCAAAACAAATCCATATAATTAACAAGACAAAATAGCACGAGACGAGGATCCTTAGGTGGAATATTGGTAAGGGATAATTAGTTTATTCGGTTAGCTTTAAAATTTTGATACAAAAAAGAAAAATAGTCTTGATCCAGTTGAGTGGGTTGGGTTGGTTGAGGCCAAAATTAATCAAGTGAAAAATTTCCACAAATGGCCAAAGGTTTAAATCCAAGTTATGATAAATAGTATGTATTTTTCCTTCAAAGTAGAATTTAAGATATTTATGAATAATTGAGGGACTGCATTCATGGAGGTAATCCATGGGTGACATAACTTCAGACAAAATTGATTTGATGTTGGGATTATGGTGTATAAAACATCTGAATTTTTAGGTCCAACTTTAATTGGGACAGTTATAAAACCAATCGTAGGGCAAATAGAACCATTGTGAGCTTTTTGTGATATTTTTTATTGTTCATAATTATCTTTATATAGTTCATGTACATACAAAATTCTTCAGTGATCACATTTACTAAACATACTAGATCAATGAGTATTCCCCTTGTGGTTTTATCATTAATTCCATTGGTGATGTAAAGAGGACCATCAAGTACATTTATATAAGTGTCAGTATGTGTAAAAGTGATATTACGTAAGAGATTTTTGGCTTTTGTGAGGATTAGCATCAATCATGTTTATCATATCAGATATGTTTTAACATCTTCTTCATTATCACTTTATTCGATAAGATTAGTTGAATTACTTGTTAATGGATTGCTAAATATTTGTAAATTTTGATTAGATGGTGCTAATTATTTGTCCCTTTATCATTTACACTAGCCAACCAAATGGAATTAGAATCGATGAGGTCTTGCACGTGGTTCTTAACACAAATACATCTTTTTGTATAATCTCCAAGTGTATGTGATATTGATAAAAGGCCTTTGCATTAAAGTTATGAGGTAATAGTTTGGTGGTATCAATAGGATGAATGGGAGGAAGTTTGATCATGTTCTTATTAAACAATTGTAACATAATAGTATGGAGAGATTCAGGTAACTATGAAAATTATCCACCACTTGGCATAAATTGATATGGTGTTGTATATGTAGCAACGACTTGTGTTTGAACGTTAGTGGAAGATAGATGAGTGTTTATTTTTATTAAGTTATTATTTTTATTTTAAAATTATTGGTAGTTAGATTGAAGTATGGCTTTGGATTGATTATTAGGAGCCAATGAAGGTGTTCCTTCATATTGGCTAGCTAAAATTTGGTAATCACGAAGAGTTGTACATAATTGTGTGAATGAAGGATATTTCATTAACAAGATCTTATCCTAAATGTTAGGTTATAAGTTTCTAATGTAGACTCTCTGTATACCAGCATCTGCCTGAGAGAATATAAAATTTGTGAATAAAGAGCTTGGTATTGTCTTATAAAACCAGTCACTTTTTCCTTAGGTCCTTGTTTATAATGGACTAAATCGGTTAATATAACTTGAGCTCCAATGTTTGCTTTAAAATGTTGAAGGAATTCATTAACAGGTTGTGTATATGAAGTAACTAAGTTATTAGGTAATAAACAAAATCATTCCAAGCCCATGTCTTTCAATGATAGAGGAAATAGTTTAGCTAGGAGAACATCTTCAAAAAGGAAATCACTATATAGAGCGGTAAAAGTCGATACTTGATTATTGGGATCTCCTTTGACAACATACTTCTCAAAGCAATGTATCTCAATATTTTATGAAATGGGTGTTTTTAAGATGGTGATGATAATAGACTACATGTAAGACATTTTGGAGGATTAAAATTGGATTGATTTTGGTTCATTTTTGAAATTTGTTATTGTAAAGATTTGGTATGTTTTGTAAAAGATGATTTATTACAATATCGTTTGTTGACATGTTTTGAGAAAGTGTGGAATGTGTAGGATTATTAATGATAATTGAAGGGTTATCATTTTGAAATTTAATGAGAGGTGAAGTAAATGGAGGTGCAGTAGATGGATAAAGCTATAAGGATTTTCACAAGAAAAAATTAAACTAGATTTAGGACCTTTACTATATTGTGTGGTGGATGCTACAACTAGAGGGGTGAAAGTAGGAATAAAAGATATGGTCGTAAGAGAGGAAACTTGTTTTACCATTTGATTTTGAGTGTTAGTGATGGTTTGAGCACAACTAGTTGTTGCAGAGATGTTTACATCCACTATATGAGCTAGGATATACAACACTTCTATCCCTTATGAATCATTGATTAACTTTATAAGGTTATCTATGAGGGGAATTTTTTCTCTTGCCAAAAATTTGGTGTTTAAGAATAGTTGAATGCTTTCTAGGTCTTTGATCAATTGCTTAATTTTATCCTTAGGGACACATGCAACAACAACTACCAAGTACACATGAATGGTTGATGATGAGGAAGACATAAGTAAATTAGGATTAGGGAGCAAATCAAAGATAGATTGTGTAGATGTGATTCCTTAAGTGAAAAAGTTATACAACTCAAACTCAACACTAGATGTAATTGCAGCACATGAAACCATGAATCTATAACTATGTCTCACAAGAGTATTTGATATGGGACACTAGGTCATGAAACCCATAAATTAATTACAAGATTCAAGACACTTGAGTGTTCATATAATGAGGAGAAAGATAGATGATGATGACAAAGATAAAATAATTTTCAAAAACAATAAACAATTCTACATAGAGGTTACAAAGACAATTGTAATTTTAATTTGGATTGAAATTAGTAGGACAAGGGTGAGGGCACTCTAGACTAGAGATGTAATTTTTTGAAAGTTTAAATATCTGGAAATGTAGTACAATGTTTAATGATTTGAGATTGTACAAGTTTAGGTTTGAAACTAGGAAAAAAATTTGAAATGTAAGAAAACCTAATTTGTCTATATGAGGCATATGCATGCATGAATTTTTATATTTTAAAGCAATAAAATGAGTGCAATAGTTCTAATGGAAAATTCTAGAATGCAAAACTAACTAAATTTATCTCTAAAATATTGAAAAAGATAACACCTTTGAGATTTTAAATGAAGAACGACATGCAAATATTTACTTTTTCAATGTTTTAACATAGCATGAATGCACTTTGAATAACGACACTTTCAAACAACCTAAGATTTCACTCAGATTTCAAAATGATAGATGTGTAACTCATAATTTTGTAATTATACGATGTGTCGGGCTCACAAAAATATTTTGTAAGAAAAAAGGATCTAGGGCCTAAATCACACTTTTCCACCTACAACATTGGGGGGACACAAAAAATGTCTTAAAAGACCACTTGGATAGTATCCTCAAGGAAGATCCAGAATAGTTGATCAAGGTTTTGGTCCCCTTTGGAATTGTTGATTAGGAGTTGAAGTGATTTTATTTGATGTGATTGTAGATGCATAGAAATTTCCTCATAATCAACATAATGATTTATTCATACATTAAATCATATTTCCATATTCATTAATCCATCATTTCATCTTATTTATCCTTCTCCTATTCATTTCATTTAATAAATCCATTATCCTTAATTTCCAACATATCACAAATTACATTTAATTATCATTTCTCCATCTCATTCTTTTATCCCACATTCTTCCCAAAATGTGGATCCACCCATGAGGAAATCTATATAATTTCACTTCCTCCTCACTTTTCAAACAACAACTCCAATCTCATTTTGATCAAAATCCATTCTACATAACCTCTTGTGCTTTTTGCTACAAAAATTTGAGAGCAAAGACAAGATCTTGTAGATAGGATAACAATGGAGTGATTTTACTTTTGAATGCATGTATTTAATTTCTTAGTAATTAGTATTTCATTTCTTGCATTTGTGTTCATTTGTAAATACTTCATTGATATGATGTTGAATGCATGTTGATTCGCATTTGTGAATTCAAAGTTTCATTTTCAGCATCATACAAATGGTGAACTTGACGTGAAAGAATATTTTAATGGTTCCATAGATTCGTTAGGTTTATGTATTCTTCTTCATTTAGCATAAATGTTTTCCAAATAAATTCATTATGTTATTTTGTGGATGTTTCTTCTAGAGATATCATAATTTGTGAATCTAGTTTACTGGTTCCTTGTCGGCAGGTGTGAGTTGAGAATCATTTCCTTTACCATGTTTGGTTCTTCCTTAAAGCTTTCTCGAATTTCTCTCCTTTCAACCGCATCTATTATACGTAGCCTTTTTTACATTTGTTTCATTCACCCATATTTTCCATCATTCCAAAGTATCAACTAAAAGACACCCTCCGCGGCTGATCCTAACATGCACTCGAGGAAGCATGATCGCAACAACAGCCAATATTTCTGGATCTAGAGGTCCTGTAAACAAGAATACTAGCTCCTAAGGGTCCCTTCTATTCACACGTCCTCCAATTTGTTCATAATTTCTTTTCAAGTCCCTTTTGTTTTGATCTAACACTTCTACCATTAGCATAACATCTATAAAATGTGGTGTTTGTGCAAATCTAGGACAAATGTGTGCATGACCATTTGCCAGATCTGAAGAATTTGCAAGCAGTCCTATGGCACATTCATCATCTCCACGTTTGTTTAGTGTGGACTTATTTGTGGGAGTGAAACCAATAAGTGTAAAACCATCCTCATCATGATGTGTATCATGCTTGTATTTAATCTACTCCCTTTGCAAGTTTATTTCACACTCCATGAATTCACATTTTTCTCTTCCCTCTTTGTCAAAGCCTCAAATACTCTTTTTGCTTGCTCTAGATTACAGCTAACCTGATGAAGTTTCTCAAAAGACTGAACATTGTTCTCTCTCCTTTGTGTTTTCCCTGTGTGGAGTCAATGAGCCTTCTCTTTAGGTATAAAAACATTGTACGGGTTGGTGTCATTGACTGGAGGAGGTGGCTGCAATCGACATGGTATAGGATTTTCTTGTAGGATTAGTAATATTTTTCTAATTCACTATTGAATCAGTCTTGGTCCTCATCTCCGCCCTATTTAGATTCATCAACTTCCTCAAGACAAACATTGCAAATCAGAATTCACACACACTCGGTCTCTTTCAGTTGTGTTTTCTATTTAGATTTTTGTTAGTTTCTAACTTTAGCTAGATTTAATTTTAAATTTGGAGCTTTCTAATTTAGTTTAGATTTTTACTTTCTAAATTTAGTTTAGTTTTAATTTTCTAATTTAGTTTATTCTTTAACTTTCTAATTTTTTTTATTTTTTTTTAATTTCTAAATTTAGTTTAGTTTTTAATTTTCTAAATTAGTTTAGTCTTTAACTTTCTAACTTAGTTTAATTTTTAATTTCTAAATTTAGTTTAGTTTTTTTCTAACCTCTTGTGCTAACTAGAGTTTTTGCAGCTTTTTGTTGGTCTAAGACATCTTTGAGAAACTACTAATGGGTGGTTTTGTAGGTTTTCATGTGTCCAAGACTTTATTTTGAAACTACTAAACCTTGTTTTCTTTAGAGTAGAAAAATATTTCATTTGGTGCTTAAAAAAGAACAACTATCTTATTTCACATAGATTTAACTAAGGGGTTAACAAATTTGATTGTTTGTTGTGCTTGTAAAGATGGTAGGTGTATACTCTCACCTTGTGCAAACTTTGTGATCAGAATCCAGACCCATCTCTTTATATTTTTAATCCCTTAGAAGGGCCTGCCACCCCACTTCAAAAGTTGGGAATGACCCAAGCGGTAATAGGCTAAAGCCAAGTCCTTCTGAATCACTATACAAATTTATGGTTGCAAGGAAATATTACAATCAACGGGAAGTGGTACGTGATAGATCTCCCCTAGTATCTTTATGATGCAAAAATCCCTTATTCTAAGGGTTGGGAGACCTCTCGAGGGAGTTTATCATAATATCCCCTGAATCGGATGCCCTTACTAGAAACCTTTGTGTAGAAATCTAAAATCCTTCTATTTGTTGGCATAGGAGGTCGGACCTTTGAAGTCGTCCCACACTTTCACGGTTCATTATAGAGATGGAAAATTTCATGAGATCCTTATGGTCTTAGGGAATTCAAAACTTGGTATGCCCGAGAAGTGAGTGTTGTGGAGGGGAGCTAGTGGTCCTAAGTTCCTAGATCATCCACTTTGAATAGGCATGACTAGAGAAATCCAAGTGGGAACCCAACAAATATTGTCCTTGCCAACCATAGGTTGTACTTATCTTCAATTCAAGTCAAAACATTCAGATATTGTGCTTTCTTGTTTGAACTATATTCTTGTCAGGAACATTTTCAATCACACTCAAATATCATCACCTATCATAACCTTTGGGTCTCATGCTTCATCCATCATAATAATCATCCCTAAACCATCCATAACCTTCCCAAAATTTCACTAATCATCCTACAACATCCTCAAAACATCCCAAAAATTTCCTTAGATCCTTTCTAAACTTTCCAAGATAATTTATAATCCCCTTTCAAAAACTCTCAAAGAAAAACATGTCTTCATCCCTATCTTCCACCTCATTTTCTACTAAATCTTCATCTAAATTTAAACCAATAATCACACTTAAGGGAGTTCCTAATGACATTCCTCTAATAAAACCAAAAATTGTGCTTAAAGGAGTCCCTAATCACATTCCACCACCTAAACCAATAATCACACTTAAGGGAGTCCAAGCACCATCCTCTCCATCATTCATGTCTAACCACTATCCTTCATATTCATTTGTGACCCATGAACGA
Organism: Sequoia sempervirens; assembly: GCA_007258455.2. Classification (NCBI taxonomy): domain Eukaryota; kingdom Viridiplantae; phylum Streptophyta; class Pinopsida; order Cupressales; family Cupressaceae; genus Sequoia; species Sequoia sempervirens. The sequence continues at coordinate 854 of VDFB02004762.1, read as the reverse complement.
AACCAAAGGAATGAATATCTTGACTATCATTTGAAAAGGCTTGAAAAACAACTAGAATCCCAACATTTAAATGAAGTGATGCAATCATCTCATAATCCTTTATCCTCACCCAAAACTACATCATCCAAGTTCAATTTCCATGACTTTCTTCAAAGGCTAAATGAGAAACCCAAATCTAAGTCTTCAAACACAAATAATATTGATCAATCCTACCATGTCACACATCTACCTTCATTCCCCATAAGTCAAAATAAACCTCATGAGTCTTTCACCCAAGTTAACGAATCTATCCAACCATCCTCTCCTATCATACCATCTACATCCAATAATTCATGCCAATCTCTTAGTCCAAAGCATGCTAGCATAGGTTCCCCTACACATCAAAATCAAAGTATTCTTTCCCCTCCATACAATGATACCAAAATTCCACAACCCCTTTCAATATTTGACCAAGATCCCATCTCTCAAGAACCTCATCATGACTCCCTTATCTCTTTTTGTTTCATCCAAGATGATCCCCTTCCATCTCAAGAAAAAAGTATCCTTCCAAGTCCTCCTTCCACCTCATCTAATAAATCCATACCATCTCATGATTCCATTGCATCCCAAGAGCATGATAGTTCTTCCATCATATCCAATGATGTCCTACCATCTGATGATCAAGATATGCTTTCTACAAAATCTCAGGATTCCCTCCCTCATCAAGATCAAGATATACCTCCATTCAAGGATACCCTTTCATTCCATGATGATGTTCATCCTTCTCATGATCAAGATGTGCCTTTCATACCACTTAATGATGATTATATACCTAATAAAGAGCAAGCTACTCCATATCCAACACCTCGTGATCC
>VDFB02004761.1:0-34761 GCA_007258455.2 Sequoia sempervirens | reverse complement strand
AAATGTGGAACAACCAATAGGGAATCAAAATCTCAAAATATACATGAACCCGATGCCTAACCATAACAATAAAGGGAGCAATAACACTGATAAGGGGAAAGGCACTTTCAAAAACGTGAATCATGTGTATGAAACTGTCATCACCTCCCTAGATGAATACTGCACAGTAATCACTATCAAAGGAGCTCAAGCCGATTGTGGAGTCACCACAAGAGGCGAAAAAGTTACTATCGCAGGATCATCTCAACCAAACAGAACTTTCATGTCCAATTCAAGATCCGTTCCCAATGGTTACAATGTCCTTCATCAACTAAAAAGAACGCCAACACAAATCTCCATCATGGAGTTGTTAAAAATATCATCCGCCCATAAGAAATATCCTTGAGGAAGCATTGGCTTCATCCACTGTCCCCGCAGATCTTGATGTAGAACAATTCCAAGCTATGGTTGGAAATATCATTACCCCGAATGTCCTTACATTCTCTGACCAACATTTTCCTGCTCAACCATCTCATAACTATGCACTCCATTTAGAGGTCCTAGTGCAGAAAAGTAAAGTCAAGTGAGTCATGGTGGATGGAGGTGCAGGCTTGAATATTTGTTTCCTTAAGCTCATTAAATAGTTAAAAATCTTAGAGGATTCCATCAACAAAGGAAAAGGTATTACAATAAGAACATATGATGATCAAGAAAGAGTGTCCTAAGGCACAATCAAAATCCCTATTCAAGTAGGGCCATTTATCATGAAAACCACCTGTCAGGTCCTAGACCTCGACTTACCCTATAACATTCTCCTAGGACGTCCATGGATTCATGCAATGCAAATGGTAGCATCAAATTTCCATCAATGTGTCAAATTCACATATTAAGGTCAAAAGATTACCATCCATGGAGATCTTGAACCATTCTCCTGCTGTAAGAACCTTGAGGAAAAATACTACAAAATCCCTCAAGTACCTAAAAATGATGAAGGCCCATCAACACCGTACATTGATCCAACCACCCTCGCTTCCACTTCTACGACAGAGACACCTGCCACTCCTGCCATTCCCACCATCTCTAATATCAAAATCAATGTCTAGCATAATGGTTGTGGAAATTACACAATTCCCAAAAATGCTTTTGTGGTAGGAGAGTTACCACAATCTCCCAGATCACGAGGATGTCTACAATCAAATAAAGCTTCCACATCTCAAAAAACTCCTAAAGACTATCCCAACTTTAGAAGTTGGGGACATCTCGACCAAGAAGTCATAGAGGAAGACCCATCTCATCTCCTATACGAAGATAGTAGACCAACAACTGCTCTATCAATGGATAACAAAAGCAAAGGTTTGCAAATGATGCTCGCAATGAGCTATGATAGAAACCAGAGACTTGGGAAAAATGACAATGGGCTTATAATACCTATCATTTTGGAGATGCAAATGAGAAATATTGGCCTTGGATGTACCCCTCTGAGTATAACCATACGTGGTCGAAGTCCTTCGGTTAGAAAGGTCAATAATCCTCCTCAACAATCCGGAGCTGAACTTCACTTACCCGTATCTACAGGTCGAGTCATAGACAACTTCACATTTGACATAACTGACGTCTGTAGTAGTAGTGATGATGAGGATCCCATAACCAACCTACCTAGGCTCTTCGAGGATACCACCCTTCTCATGATTAGCACCTTATCCTTTGAGTCAAACCATCAAAATCATGAAATCTGCCTAGTTTACCCCCAACTCATCGATTACGACCAACGATGACCACCAATTCTTGACACATTTGAAAATGATGAGGCACTCTCAAAATTCATGGGACTAAAAGATAATATTCTGTGTGGGGATCCCAAAGCAAGATTCATCACTGAGCTAGATACATAGGCCTATTATGGGGAAATGATTGAATCCCTCAGTCGCAAAAGTGAAAAATTGAGAATAATATCTAAGTCCTTGAGTAAAAACCACATTGTGGCACTCTACGACATGAAAAAAGTAAAAAGAAAGGATGCATCCAATGGTGAAAACCTCTCTGAGGTGCCTAAGGATGGGGTATTCAATCTTCCTTTCAGAGCTCTTCATCAAGAAAAATCAATAGTCCTAGTAGAAAAAGTGCAATCTAGTTAATCTAGGAATAGAGGAGACCCCACACATCACATTCTATCCAGAATCATTACTGTCAAAAGAATAAGGGCTCTTAGCAGCCTTCTTGAGGGAAAGGAAGGTTAACCTTGCATGGAGCTATGCAGACATGCTAGGGCTCAATCTAGAAATTGTAGTTCATCATCTAGCAGTATATCTTGAAGCAAAGCCCATTAGACAAAAGCTCAAAAAAATGCACCCTCAAATTTCCCTGCTAGTCAAAATGGAACTAAAGAAGCTATTAGATGCATGATTCATTTGACAGATAGATTATCTAGAATGGGTTTCAAACCTGGTTCCTGTCTCAAAACCCGATGGGGGCATAAGAATCTGCACAGATTTTAGGGACTTGAACAAAGCATGTCCAAAAGACGATTTCCCATTGTCCAACATTGACATGATTGTAGACATGGTGACGGGACACGAAATGCTTTCCTTGATGGATGGTTTCTCAAGATAAAACCAGATAATGATTGCTAAAGAAGACCAACATAAAATGGCCTTCACTTGTCCATGGGGGACTTACTGCTAGAATATGATGCCATTTGGCTTGAAGAATGCAGGAGAAACATAGCAAAGGGCCATGAAATTAATCTTCCATGACATGATCCATAAAACTATTGAAGATTATGTCGATGACATACTAGCCAAATCCAGAAAGAGGAAGGATCACATAGCAACCCTAAGTGCCATTTTTGATAGGCTAGAGGAATACAAGGTCAAATTAAATCCAAAGAAGTGTGTCTTTGGTGTACAATCAGGAAAGTTTCTAGGATACATAGTATCAATGAGAGGTATTGAGGTAGATCCAACAAAGGTAAAAGCAATCCTTGAGATGGAGGCACCCAGAACATTGAAACAATTGAGAGGTCTCTTAGGTAGGCTTCAGTCCATCCGAAGATTCATAGCACAACTGACAGATAAACAAAATACATATTCTCACCTACTTCACAAGGGAGTAGCATACAAGTGGGATAACAAGTGTGAAGAAGCCTTCAATAAGATAAAAGAATATCTAATTACACCACCCATCCTAATTCCACCAATCCCAAGAAAACCATTAATTCTCTATGTGTCAGCAACAACAACAACCCTTGGTGCTCTCCTAGCTCAACACGATGAAAATGGGACAAAAAGGGCCATATATTATATCAGCATAACATTCATTCATTGATAAAGCATGTTTAGCAGTAGTGTTTGCTTCATAGAAATTCAGACATTACATGTTGGCACACAAAATAAAAATCATTTCCAAAATTGACCCTCTCAAATACTTACTGTCAAAATCAATGCTCACTGGAAGGATGGATAAATAGGTCATGATACTATTAGAGTATGACATTGAATACATGGAGTGGAAAGAAATTAAAGGCCAAGTCATCATAGATTAGCTAGCGGAAGCACCAATCTATTCAGAGAATCCTCTCATCTCAGAGTTTCTAGATGAATCCATATTCAATCTCAACATAGCTAACCACCGGAAACTTTACTTTGATGGCTCATACACCCAACATGGATTAGGAGTCGGTGTCTTCTTTATCACCCCACAAGGGGACTACATACCAAGGTCCTATAAATTGGCATTCCCTTGCACCAACAACATGGCAAAATATGAGGCTTTAACCATAGGTCTCAGAATAGCAGTGCAGTGGCACATCATGGCCCTCAAGGTATACAAAGATTCTCAATTGATAATAAACCAAGTGAATGGTGAGTACTAGACTAAGGATGATAAGCTCACTCCATACAAAAAACTGGTGGAGACTCTCAAGGAATCCTTTATCGAAATCACATTTGAGCAGATACCCAGAGCCAACAACAGAGCAACAGATGCCATGGCAACAATTGGATCCATACTAGACATTCCTCGCAACGTTCTAAAACATGAATTCTTGGTAGATCAACTTCTCGTACCCGCATTCGAGGTACCAAAATTAGAATTTGTGTGTGAAATCATTGGTCCCGATGATCCCTGGTACCATGACATTTATACCTACCTACGAATAGGTGTCATACCTGCCAATTTACCTTCAACCTTAAAATGAACCTTTGTCAAAAAGGCATCTCGATTCATCATCCTAGGAAATACCTTATACTATAGAATCATAGAGGGAACCTTATTATGCTATTTAAATGCTGAGGAGGCATTGACCACTTTAACTGAAGTAGATAACGACATCTGTGGTTCACACTTGAGTGGAATGACCCTAGCCAAGAAATTGCTGAGGATGGGGTATTATTGGCCTACAATGGAAAGAGAGGCATATGAATATGTCAGAAGGTGTCTACAATGTCAGCAGCATGGGGACCTCATCCATGCTCTAGCTCAAGAACTTCATCCCATCATCACACCATGACCCTTTTCATAGTGGGGACTCAATATCATTGGAAAAATCACTCCCACTTCATCTAATGGCCACATGTTCACCATAACAGCCACTGAGTACTTTACCAAGTGGGTGGAAGCCATACCTATGACATATATAACCAAGAAGCAGATATCAAAGTTCATCCTGAACTATCTCATTTTTCACTATGGTGTCCCACAAGCCATTATCTTAGATAATGGGACACCATTCAAGAATATGGATGTCCGCAACCTGTGTGAAAAATTCAAAATACAACATCGCTTCTCCACCCCATACTATCCCCAAGGAAATGGACAAGCAAAAGCCACAAATAAAACCATTCTAAAGATCCTCAAGAAAACAGTCAATGATGCAGGTTGTGACTAGCATCTGTAGCTCAATCTCACCCTTTGTGCCTACCGAACCAGCATCCACACACCCACAGGCACCACCCCCTTCTCCCTAGTCTACATATCAGAAGCAATACTCCCCATTGAGATTGAACTCCCGTCACTAAGAATATCACTGCAAAAACCTCATCATAGATGAAGAGTACCGAGTATCAAGACTGAATGAGTTAGAGCTATTGGATGAGCGGCATATAGATGCTTTAAATAATTTGCAAGTCTATCAAAATAGACTCAAGAGAATCTATAACAAGAAAATCAGAAGCAGGACTTTCCAAGTCGGAGAACTGGTACTAAAGGAGAATCAAAAGAATGTCCCAAATCCAAACAACAAAGAAAATTTGAATTGAATTGGTTGGGACCATTTGTTATCACAAACAAGCTATAAGTCAAGGGCATATTAGTTATCAACACCCAAAGGTGAGCCTTTGCAGGAGCCCATGAATAGCTCCCATCTTAAAAAGTTTATGCCTAAATCTTTCAAGGTATAGAGCCAAAAAATAAAAAAAATAGAAAATGTCTTTAAAAAATGGTCAACCTAATGAAAACATGGAAAATAGGCAACTTATGACAAATAAAAAATCAAAAGAAAAAATCCAAAAACCTAAAAGGATTAAAATAGTAAAGAGAGAATGTCCTTGCGAAAATCACTTCGCAAAGCACTCGACAAGTAATTGCGAAAACTCTAGAAACATGCACCTGTGTAAATAAGCACTTTCCATCCACTAGGATCTTTACTTGATTGTTCCGGATCATCCATCTACGCTTCCATCATCCATCACATTCAAATTCCCGTCCATCATTCCACTCGAATCCACACCATAGCTTGGTCTTGTGTTCATATCATGATCCCTCCTAGTACTACTCATCCCATTCCCAAGGTTATTTTGTCCTACCTTTATCGGAGTAGTCTATTGCATCATGTTGGGGGCATGTTATCATCAAATCAAATTTGTGTATATTCTTGAAGTCCCAAAATCAAGAAAATCCAATATAGATCAAAAAATCAAAAAATCAAAAAACCCAAAAAACACTAAAACATATCGTCCCAAACAGTCAAAAGTTAAATGTCAAAAATAGAGTTGTTCAGGAACTATGGGTCTCGAGCTTTTGAACATAGGCAAGGTTGATCTTTGATCATCCCCCGTATAATTTAGGTCAATCCTATAGGAGTCCATCATAATAAACTGGCATCTCATCATGTATAGCATCATCTGTAAATTGGTCAAGTTGTCAGTCGAACTACGTGGACTCTGCATGTATAACGTAGGCAAGGATAATATGTTGATCAGCCCTCGAGACCCCTAGGATAGGTCCCAAGTTAGTCTGTCAAAATACTGTGAAACCCCAAAAACATTCAAAAATAAAAATCAAAACATTTGAAAATCTCAAAAATTAAACAAATGTAATACTGCGGTGTAAAATGTCAAAACATCCAAATATTTGAAAAATCCATCCTGCCTCATCTCACTTGCACCCACAATATCACCATAATAATGATCGCCATCTCAACCTTTGGTGAAACAATTGGAAACAAGTCTGTGTGAAAAGTGAAACTCAAAACATCAAGTCTCTGTGTTTGAGTTAGTACGTAAACAAGTTGGTCAATTCTTTGTGTCGATAGTCCATCATCCAAATAGTCCCATATCAATCATCTGATAAAATCATGTCCTACAATGAATCCTTCCCACAATGGGCATTATTTATCAGAAAGAACACTTTGATAAAATGAAACATGTGCTGCCATCCACTAACATAACAGAGATTTATCCTTCCTACAATGCACATTATCTTTTGGAAATAGTTTTGGTTGTTATCCTTAAAAACACATTTTCTTTTGGTTAGCGGTATTGAAGAACATCAGATTGTTTGTTTACTTTATCTTGGTCTTTTGACTTATCTTATTGTGCTCATTCCAAGGACCTCGATGATATTCAAAGAAATTTTACTTAGAGAGATAGAATGGGCACCAGATCAATATCTTTTGTCCGGCCGTGTTTGTTTGACGCTCTTGTAAAATAATCATATCACTTTTGTTTTGTTAGGAAATGTATGATAAGTGTTTTGACAGCTTGTTGACCATTGCATTGATAGTATTATACCTTTCCATGTTTTGGTTTGAGATACGAACTTCAGCGCATCCTGAAGGTTCTATATGTCGTGTGTGAACAATAATAGTCCTATTCATTTGTCAAGTCAAAGTCCATCACACTAGGGTGGCTGTACCATCCCCGGTTCTCTCATAATTTTGATGCATCGTATTCATGTGTTATCAAACATAAGGAAATTGGCCCTTTGAAAATCCTTACTCCTCAGCAAGTGGTCATCATCATTTGCACATTCATCGTCCTATGTCTTGTTGAAATGTCTTCTTCTCTTTAATTCCTTCTTGCTCTTCATGCTAACAAGGTACTATGAAAGTTAATCATCATCATCATCATCAATCTTGCATCCACAAATCATTAGCATATTGCATAACATATCATATAGGAAACATATGCATTCCATCGTCATCATCATATAAATGTGTTATTATAAGCATTTTTCATAAATAAGCACATCCACTTTTTCATCACATTACATCCATTTTTTCCATCACATTGCATTCATCACATAAACCATCACATAACATTCATTTGCATGAAACATTTCATAATCATCTCATATTACCATCTACTGCATAATCAAACATAATAGGTACAAGAGCATTATAGATAATCCATTGCATTATAAGAATACATATTCACATCACATAAACATCATAAAGTCATCTCTCACATTACATTCATTTTGCATAACATAAAGCATCACCATACCACTTTGCATTAACATATCATTTCATATATTACATCACATCACAATAAATGCATCACATGCATTACATTATCATTTAACATGTTTAGGATAACATATATTTGTTATTCTAAGCATCTTAAAACCATCTCATTTACATCATCAAGGTATATCATATAGGGCATGACCATTGCATTTACATTGCATTATACATACATATCGTCCATCAATCATCCATATCATATATAACACCTCATAAATAACCACATCGCAATCATTTTTGCATTTCATTGAATAAATCATTCCATACCATTATAAACATTCAAAGCATAATAGGAACATAAAAATCCATTACATTAAAAGCATACATCCATCCATAATCATTTTATATAAGCATGATTCACATATCATTTCACGTATACAACATAAATCATCTCCATATCATTTTGCATATTACATTATCCATTTCATATCACATATCATATAATTTACATCAACATAAATAAATCATCATATAGATTACATCATCATCCATCCATATCACAAATCATATGAATCCATTTGCATATCATGTATTAACAACATAATATATAGATCTATTAGTAATGCATACATCATCGAAAAGAAATGCATCCATATATACATCGCATCACACCATAACATTATTGCATAGCATATAGAAATAGAACTATCCATAAATGCATAAATAAATGATACAAATCACATCATATCAAAATCATCATATCATATATATATCATTATCGGGTAGCTGTCATAGTACAAAATAATCAGATCACTGTACATGTGTGTCAATAAGTACAAAAAGGCCCAACAGGCTATCAAAAAGGAGCCCATATGGCACAAAAAAGGATGTCTCGATCAAAATGAGGTCTAACCCTCCTGTTTGCTGCCCTTTCCTCTGTCACCATGACCCTCTGCTAGTCTGTGGCTAGTCCACTATGAGTAATCTAGGGCCTGCTCTGCTTTGGGTATGGACTGATGATAATGCATGCGATAATAATCTGCCTCCCGGACGACCTCCTTGTAAGAATGAAGGGACATTGTGCTCTGAGAGGAGGAGGATTCCATGCTCTCCAACTACTGTCTCTGGCCCATCTCTACGAACGCCTGTAGCTCTACAGCTTGTCTTTGCAAATTGGTCTGGTCTCTCTCAGCCCTAGCCTAATCCCTCTTTGCCATCAAGGTATGAACCTGAGCCTACAGCTGTGCAATCAGTGCATCTCGGGGATCTAGCTGCCCTGTCGGTTGTGCTCGTGCGGGCTGCACATGAGGCTGATCCTCACCCTTAGCTCATGGTGGTGCATCTGCATGATCCTACTGCCTGGCTGGCACCTGCTCCTAGTCCTGCATCTGAACATCGGCTTGGACCGGCTGAACTGGAACCTTGACCGACTGATCCTGTTACACATCATCTCTTTGTCCTTGTCCTCCCCCTATGCCCCTTGATCTCCACTGAGCATAGGGTGATCCTAGAACTGTCAACTCCAGGGGTAGCCAAAACTAATCTTTGTAGGCTTGTGTCACACCTAGATCTGCAAGCCCCTGATCGTATACCCATGATCGGGCCACCAACTATCTGAAGTTGTCTACGGCCTTGGAGGAAGGAATGTATCACCCCCACGAACCCTGTGATATAGTGCAGAAAATATGGCCACATAGTCATCATCTTGCCTATCTTGTGCCTCATCGAACTGACGCTGAACACGCCTAGGCAGGTATCTCTCCACCATCGTATGCTCCTACCCTTGCATAAAGCGGTCTTGACAAGTAAAGAAGATCTACTCTGCATCATCGGCCCATCTAGGGTGACAAAGGTATAGGCGCCATGTAAAAACCTACATCTCATCTAGAACCCTCCTCCAGTGAGGAATCCTATGCTCACCCGTGTGTGTAAAGGACACACCACCTCTATAACACCACACTAGGGGATCATCAGGACCCATTGGCACTACAATGACTCGAGGTCGGAGAACCATACTTTTTCGATACCACACAGGAGAAGGTAACACTGCTTCTCAGCAAGCCTACTGCTGAGGTGATGTGTACCACATGTAAGTCCTCGTAGCAAGGTTAGAAGAATATGCCTCATGCAAAATGAACTGGCCTATCAATGAACTATTCCGCTCTCAAAGAAAGTCCCGCCCACCAAAATATCGGTTTACCCATCCGGGCAACCAGACCAGATGATCGCTGCAACCACTAGAGGAAATGGTGATGTGAGTGTCCTATGGCACTCTAGCTCTATTTGGCCCTTGCAAAACATAACCTCATCTGTGGCGAGGACTGAATGACAAGCGTCTCGCCCGACATCCATATTGAAAATAACTCTCTCGACTATGAATCGGGTAATCTAAGGATGCACACATCCTCTAAGGTGACGGCCTCGCCAATAGAAGGTGGAAGGATGAGGTCTCATTGTACCATCTATCAACAAGCACCGACATCATCTCTGTCAGGTCCGTATAGTGGTGTTATGTGTTACTGCACCAGTCCCATGTCCCAACCGATCCTCGCCTTCTCCCTCACATATAAGGTCTCACGGTAATTGAAATCTCCTGCATCCGTGCTCCTCGAGAATAGAGTCTTTGTTGCATCCCCGCATAAGGAAGGTCACCATGTTAAAATTTTGAGAAATTTTATTTCGAGGTGCAAAACCATCCCAAATAGTCGCTATCCGTGGAAGGTAAAAATAGCGCTTGAAATTTGGTAAACTATGATGTTGAGTGCTACAACCCAAAGAGCACCATCATGATGCACTTTTACCAAGCTATCGTGAAGCTATAAGATTCCACCAAAGTGCATACTATTGCGTCAAGACTTTTAAAATGAGACCCCACAGAGTTAGCATGAAGGTTGGAGTTTGGAAGTTTGTTTCCAAACCTGCAAACTCACTGCCGATGCACCGCGATAGGTTAGTTTGACCCATCGAAATATGTAGTATATGTTTTTGAGTGGTACTATATAGCACCACCGTAAGAACTAAGTTAAAGTATTAAATGAACGCTAAAAAATGTGAAAAACGAAGCTCAAGTAAGGATCACTTACTGGTGCCCCAATGCCGAGAGGTCACTGGTATGTCCGGACTCAGTCAAAAATATGCATCAGGAGCTGTCATTGCGCCATCTCATCAGAATGTCAGGGCTCAAATCTAATAATTGCTAAAGGGTTGTGTGTGAAAATGAATTGAAAGTGACCCCTCAGAGCCTTTTTAAGCCTGAAAATTAGGGTTTTTTGACCCTATTTGACTATCCTGCTAGGGTTTTGAACTCTTGAACCTATTTTTGTTTGGTTGAGTCCTCTTTTACATCGTTTTATTGTATTTAGACATGTTTTTGGCCTCGTGGAGCCTTTATGGACCTGTCGGGCGCCTTGTCCTCTTTTTTTTGCGAGATCACCCAAAAATTTTCATCCAATCTCTGAGGGGCAAAGAGGTAGCATGTTTTCCGTCGCAAACAAGGCGCAAGATTTTTAAATGATTTTTTGGCTGGATTGATTCTTTTTGAAATCAACACAACATGTGTTCTTCAAAGAGGGGAAAAAATATAAACACGTGAAATGTCATCGACATTGGACACTTGATCCCAACCACTAACATTGTTTCTATCTCAATCATCCTTCGTCTAACTATATTTAATCAATCAACGCTTTTATTTGTTTAATTATTACAGTTCCTCTCTTAATTAAATAAATCGCTTATTCACTAAGTCATCCTTTTCCCCGATAATTAAATTAACCAGCTTTGATCTAATTATCCCATTTAATTAAATACTTAATTTTATTTGATTAAATCTTTAAGTCTATCTAATAAATTAAATAAATTAAACCTTATTTAGTTTAATCTAACATCATCTCTTTTTAATTAACAAATCAAAAGTCCTTATTTAATTAACTCTTTATCATATTCTTCTTTCTCATATTTGGATTTAAACAAATCCATGTCTAAGTCAAATAGGTCACATCATTTAATCCCTTCATAAAATTAATTAACCTCGACACTTAATTTCTTCTCATGTCCCATCTCCATTCACATTTCTCAGTACATGAAAAAGGAGTTATTTGATTTATTAAATCTCCATTTTCTTCAACAAGGCATCTTTTAAGGAATATTCCCCAAATTTGAATTCAAAATCCAAGTGGACTTTGTCCTTCCAACAAGGCATTTAATCCACTTACAAAGTCCTTTTTGCTTGAGCCAAGTGGCATTCAATGCAGCTTCTTTCCCTTTTACATGTCATTTCAACAATTTCAAAATTCAAATATATTCATTTATTGACACATTCTTCAAAACTTGCGCATCCTCCATCCATTCACATGTTGACAAGTGGCACTTGGCCATTGGTTAATTCTTAGTCCCACATTTCTCTATTTTGGACATCTCCTCAACTTGGCATTCTATAAATAAGAGGCTAATCTCCTCATTTTATCATCCATAATTTGAGTAAACTTACTATATTCAAATATTTAGCAATCTTCATCCATATTTTTGAATTTGTAGCTAGGTTATGCAGATTTTTGTCTTGAAGCACTTATCACTCTTCATCAAAGTGGATCACAATCTTCATCAAATCATTAAAGCTAGCATTGGAGTTGGGAAAGGGCCAATTTTCACATCAAATTGGCACCAATTCCCCCATGGGATCAAGAGTTTGCATTGTTTTCAATAGGATTTAGCTTACTTTCTTGTTCTTTCATTTTATTCTTGCTTCATTTCCTATTTAAAGCTTTGCTAATGGATTTCATGGGGAATCCTTGTTCTTACTTGCATATGATCTCCTAATGTGTTTGTTTATTGTGTTTTGTAGGTATTTGGATTGGGGTTCTACACCTTATATTTACAAATTAAAATAACATGATTGTAGAAGGATGCAATAATCACACACAACAATTAGAATTTCAAGCACAATTATATCTATGATCATAGAAACCAATTTTTTTCAATCATCTACACTTCATCCTAGTTTTGATTTAATTCTCATACATCATTAGAGACAACACATTGGTTAGTGTGACACAATGCGATAACTAAGAAACATCTTTTCTTCCTCTCTTTCAATTATGAATTTACTTTTGCATGTCATGGCTTAGGTCTATGTATTCATTTAAGTATGATTTTTGTTAATTAGAATATTAGGACTAGATTTATACTTGACCTTTTTTGATACAACATATTTGATTGGTTTCATATTCATTTTAGATATGACATTAGTGTGTATCCTCATTACTTCATTTCCTTTATTTTACCTAGTGTTTTTCTCTAGTTTGATTCCTTGTACCCATTCATATTTCCTTGATTTTCATATGGTTCGACATTATTCCCATGTAGGTATTATTTTTAAATTTTATATATGTTTAGTTCATTTTAAAACTCATTGATTTATCCCTCCTTTATCTATAGTGGTTTTAGTTAGACATTGATTTTTTTACTATGGATTCTCATCAAATTGTGTCCCTAACCCCTATCCATACTTGAATCAAGGATTTTGATGTGTTTTCACAATTTTTTTACATTGGATTCATTGTCCTTAATAACCTCGTATCATTTTTCCGATACATGTCCTATGGATATACTCATTTACCATGTACATATTTTTTTTTATCTTTAGTCTTTTAATTGTTTTTCCTTTAATTTTAGATGCTTTCACTTATCTACAAGATTCATACTTATCACACTTATGATATAGATAATTTTATTGATTATTATGTATTTGATGTTGAACCTATTATGACTAGTGATGTGTCTAGTGTTGATTTTGTTAGCGTTGATAATGCTTTTCCATTGATAATGCAAAAAATCTACAAAGATCTACAAAAAACCATAAAGATAATCATGTAGAAATCCATGCAATTATAATTAAGAGATGTAGTTTTGAATCATAAACTTGGATAAGATTTTGGTGTCCTTTCTCTAATATTTTATTTAATTGTTGGGTATGTGCACCAATATGTGACACAAGAAAGATGCCACTTTTATTTTTTTACCTAAAATGACCATTTGGTGAGCCCCAAATTTGGTGCTCACGAAATGGCTCAAATGATTGAGCCTAAGGCTTGGTGTTTCCCTAAGCAACCCATTTGGTGAGCACCAAATTTGGTGCTCGCCAAATGAAATGCATCATTTGGCAAGTGCTAAATTTGGCACTTGCCAAATGTGAATGCTGAGTTTTTGGAATACATTTTGTTGAAGTGTTCCTTTTTTTCTTTTTCTTTGTCTTTGTCTTTGTCTTTCTTTTCAAATAAAATTATATTTACTTTCTTATACTTTAAGTTATATTTCACGTGTATATAGTTTTAGGATGTTTGAAAGTGGTTTCAGATCTGTTAGAGTTATAATGTAAATTCTAGTTTTTGGAAGATCTTATAATTTTTCAAACTTAATCAAATTTTATTAATCAACATGTCAAATTTTAGTAATCATGAGGTCAAATTTCAATAATCAACAAATTGTATCATCTTTCTCACTCTATCTCTCTCTATCTCACTCATTGTTTATCTCTTATGCTCTGGGCCTCTCTCCCTCACTATCTCCATCCCTTTACTTGAATCTCTCTCTCTCTCTCTCTCTCTCTCTCTCTCTCTCTCTCTCTCCTTTCCTCTCTACTTCTCTTTGTCTCACCTCTATCTCCATCCCTCCCTCCTTCCCTCTCTAATTTTCTATATCTCCCCCTCTATCTCTATCTCTATCTCTCCTTCCCTCTTTACTCTCTCTCTATCTCACCTCTCTCTCCCTACCTCTCCATCCCTCCTCTCTCTCTCCCCTCTTTCTCTCTCTCTCTCACTCTCTCCCCTCTTTCTCTCTCAATCTCTCCTTATCTCTACCTCTATCCTTCCCTCTCTCTCTCATTATCCCCACCTTCCTCCCCTTTTTGTATCACATCTTGGTGCACATTGGAGAGAGAGATAGGAGGGATGGTGGGAGAGAGAGGGGGGAAAGGTAAATAGGTATAGGTGAGATAGAGGTAGGTAGGGATATAGACATGGGAGATAGAGAGAAGGATATATGGAGGGAGAGGTAGGGATGAAGAGAGAGAAAGGTGAGAGAGAGCAATAAAAATAGAGGTAGGTAGAGAGAAAGAGGGGGATATAGAGAGAAGTAGAGGGAAGGAGAGAGGGAGGGAGAGGTAGGGAGGGAGGGAGAGAGAGATAGAGAGGAGGGAGGGTGGGAGAGAAAGAGGGGATGGAGGGAGAGGTAAAGAGGAATAGTTGAGATAGATAGAATTAGAGAGAGATAGGTAGGTGTATATATATATATATATAGGGAGAGAGAGAGGTATAAATAGATAGGTTAGATAGAGAGAAGTAGAGAGAAAAGGTGGGTGGAAGGAAGAGAGAGAGATGAAGAGAGGGTTATAGAGAGAAAGAGAGAAAGAGGTATAGAGGGATAAGTTAGATAGAGAGAAGTTGAGAGCAAAGGTGGGTGGAAAGAATAGAGAGAGAAAGAGAGGGTGAGAGGGTGATAGAGAAAATTAGTGAGGGAAGGAGGGAGGGAGAGAGAGAGGTGAGATAGACAGTAGAGTGTTAGGATTCAGGTAGATTGGAGCAATAAACATTAACAATTATATGCAGATTAAATAATCTAGAAATAACAATGAACAATAACACAAAAAAAATCAACATGGAAATTAACATGGTTCACCCAATATGGGCTACATCCATAGAAACTCAACCACCCAATGATTTTATTATCCAGTGAAAAATAGATTACAATCTCGCGAATTACACCCTACCGCAACATACATCCCAGCCACTTATAACAAACTTTTTGGAACCTTCTAGAATTAGGGTTTTTACAAGGTCATTTTTCATTCGATGTTTCAGTAGGAAAACCTTGATGATTTAACAGAAAAATAAAATAAAATTGGGGGCTACACCCTTGAACTTATGCTATCGGGGGTTGCCACCCTTGATCCCCCGCTCAGGGCTCGGCTCAGCCCTGAACCCCAGCGAGGATATGTTACGAGTGTATAGTACTTGCATGATCAGTTTCCACATATCAAAAATCTCCCACTTGGAGACTGATCAGATTCCACACCAAACAATCTTCCACTTTTAGACTGATCCTGGATGACACCACTACACTTGAAACTCCCATTGGATTATAGGTTTGGTTGGTTTCTTATATCCAACATTATCAGTCGTGAAGGCCAATGGAATTTGATGAGGATATTAGTTTCTCTTGTGTAACCGCCTTTGTGAACATATCTGCAGGATTCTCACTTGTGTGAATTTTCTCCAGCTTCAACTACCCATCCTCCAAAACTGATTGAATGAAGTGGTATCTAAGCTATATGTTCTTAGTTTTTGAATGTAGAGTTGAGTTCTTATCAAGATGAATGCACTTTTCCTATCAGTGTACAAAGGGCTATCTTCTTGTTGTTGTCCCAATTCCTCTAGAAAACGTTGTAACCAAATCATCTCCTTGCTAGCTTTTGTAGTAACAACATACTCAGCTTCAATGGTTAAAAGCACAACCTTTTGTAGTCTTGAAATCTAACTAACTACAGTACCTCCTACAGTAAAAAAATACCCTATAGTACTCCTGCTATCAATATACTTGCCAAATCAAAGTCAACATATCCTTTTAGAGCATAATTTGTTCCTCTAAAACATAGTTTCTTTGAAGTAGTACCTCTCAAATATCAGAGAATCTATTTTACTGCATTCCAATATTCCATTCCTAGATTGCTCATATACCTGCTCACAACTCCCACTGCATGTGCAATATCTAGCCTTGTGCATACCATTGCACACATCAAGCTACCAACTGCTAATGCATATGGTATCTTAGACATTTTGTCTTCTTCCTCTGGTGTCTTTGGACACATCTCCTTAGTCAACTTTAAATGACTAGGCAAAGGTGTACTAACCATTTTGCATCTTGCATGTTAAACCTTTTCAACACCTTCTCTACATACTCACTTTGAGACAAAAATAATTTGATGTTTGTCCTGTCTCGTGTAATCCTCATACCAAGGATTTGTTTTGTTGCACCTAAGTCCTTCATAGAAAATGAATTTGCTAATTTCTGCTTAAGTTCATTAATATGTTGCATGTTAGACCCGACAACAAGCATGTCATCAACATAAAGCAACATGATAATATAGCTTCCATTATCCAATTTTTTAAAATAAACGTGATCAAAATGACATCTTTTGTAACCTTGTTCAACCATAAAACTATCAACTTTCGAATACCATTTCCGAGGTGCTTGCTTCAAGTCATACAAAATCTTCTTTAACCTGCACACAAATTCCTCCTTACCCTTGACCTCATATCCCTGTGGTTGATGCATGTATATTTCCTCTTCCAAATCCCCATGGAGAAATGTTGTTTTCACATCTAGTTGTTCAAGATGCAAGTCTTCTGCAGCCACAAGACTTAGAATAGTTCTAATAGAAGTCATCTTTACAACCAGAGATAATATTTCATCAAACTATATACCTTTTTTCTATGTAAAACCTTTTACCACGAGTTTGGCCTTATATCTTTTCTTGCCTCCATCTTCTTCCTTCAACTTGTAAACCCATTTATTTGGTAGTGCTCTTTTACTTATAGACAATTGGACGAAGTCCCAAGTCTAATTCTATAGCAAGGAATCCATTTCCTCTTTCATGCCTAGCTCCCATTGCTTCTTAATAACCTTTAGGTTCACCAAAATTAGTTAATAATATAGAATATAATGATGAAGAAAATATTTATGGAGGTCTAGTTATCCTTGTAGAACGTCTAACACTTGTAGGAGTCTGTGGGATAACTTGTTGTTGTTGAGCATCAGGTACCACTGGCATTTTATTTTCTGGAATCTCATCCATCACCACATATTCCTTTTTGGCCTATTCATGCTTGTTTTTCTAAAGATGATCCTAACACATGACCTTCTCATTGAATATAACATCTCTACTCCTAATGATTTTATGATTTTCATAATCCTGTAATCGATAACCAAATTCATCTACCCCATATCCAATGAAGATACATTTTTTAGAATTAGCCTCAAGCTTGGTTCCATTTTCAATATCAACATGGACAAAAGTTTCATAACCAAAGGTTTTCAGAAATGAATATTTTTACCTTTTTTCCCATCTATGCCTCCTTTGGAATGCCACCATCCAAAGGATTTGAAGGTCTCCTATTTATTAAATAAATAGCGGTATGTAAAAGATCTTCCCAAAACTGTAAGGGTAGTCTAGCATGCAATCTCATGCTCCTTGCACACTCCATAATGGTCCTATTCATCCTCTCAAACACACCATTTTCTTGTGAGGCTCCAGGAACCATTTTCTGCCTATGAATTCCATTGTATGAACAATAATTTTCAAATTCTCTAATGCAATACTCACCTCCATTATCAGATCTAAGACACTTCAAATTTGTTCCTATCTCATTTGTAACCAAAGCTTTTCACTTTTTAAAAGTTTCAAATACTTTTGATTTTTGTTTTAGGAAATACACCAATGTTTTCCTAGTTGCATCATCAATAAAAGTAACATAATAACAAGAGCCACCAAGAGAAGATACCTGATTTGGTTCCCATACATCTGAATGCACAAGCTCTAATTTCTCACTCTTCTTCTCTTTCCTAACTTTGAGAAATCAAACTCTTTTTTGTTTTCCATAAACACGATTTTCACAGAACTCCAAGTCAATCTACTTTAGACCTGGTAGCAACTTTTTAGAGTGAAGGATCTTCATTCCTTTCTCAATCATGTGCCCGAGTCTATGGTACCACAATTCTGTTTCTGTCCCTACAACAAGTTCTCTAATTGTCTTAGTAGCAACTTCTTTTGTGGCAGCTAAGGTAGAATAAGTATTACCAGTACACAAATACAATGTGCCTACCTTTCCACCTTCAACTACTACTAATGCACCTTTAGTGACCTTCCAGACTTTGTATGTAAAGGTAACTATGCAACCTTCACTACCCAATTGCCCTATAGAGATTAGATTTCTTCTCAAATTTGGAAGATGCCTTACCTCTTGTAGCAACCATTCATTTCCATTATGCAAATTGATTTTTATTTTTCCTTTTCCAACAATTTGGCAGTGTTTAACATCACCCAAATATACCTATCCAATATCACCTTAAACATAATCTACAAAATATTTCCTATGGGGTGTGGCATGAAATGAAGCCCCTGAATCTATTACCCAAGAGTCATCATGTTATCTGTCTCTTTGTTTTCCTTTTCAAGACCAACAATTCTTCTTCAAGTG
Source organism: Sequoia sempervirens (assembly GCA_007258455.2). Taxonomy (NCBI): domain Eukaryota; kingdom Viridiplantae; phylum Streptophyta; class Pinopsida; order Cupressales; family Cupressaceae; genus Sequoia; species Sequoia sempervirens. The sequence goes on along the minus strand of VDFB02004761.1, from coordinate 15,852 downwards.
TCTTGGCTTTCCATAGTGCCAACAATCCATTTTTCCTTTGGATTCAGATTTGCCTTTCTTCAACTTCCCTTATGACTTCCCATGATTTTTTGGGATTTTTCCTCTCTCATTTGTTCTTCCCCTGTTCTCTATTGTCAAAGCATTACCTAATGTTGAAGCTTAACCTATGCTTTTCCATCACATTTCCTCACTAAGGATAACACCAACAACATCATCAAATTTTAATGTATGTGAACATGAGACAAAGTTACTTACAACCATTACCAAGCTATTCCAACTTTCTGGAAAAGAGCATAAAACCAAGAGAGCCCTCACCTCTTCATCAAAATTCACTTTTACAGAAGTTAATTGACTGGTAATCGTATTAAACTCATTTAAATGATTTGTCACAGATCCACCCTCAATCATTTTTAGATTAAACAAATGCTTTATGAGAAATACCTTATTTGAGGCTGAGGGTTTTTCATATAATTTAGCCAAATGTTCCATCAGATCCAAGTTTTTGTCTTTGCTTATGTTATATTGAACACCACAGATGGTGCCAGGCACAACCAATAGAGCCACCCAATGTTTTTATTATCCAATGCAAAACATATTACAATCTCACAAATTACATCCTATCACAACATACAACCCAACCGCTTATAACAAGGTTTTTGGAACCTTCTAGAATTGGGATTTTTACAAGGTCATTTTTCATTTGATGTGTTAGCGGGAAAACCTTGACGAGTTAATAGAAAAAAAAAATTGGGGGTTGCGCCCTTGAACGCTTGCTATCGGGGGCTACTGCTTGTGAATCCCCGCTATCAGGGGTTGTCGCCCTCGAACCCCTGCTATTAGGGGCTACCACCGCCGAACCCTCGCTCGAGGCCCGACCTGGCCTCAAACTCGTACAAGGATACGTTACGAGTGTACAATAATTGCATGATCAGTCTCCACATATCAACATAGAGAGGAAAGGAGGGAGGGAGGGAGAGAGAGGTGAAATAGATAGATAGAGAGAGAGAGAGAGAGAGGAGAGAGAGAGAGAGAGAGCTCAAGGGAGAGAGAGACAGATAAAGTGATGGAAATAGTGTGAGAGAGAGAGGTATAGAGCGGAAGAGATGAACAATGAGTGAGATCGAGAGAAAGAAAGATGATACAACTTGTTGATTACTGAAGTTTGACCTCCTGATTACTGAAATTTGACATGTTGATTACTAAAATTTGGCTAAGTTTGAAAATTCTAAGATCTTCCAAAAACTAGAATTTACATTATAACTCCAAGAGATCTTAAACCACTCTCAAATATTTTGAAATTATATACATGAAATATACATTAAAGTATAAGAAAGTAAATGTCCATATGTAAATTTCAACTTATACCAAAATTTTTATTTCATGCATATAGTTTCATTGACAAATAAAGACAGACAAATAAAAAAAGAAACACTTCAACAAAATACATTCTAAAAACTCAGCATTCACATTTGGCAAATGCCAAATTGATTGTATTGGGAAATACCAACCCACAGGGTTGGATTTTTCATTGGGCATGCAACCCAAAGGTTTGAACGACCATTTCATGCCAAGGATGTGATTTTCTGAAAGGGTAACAAAATTTCATACATTTTTGGTCATGCTCTCCATCAAGTTTGCACGTGTTTCAATGCAAATTTATAAAAATATCATGATGATTCCAAGCTCTCTCTTAGCTATCTAACCATATTTTTTTATGTTTTAATTATGTTAAGGTTTTCATCTATAACTTCTCTTGTTAGTACCTTCATTTTTGGTCAAAAACCAACATGTGCTAGTTTGGGTATAGATTTTTTACTCATTCGTCGAATTTTGAAATAAATTACATTTTTAGAAAGTGGACTTCATTCTACACATAATGAAAAAAATGATTTTCAATTAGTTTTCAAAAAAATTAGGAGGGAGCATGCTCAAATTTCAGCTTTTCAGGATGTGTCCATTTCAAAAATTAGTAAAAATATTAAATAAATTCATTAAAAAAATTATTGAAAAATTGACATAAACTACATGGTGTTAGCTAATTTCTCACCATAGCAATTTTTAAAATTCTAAATTTTTTTTTAGCTTTTTAAGGGGGGCACAATAGATGCTATGCTATTTTTTGTTAAAAAAAGGAGCACTTTGTGTGACCCCCCTTTTTCAAAACCTTAATCTTCATTATTTTTAAAAGAAGGTAGTTTATAAAGTAGATTCGGATCATTACAATTCTTGTTCTTGTTGCATCTTACAATTTTGAGTGTAACTATCTTCATTTTCTTGTGAACATCAAACTTTGTTGATTTCAGAAAAAATAAGCGGCATCTTAAGGGCCATTTTTTCTCATAACTTGGTGCACATACCTTGTTAGTTACATTTTTTTCTTTCTTCACACATGAAAATTTTAATTGGCCCAACTGTCAAACACTATATTAATTCTAATAGGTTTAACATGACTTTAATTTAGTCATACTGGAAACATTCCTAGGTAGCATCAACATGCCACACATTCTCTGCATGGTAAAATATCTTGAAGGCATTTTTCTTTGGTACATGCTCCACCATTTTTTGACGTGTTTATAATTGTCCAATTACATAATGAGATATGTTTGTTATACTATTACCTTTGAAATGATGTGTATGTCACTAATTAGAAGAAAATCAATAGTTCCATAGCTTCATGTCTTCAACTTGTACATGTTTCCCTTTGTCAAAACTGAGATCCACTTCCTCTAATGTGTCCTTTGACCAATGACATTATTAGAAAATGGTATCAATATAGGTATAACAAGGAGGAGCTTGGTTGAATCACTAATCTTCTATCTAATGCACAACAAATTCAACTTTTTAGACTAATAATCTTGAGATCTTGTGTCAATTGTTAAATATTACCTTCATGCAATCAACAAATCCACTTTTCTAATGACTTCCTTTATAGTTGTGTCATAATAGGATCTACCCAAATTGATGTGTCATCTCGCAACCAATGACATAGTACAAAATAAATGCCAAATTGATAACTCCTTTTGATTCCACTAGCCATTAACCCATAAACTAATCAACAATGCAAGTTAATTCAATGTTGTGACTCAAAAAAATATATCATACTTCAAAATTAATCTTGCACAATGTTAGAAAATTTACCATTTATCAATCATTAATGTGGATGCCATTAGATTTGGGCCAGGAGGAGGAGATGGATGCCAGGGCCCTAATATTCTAGATAATTATCAATGGAGCAACGACAACATTGTTAAGGAACAAAAACAACATTATTATGTCTCTAATATGCCAAATAAATTATTCGCCCTACTATTCCCCACCGACCTATTCGCCTTAGGGAAGGTTCCTCAAATTTACTGGGGGCAGATTCCCTACCCCAAAACAAATTGTAGGAGGCCCAGTTTGATAGTAGGCATATTACATATAAAATCGGTTAACCACTATCGTAGCAAATTAATGACCGATACTTCTTATATCGATTCATTCATTCATGAATGACTTAAGAGGTAGAAAGCGAAAGCGTGAAACCGATTCTATACGTAACAAACTGTAATCCCAACCCAACCCGGGAACTATAGGGTTAGAAAACCACCCCACCTTTAATGGCTGGCACCCCTACTATTCTAAAGGGTCAGAAATTGGCTCAAATTTTGAAAAGTAGGTGCATTTGGAGCTGCTCGTATCCTAAGTTCCCCAACGGAGCTAGTTGGCTACTAGGGGAGTAGTTAGAGCAGCAGATAATGAAATTGGCCTAAATTCTATGGTTTGGCCCTATATGCTAATATATATTTGAACTAAGGTGGTCCAAATGTTGCCCTAAATTAAAAAAATAACTTTTCAAATCATTAGGAAAATCTTGAATAATGAGAAGTGGTTGAGAAAAGATGAGGGTGAATCATGTACCCCACACGTATAAATTTAATAAAATTTTGAATTATTAGAAGAGAAATTATCATGTTGATTAGTTTTAATTGTATTACGATTAAATTTCCTAACAAATGTGGTAATCCTAGATGTAAAACATGCATTAATTATGCATTAACTAGAGCAACCTTCATAATAAAAGAACCTAAACTAGTATCCTTAAAGTATTTGAATCCTTCATCAATAGTAGATCAAAATTTAGTATGAATAATACATTATATATAATAAATGAATTTATAAAGAAATCAAACATGTTTGTAAGAGAACGAGGAATATATAATAAAAATAGAAAAGTTCACCAAAATGAAATTGTGAGCTCCAACTAAATAATTTCATATGTAGATAAGTCCACTATATAAATCACATAATCTATTCTAGATATATCAGTGACCTACTTGATCTTGTCAAGCTATAGTTCACCTAAATAAACTATGGTGTTCTTCTTAGATAAATATTATACATTTCTTCCAAACAAAGAAAATTGGGGAATATGAAACAAAATGAAATTGGTAAACAAGCCAAGAAAGGAAAACCAAAGCAAGTAGAATTTGGAATAGGAACTAGAAAAGTACTATAGTTTAGATGACAACACATGTGTCAAATGACACCATGTTCTTTGGATGGCAACATAGTTATGGTATCATTTAGGCATCAAATGGGAAAATCTATAAAATACAAACCAAAAAGAATAATAGGAAATAGGAAATAGTGAAAAATACCAAAACTATATGGAGCAGTATAAAAATTATAAGATAAATGAGATGGCATATAAACAAGCTAATTGAATGACAAAAGTGTAACAAGGAAGAAATAATATGAAACCTCCATGTAAGAGGATCACCAAGAGAATGTGCAAATAAAATAGGGGAAAAAGGTGTGACTACTTGGAATCTTTCCAATATGTTTAAACCATTAATATGGTCATTTGATCTCCATTGGAAATAAAATATATAGAGATGTATTTGATTTGAGTGGTTGCTTTTAACCTAAATGCATCTAGGCGTAGAAAAATGGTAAATATTTTGAAAATATGATTAGTAATAAGTGTGTCTATTGCATCCTAGTATGATAGAAAATAAGAGAGCTTGAGGAGATGTGCTATCAATTTTACCAAAAAAAAATGGGTCAATTAATAGTAATATGAGGTGCTATAAATATAATAATATTTATAATTATGTTCTTTAAAATAAGATACTCACCTTGAAAAAATAAGAGAGGAGCTTGTGGTTGAGAAATCTTCAGAGGGAATGAAAATGAATATTTTTCCACAACCACAAGGAGAAAAAGAATGAAAATAATAAAAGCACTAAACTTATAACATTAAAAATTCATGAGCAAAAAAATTGTAACAAATATTTGAAAAGATATAAAATAGTAACAATAATCTATTTATAAATGAAAAGTAAAATAAATATACTAGAAAATGTATTCAGATAATGAAAGAGCAATATGATATCCTAGCAAAAGAGAGGTTACAACCACTAGGAAGCTACAACCAAAAGAGAGAGAGGTCTCTTGCAAAGAGGTTAGAGAAGGAGAGGGATGCCCATTTTCTCAAGAACAAAGTCATTGACTAACAAGGAGGGAATTATAACAAATTCCAATGGTATAAAGATGGCGAGAGATGACCAAGTGTATATTTTTAAATTTTTTTGAATGAGTGGATGATATCACAACTATGCAAATGTTACATGACTACACTGTCATCTAGGAGAAAATGCCTAAAAGCAATGTCAAAAGGCTATGCAAATTGAAATATAAGAAAATAATGATAAAAAGAAATAAAACTTGGCAATTGGCAAAAGATTGGGGGTTATAGATTCAATGTTACCTAATGCATGCTATGTGTTGGTATAAATAGTGATTTTATCAAAGTAGTTAGCTTTTGCATACCTAGAGAGGGTTCTATTCACATTGCTTAAGTCTTCACTTGAAGGCTTCTATAGTTTTGTCTCACCTCATGTGGTTGAGACAAGTGTCCTCACTTTGTGAGACACCTCTTGCATGGTTGCTTGCCATTCACTAGAACACTTGGCTTGTGAGTTAACAAATGTTCCATCATTGGAGGGGTAGTCAGTTATTGTGTTCAACTTTCCTACTCTCACCACCTTGCCTATATAAGCAAGATTACTATGTACATTCATCTCAACTCTTTTATCAACTCTTGATAATATCATTAGGCTTATTTGTGCTCATGTATTTTGTAGAATTCTCTGATGATCTTGAAAATCATAACATGATATCAAGCCATCCCTAAATCCTGCACGTAGCCTAGTCAAGAGTTCCTCATAGAGTCAATATGGTTTCATCTGCTGGTTTGATAATCTCTATAATATTATTTTGAAAAATTGAGCACATGCAATCTGTGGTTTGCTATGTTTTTCTTTTCTATGTGCTCTCTAGAAATTATTGCAGAGTGTAGAAGCTGAGCCTAGGCATGAAAGGCCATTGGCAATGGCCATCGACTTCTCTGAAAGTCGGCATCACATTTCAGGTCGGGTTTCTCATTACAAACCAACTACATTGTGGAGACAAGCAACAAAACACTCTGCATAGGTCAGCGGCCATAGTCATTCTCTCTGTGAAATTGCCCACTCTGCTGGAATTAGCACTGGCACCGTCAGCTTGAATTTTGGGATGCAACCGCTGACATACTCGTGTATTAGTTTTGACGCCCTCAAGAATAAGGAGGCTCCTCCGCTGGAAAAGGACTCCACCTTCATGGAATGGGAAATAACCAATGCCTCTCCAACCATCAATCTGTATAGGCTTATCTTCTCCATATGCGGCCTCCCTCCCACACAACAACAACTCACTTCACATTTATTCTTCATGATTCATGGTCTCATGTTGCACCTACCAAAGGTTTGAAGAGGATTTATTATGTCATATAGGTAAATCTGTAATAGTAGAGGTCGATAGAGGGAGGTGTGAAGGAAATTGCATTTAGGCTTGCAGCCCATTCCTCACACGTGCGAGCTATTTTTCACATGCCACCGTCTGCTCAAGGCAACAAGGAATCCTTAAAAGCCGCGGTTCCTCACCTATGCGTGGCCTCTTAGAAGCCTTTCTCTGCTCATAGCGAGTGGAAAAGAGGATACAATCCTCCATCTCCAACGAACCAGTACTTCTCCATAAGCGACCACCACATAGTCCACTCAGGAGTCTTCTTCACATCTTTAGAAGAGTCCATTTCGATTTGGTCTCCCCTCTCCAATGGCTCTCTCCACGCCCCTTTGACTCGAGGTCATCTTTGCATATCAACAGGCCAACATGCACTTCCATTATAGGCCGATTTACATGTTTACATACGTTTAGTGGAAGGCTTTTTTTGGAGGCATGAATCTCTGCAAATTTGAGGGTGATTTGTTAAGCTTGGTCGATTCAACAACCTTGCAAGCCATTGTGTTTTTATTGCCGGTAGACTCATCTGTTAGACTGCCAAGTATATGGCATCATAAATTGCAGCCCTATTGAGTTTGGCGTGGAAACTAGCTTTTGACCATAGGCATTTAAATTTACATTTGCCACAATTTACTGTTGATTACTCCATATGGTGGTAAGACATTAGAGGCCTCCTCAATTCTTCGATGGCCACTCTCCAAGACAAGGTCAACAAGGCAGTTTTGCATTAATGGTACATTTATTAAAAAAAACTGATCATAGCATTTCTTTTCATATTGATGTAAATATAAAATTAAATGTTAATTCTGATAGTATGCTACCCACTAGTGTTTTGATTTAACCATCTCGTAACTTTCAAGTGTTTGTAAAGGGAGTGTCTTTTTCCTTTTGGCATAATTTTCAAATCGTAAGTTAAAAAATCAATTATGAATAGTCGATGGAAAGCTCTTTCTGTTTCAAAGATTTTAACATCAAGAGAATGTAAAAATTGTGTTGTTTAACACATATTTTATCTCATCTTTTAACAAGAAAATTTTAAGTTTCTAAGTGTCAAATTAGGCACATATGATTATTGTATCTTTTGATCAGCTACTCAAATTGAATATTGCTTTTGTGAAAGTGAATATCACTTACCCATTTCATTGGAAATGATATCACACACTTAATTATAAATTGCCATTATTCATTACATTGAAATTGTTATATGCACTAAAACATATAAAGTGCCAATTCACGGGGGATCAAAATAATCACTTGGGGGTTGTCATTGTCATTATGTCTTGAGCACTTTGTAATGTCTCACACGCAACCCTAGAGGAAGTTGCAATCCACTACTTAAACGTACCAATTTTTTTTTTGTTTAAGTGCAATAACATGCAAGGTGAATACATATTGCCAACAACCTCTAAGGCCACGAGACAAATATTACTTATAAACCCAACAACAAATAACATTAACATAAACCGAAACATTAATCACTTAAGGAAATGAAACAACATACATTCCATACAAGATAAATTACAACAAGGATAAATAATTACCTCAAGATTCCAATTTAACATTTACAATAAGGTTACATCACTCATTCCCTGAATGAGGTAAGTCCAATACTCATAATTACAATTACAAATTCCACCTCGATAACAACTGAGGGGTAATAAAATACAATAAGAACTGAGAGAACAAGGCATGAGAAGAACTGATTCCCACGAGCTCTCCAACTGGAAACCACGAACTTATGAACAAGAAGAAGAACCAACGGAAAGAGATGCATGCCACCCGACCATGTGGGACCCAAAGGCCCCACTCCCTCCGTGCTAGGAGATAGTAACAAGGATTTCCTAGACAAGACCATCTACCACTAGACACAGGCTTACACAAAAACTGAATTGAAACAACTACCATCACAAAGCCACTTAACATCTACACACACAATGCCATTTAACCACTACAGTCACAACATCACTTAACATGAAGTTACAATGCTTCCACAGAACAATGATCATGTACAACGCTCAATAACTGACTAACTGTCGACATAGGAAGAGTGTCATACATAAATTGCCATGAGTTACCCTAGCTCAACCTTCCTAGGCTACCGGACCCCCATCTTGGGTTACCCTGGCTTGCCTCTACCGGCGCCGGACCCTCATGCAAAACTATGCGTCCCATCTCATCTCGAGCCTTATCATTCACTTGCTTCACGAGAGAGGCATTCATTATCTTATTAGTTTGAAAGATCCCCATTAATTCATTTAAATTATCACTTAGTTAAACTCTAGGTGAGTTACCCTGGCGCCCTTTTGTGTGCCGGACCCCCACCAAGAGCCACTCTCCTATCGACAACCCACCCACAAGAAGAAACTAGATAACACGACCTCTCCAACCCAAGGAGGAAACAGAACAAGGAACTTACTCCAACACTGGAAGAAAGCAACGTACAAAACCCACTCCAACATTGGAGGAAACCAAATCACATTACCCTCTCCTACACCCAAGGAGGCACAAATCCCCGTTCGTGAAAACCGGGTGATCCACATGGTATAATTATGCACATTTTCTACGACACACCAAAAGTTGACTTTCATAAAGGCAACCCACAACAGGATACAAATCCCCGATCAGGACGACTTCAAACAATGACTCTATACTCCCAACATCGAACAAGAAGAATGAACATTAAAAGTATTTCAAGCAATTAAATAAACTAAAATTCGGATTTCCTAAATCCACTCAACACAGGTTTCATGACTTGCATTTATCCAATCAATTGATCCCATTTCTTTTCACGACCTTATAAGATTTAAAGAACAGATTATTTACTCTAAATTTCGCAACCCTACTCATAATCAAAACACTTTAATAATGTAGCTATCTGGTTAAAATTTAAATCAACCGTTCTCTCTAAATTCCATGATCACATACTAAAGGTAAATCACTTGATAAAAAAAAACATTTAAGTTAACAATTAAGTTCATCCTTCCGCACTCATAATAATCACAAGGGCATTTAGAAGTTCTAGTTTAACATTTATCATTATTTAAATATACCAAATAAGGTAACTTCTTATTGCAAATGAATCAATTAAATAACTTAAATTTAAACTTCCATTGATAAAATATAACAAATAACGTTTATATTTCAATTAATCATTTCTAAAACTTTATAATTAACCAAAGAGATAAAACATATTTTAACTTATACCCAATTTCATTTAATTTAATATATATTAAATATATTATATTTTATATATTATATAATATTAAATATTATAAATATTATATAAAATATAATAAAAAATAATATTAATTAAAAATTTAAGTTTTAATAAATAAAAGAAAGCAATTTTCGGATTTTAAAACCGACCTTGGAAAAGGCCGGCCGAGGCATGCGGCCCCTGCCTCCCGCTGGGCGGCGGTGGCCGTGTGCAGGGCACACAGCGCTGCCTCCCGTGGGCGGCGGTGGCTGTGTGGGAACACATAGCCCGCCCCCCGCCAGGCGGCGGTGGCTGTGTGGGAACACACAGCCCGCCCCCCTGTGGGCGGCAGTGGCTGTGTGTTCACACCGCCGATGCCTCCCCTGCGGGTGGCGATGGCCGCGGCGGCGGCGGTGGTGGGGGTTGACCTCCCCAACCACCCCAAAACAAATAACATAACATAAAAAAATTAAAATTATTTCACTGCGTTTTTCAAACGAATTTACCAGAATTTTTTCTGGGTTATACCATATTTTAAAAATTTTCTAAAACAAACAAATATATTGCAAATATATTTGTGGGTATTTCATATGTTAATATATAGGATTGAATTCACAAATATATATACCCACACCTTGATTTCATGCCCAAATTGCAACAATAAGCCAAACCCAAATTTAAGAAACTAAAACTTATTTCAAACAAGGAAGTGGGTTTTCAAAATCTAGCTTAACAATGGAGTTTTCTTTATTTTTCTCTCCCTATTTCATGGTGCAAATTCCTTGTTTAGATTCCATTCCCAAATCCATTTATAATTTTGCAAATTGAAAGGTCTTTCCAAGAATCTTGATTGAATCTAAAACTATATCTTCCATCATACAAAAGAACAAGAAGATGAAGGGAGGAAGGATAGAACCTTATGTTTTCTCCAAACTTGGCAAGCTTCCTCCATGGAGATTTTTCCAAGCACTCCTTCAAGCCTCTCCACCCAAAACTCCAACCAAGAATCCATGGAGGTTCAAAAGAAAACCCTAAAATAAAATATATCCTTTTTCTTCCAAACTCCCCAAATTCACATTCAAATTCAACTTCCAATTAAATTCAAATTCTAATTAAAATTGAACTCAAATTCAAATCAACATTTCATTCCAATTCCAATTTCAATTTCAAACACAAATATCTTTTTACCAAAAAAGTCAACTAATTCAGAAAATATCCTTTTTACCCCAAAGTCTTGCATAAGAATTATTTGAATTTTTAATAACTTTAACCCATTTTCTATTTCCAATTTGAATTCAAAATTATTTTAGCACTTTATATTCAACAAAAGAATTAAATCTTTTACACTTTTAATTCAAAAGGGATAATTTAATTAATTCACACAATTAATTCAAATTATCAATAAAATAAGTCTAATTCGAAATTAGATTATTTTATTAATTCAATTAAATTAATTAACTAAACACTAATTTTCCAACATCTCCAAAAGACAAAACATTCATTATTTATAATTTCCAAAAGCTATTTAATCACTTTTAGCTTGCAACTAAACACATTTAATCATTAATTAGACTACGCAAGACATTAAATAAACTTTAACTTGAAATTAAATAAACACTCAAGGGGAACTGACCAAGATAAAACAACTGACCCCAATGACGACCCAACAACATGCTACGACTAGGGTGACGACTTGGTTCGGAAAACCTAGCTACTATCTCCCAATTAATTTCCGTTGGTCAATGGACACGCTCAAACCTGGAAACCAGGTGGAGTCGATGTCATGTACCTACCAACCTGCAACAAAGAGCATGTCGAACGTGCATATATACATAATATGATCAGACACACCGTGAAGAGGAAATCTCAGAATCGTAGGGCACTCGCAAGCGAGTGATACAACCCCATCCCCTTCACCAATACAATATCACTAACTGACAAAGCTAACATTATTAACATAATCAAAGCATAAAGCATCATTAATTCACATGTTAACATGATCGAAGCATAACATAGGAAAACATTGCCTGATTAATGCACAAAAGGGAGGGGTGTTACAATTTATATTTATTTTACATTTCTTTCATGATTCTAAGTTTGCAACTCAAAGAATGTGAGAATGATAGATAAGAATTATGGATAGTTCATCTCCTCTACTATCACCTATTACATGAGATTATTTCTAGCAGAACATCACTTGCCTATCCTCACCACCTTGCCTATATAAGCAAGGTTACTATGTACATTCATCTCAACCCTTTTATCATCTCTTGATAATATCATTAGGCTTATTTGTGCTCATGTATTATGTGAAAGTTTTTGGTTATTTTTTGTTATGATCTTGGAAATCATAACACTATGGAGATGAGCACCAAAGTGAGTGCATACCATAATGTGACAATTGCACATATACAGTACACTTATTTCACACAAGGATAAGGCATTTGGCTCACTAAGAAACACACTTAAAATTGTATTTATTCACAAAATGAAGCAAAATGATGTTTGGGGTTCTTGACGATTCTCTCATTGTTCCATTGGTAATTGTATATAGTCACACTCATTGCAAGCATAAATACATCCATGATATATACAACAAAAGAAAAGAAATATTGTTCCACCATTTACTCATTAATACTTTCAACAATTAGGTTCACATACCTCAAAAATGCAATTCAACCCAAAATTCATGCATCATCAACATAGACATAAAATAACCTCATAAATTAGTAGATTAAATCTTGAACATAGATATCTACACTTTATTATAAAAATTTGTGATAGCTAAATCTTGCAATTTTTAAAGAGTACAATATTTACATTTAGTATTTTTTGATAACTTCATGAGTTAATTTTTAGAACTCACTCTAGAATTTAGTAAGTTAACATTTCCTTTGAAATTTAAAATTTTATTTAATTGAACAGGTCTAAATAACATTATGTCTCTCATAGAGGCAAAACATGTAGATCAAGATTATCATCAAGGTATATTCATAGTTTATTCAAATTAACTCAATAATCATGAAATTTCATCAAGAATATTATTTGGTAGTACATAAAAAACACATATATTAATTTAAGTTAAATATCCTTCATATCAAATTAAATTTGAATAATTAGTTAATCAATTGCATAATAAATCATGATATTGGAAAATATTATCAATATGAAATTGTGTGAATCAACAAGTAGAAAGTTAAATGCAAGGTCACAAATTTAACTAAATCTTTTAAGAGTTATTGACCATGAATAGTGTGACTAGAGTAAAACTAGAGTTGGGCCTTACATCCTTACCCCTTAAAATATACTCCCTCCTCAAATTCAACTATATTGGACTTGATATAAACTCCTAAATCTAAGCCAACAAGTGGATAGTTAATAAGACCTAATGGGTTTCCCTAAATCTATTTTCATGAAGAAGACAATCATAAATTAAAATTATTAAGAATCCAAGATAAAAATTTCCTCTAGGGAGAATGCCACCATGAGATTAAAAGTACCAAATATATGTAGGAAAAGGCCACTATATACCAAGACTATAAGGGAAGGGTACAATATCTCTTAACAATGCTCAAGAGATTTCAATGAGGCCTAGAAGGGTCAAGACAAATATATATTAACCAAGAGATATTAGAGTCTCATTGCTACTCAGTCATGATATTATCCATGTTTTATAACATTAACCAAGTATTCAAGTATAATAATTAACCATTATTTAATTATTTTAAAAATTAGAACCACATACCAAACAAGAGTTATACAAAACCAAGACAACATAACATCATTCTCAATCATAACTATTTGTAAGTATTCAATTTATTTTTTAACTAAATGTTTTCAGATTGAGCTCATAATATAATTGACACCAATTCACATTTATGAAGAACAAAAATATCACAAGATTCATATTAAAAGGTTTTCCAAATGGTTTACATGAACACTTTATAGCCAACTACCCATATGACTATGGAGACATAGTATCATAGAGTTGCATAACCACAAATTTAGAAAATATAGCCTTAAGGACCTCCTTGAGGACCCCTCCATACATTTCATAGTTCTTTGCTCTTGCTTGTACAATGAGGCTAGCTTCCAAGAGAGAGGTATAAAATATCACAAACATAGGGAGAAATAGATTATAATAGTCCCATATCAATCCCACTCATAGTCCCCATCCTCACAATAACAACTCTCTAGGCCTTATAATCCCCCATATGACTTGTTATGGATCCCTCTTAAATCACAGTTTTACACTTTTTACATTACTCCACACAAACCAATTAATGAAAACACTTAAAAAGGCATCAAAATAAGAAGTTTCTGATAAAATAAAATCTCAAGGTTTGTAGTGCCCCTCCAGTCATTGCTACTATGTGTTTAGATTTGTTTATGCTATTAGACAGTATCTTCACTATGATAGATCTTGATACCTTGTTATTATTTTATGATCGTTGTCATTGGAGCGATGTTGATGCTATACTTTGATGTGATGATACTTTATGTGGTTGCTTATAATTTATGTTATGTTTTTGGATTAACATAGTTGCTATTTGAGTTAATATTGATGTACATTCATATGATGATTTATAAATGCTTTAATTTTGTTAGTCTTGTGTGACTGTATTGGTGAAGGGGACAAGATTACATCACTGAGCGCCCTATGATTATGTGATTTCTCTTCACGGTGTGACTGTTAAATATTTATATGCATGTTCCACATTCGTTTTGAATTGCAGGATTGCAGGTACAGGACATCGTCTCCACCTGGCTTCATAGCTCTGAACGTGTCCATTTTCCCAATGACTATGTTGATAGGGAGATATTAATAGAGTGGCCTTGTCAAACTACAAACCTAGTCACAGTGTGTCATCAGTTAATAGTTGGTTGGTCGTAGTGTCATGCCATCTCTATTTGTTTAATAATATATTATCTTGTGTGATTGTTGTGAAAATTAATGTTTAAATGTTAATTTATTTAAATTTTAGATTAAAGTTGTTAAAAGTTGTTATTTAATTTAATTAATTTAATTTAATTTATTTGGTAAGGTGATTTAATCTTGTGATTAAATTTATCTTATTAAGCGGATAAATTAATTAATTAAATTAAGCTTGTTGATTAAATAATTTAATTAATTAAAGTTGTTTTGATAAAGTGCATAGTTTAAATTATTTAAATTTATTTTAAAATTAAATTGTGATTTAAATACTAAAAAGGGATATTTAATTAAATGCATTTGTTAATTTTAATTGTGCAAATTTAAATTAAGGAAAATAAGATATTTTAAAAGAATTGTTTTCTCCATGTTATGAATTTTGACTTGGAGTTTAAAAAAAAGTGATCTTGAGTAGAATGTTGAAGTTAGAATTAATGGTTCAATTTTGATTATAAGTTGTAAATGCATAATGAAAATATCTTTGATTGAGAAGATATCTTATGTGACAAGTGTTAGTTAATTTATGAAAGGATTTGATTTGGGATTATTTAAAAAAAAAAATATTGGGATTAATTGGAAGATGAAAGTTTGGTTTTTCACGGGGGAATTTTGTGTGAAGTTTTTTTGTTAAAATTTGAAAAGGCTCTAGGGAAGTTCTTGGCTGAATTTATTTTTGTACATCTTCTGAAAGAGAAGATCTTTGGGAAAAACTTGGAAATTGAAATTCGAAGGCTCAACTTCATTCTTCATCAATTCAAGCTTGAGGATTCAGATTCCTTATTCAATTTGTTTATTTAAATAGTGTTTTAAAAGATTGTCTGTATGTAGAAGTTTTAGTTTTGTGAAATTGAAAGATTGAAGGATCTGTTTAATTTTTAGAGGTTTTGTTTATAGTTTT